>CM035185.1:14749170-14776962 GCA_020233015.1 Callinectes sapidus | reverse complement strand
GTGTGGGGGTGTGTGTGTGTGTGTGTGTGTGTGTGTGTGTGTGTGTGTGTGTGTGTGTGTGTGTGTGTGTGTGTGTGTGTGTGTGTGTGTATTGATGCGTGTCAAGGCTTGGTGTGGCTGTGAAGTGAGAAGTGAAGTGAGAAGACAGGTGAGGCTGGCTGACCGTCGAATTTTGGCAGTGAAAATCATCCTGAGTGTTTGTCTTTTTCCGCCTTTTTTATCGACCTGTGGTGAGTTTTGAGCATTATTTCTTGTTCGTTATGTGGAATGAAGAAAGAAAAGAAAGGAAAGGAAAATACAAAAAAAAAGAAAAGGGAATTAAGGTAATAGAAATTAAATACAGATAAATAAAATAATCCAATAAATAGAAGAAAAATAATAAAAAGTTGAAATTTTTCCTCTGCCAATATAGATTCATTTTTATTTTGGTTTGTGTGTGCGTGCATGCGTGTCACGTATTGTTTGGAGTGCAGGGAATTATACTTGACTTTATCATTTTCACATACCAACACACACACACACACACACACTCTCTCTCTCTGTGTGTGTGTGTGTGTGTGTGTGTGTGTGTGTGTTTTAACGTCCGTGTAAATGCGGTTCATCTTTGGGGGTGTCTGTGTAATTGTTAGTCATTTTATTTGGGTGGGGGTGGGGGTGTCTGTAAATCTATGTCATCTTTCAGGCCCAGTAGAGTCCGCGTGCCTCCTGTTGTTACGTTATGCAGCGGGGGAAGGGGGGGGGGGAGCAGCTGTGTGTGTGTGTGTGTGTGTGTGTGTCCATGATGATAATATACGTCTAAGTGTTATTACTGTCTCTTCTTGCCTTCCATTGACCGCCACTTAGGGTTGGATCAGTTAGCGGAAACAGCCTCGCCAACCATTGTATCATGCCATTAGCTGTCTACTTATCGTCAAGAAGAGGAGGAGGAGGAGGAAGGAATGTAAGGATTGTGGGAGAGGCATGGTTTCCTTCTCTTCATTATATCCTTGTACCATTCAAATCATTGAAGTGAGAATGAATCTTGTCTTAACTCGGTCCCACTTGTTCAGTGTCCTTCTAACCTATTCATTACTTGGACGCATTCTTTTTTTATTTATTTTTTATGAATTTTGAGTGTGATTAGACGACTTTATTGACATTGGTGTGGGTCTATGGTGGTGACAAGATCAATGTTCACTATATAGAGGTCAAGTGAGGTGTGAATGAGTGTCGGTCAGGTCACGCCAAATTTAGAGGGGGAGAGAGAGAGGGAGAGGGACAAGGGGGGCATGGGCGAGAGGGAGAGGTTGCTTTGTACGCCACTATTTTGTGTGTATGTTATGCCTCTCTCTCTCTCTCTCTCTCTCTCTCTCTCTCTCCACAACTAGTTTCCAAGGCTACACACAGATAATTAGCGGGGTTTTGAAGGGTGTTTCTTCACTTAATAATGTAGAAATATTGGGTGAGGAGGGAAGAGTAGTAGTGAGAGGTGGGGTAAGCTTAATTAACCCCTTCGCTACTTGTGACGTAATATATACCATATTACGTCATATTATGAAAATGTCGATACCGATGAACCGATAAAGTACGTGCATACTTGCGCCATCGCTCCAGTAGTTTTGCATCTACTCAGTTTATGTGTTTTGATAATTCAGTGACGAAGTGACCAACTTCACGTTTGTTTTCAAGGACATATGGGTGAGTAGGCCTGGGGGAAGGGGTGGGGGGCATCGCGAGGCCTGAGGCAAGGGGTGAGGGAGCGGTAGCCTGCGGGCAGTGTGTGTTTGTTATTCACCTCGGTGTGTGTGTGTTAGTGCGTGGTGCGTAATGAATGGTGTTGTCATTGTCGTCCTGGTGTGATTCTGAGGGTGACCTGGCTCTATTAGATTTATTACAGGATTCTGAGGACAATAAATCCCAAAAGGTTTATGGTAAAAAGTGGCTTGATATGAATCTTCTTTTTCATGTTCGATTTCTTCACATATATATTATTATTGTACTGAAACACTTGCCATCTTGTATCTGCTTCTCTGGATAGGATATAACAGACCATTTTGTGCCTACATACATCTCGTGAACAAAATCTGTCAGAACAGAAATTTGAAAGTAAATGAAAGACTAAATGTGGGTGTAAGGAAAACTATAAACCAGCCCCAACCAAACGCAGTGCGAGGGAAGGGGGCTGTGCAGCGCGGGAGTGACAGAGTACGAGTCCGTAGCGAAGGGTTAATTAAGGAAAATGTATCCCAGTACTGAAGGGGTTAGGTTAGAAAGAAAGACTGATGGAATGGCTACAAATTCTGATGTTCATGGATGACACAGTGTTATTATCAACAAATAGAGCAAACATGTATATACGCCAACAAGTTGAGGATAATGAAGGAATATTGTATGTATACGGTATGAGGGTGAACAGTGCAAAAACCAAGTTGTTTTTTGTCATCAATGATGAGGCAGGCGACAAAGAGGCTAAGTTTGATTAAGGTGGATGGAATGATATATAGTGGAGCTCCACTGTGTTGGTTATATGTACGTAGGTACTTGGGTTCGCCTTTCACATGTGACGGTTTGTGTCTTCTGGTGTCAAGCTACATGCTATAAACAAATTATGTCTGTCTGTCACGTGTTAAAGTTTATAGCATCTTTAAAGAAAAATAATGTGTGTGTGTGTGTGTGTGAGGTTTATACGTAAGTAATGGTTGGTCACTGTTATTATTGGTAGGGGTAGAGGGGGTGTGGCGTGGCGTGGCCCAAACACTGCTTGGTTTGCACAATGTAGATCACAAGGATGGATTGAGCTGCAACCTTCCTGATGACTGACTGACTGATTGACACTGTCTATTATGTATATATGTAGGAGAGGGGCCTTTAAGGTTTGATATATTGCGTATTTCGTTTCTCTGTGGCAGAATATTAGGGTCATCAGGTATATAATGAGTGGGGTCAGTCAGATAGTTCACTAATTAATTAATCACTTTACTACGGCAGGTGTCAGCAGGTAACGATGGCACTGACTTGTGTTATTACATCACTACATAGTACGGTACAAGGATTAGTAACTTGTTTTCCTACATAGATACCAACTGAAAGTGATGAATAACAGCGAAATAATGCAAGGAAAACAGAAGGAAGGAACCCTAATGGAAGGAGGAGGAGGAAGAGGAGAAGGAGAGAGGGGTGGGGAGGGGAAGAATCACGTGACCCATTCCAAGTTGGCGTCTGCTGCTATTCCCTCACCTGTCTCTCAGTTCCTCGGCAGCTTTCAACAGGAGAGGAGTGCGGTGCTGCTGGTGCTGCTGTGTCCGTGAGCTGTCCTTGGGTGTATTCATCGAGGTAAATGTGAGTGTAGTTGGTTTGCATTTGGGTGGTGGTGTGTGCAATGCTATAGGAAGTGCTAAGGTGTGGTTGATTCAAAGTAGTTAGGTTAGGTAGTTAGGGGTGATTGAGCTGGTAGTAGCAGTAGCAGTAGCAGTAGTAGTACTCGTAGTAGGAGAGAGAGAGAGAGAGAGAGAATCCCGCTAAGGCACTCACTCACACCACACAGAGGGCGAGAACACTGCGGCGGATGGCGTCTGGTCAGATGGCCAAGGCAGCATTATTAATAAACTGGCTGGTCTCAAAGCTTAATAATTAATGTCACTGCCTCCCAAAGAAAGACGCGGACCCAGGCTTCCTTCTCTCTACACCGCACATTTCCCTATTTGTACCGCGGTGTTCACTGATTAATGTAAAAAGTGTATAATATATGTAACCCCACACAACAACAACATATTCACACCGTGGAACACCCACAACACCACACCACATCCCCATAAGCACTTAATTAAATGCGAGATGTCTGTGGCAGCCAGGCACACCAGTGCTTGCATCCCTGGACAGCGGACACCGCTTTTTGGGATTCTTACGCTCAAGACTCAAGAGATGATGTGCCCCGAGAAGCACATCATCTCGCATATAACAGACACCCCTCTGTAAATAGTACAACTATACATGTTGTGGGGGGCTAAGCCATGAAAGTGCAAGTCCATTCACACACACATGACGTATATACCAGATAATACCTCAATATATCCGGAAAAATCGCTTCACAATGCTAGATATGGAGCGAGCCAATATAACAGTATTACAGCACCACACACACACACACACACACACACACACACACGTATGTACATATACACACCTCATGGCTCAGTGGTAAGAATTTTGCATGTGTTGACTACCATGAACATCCGAGTCACATGTTCATTACTGCTTATACTTTCTTCTCCTATTCTTCTTCTTCTTATCTCGCCACTCCTCTCCTCCTCTTCCCCGAGTCCTGTTGAGGAAAAAATGTCGCACAGAATGAGTTGGAACAAGAGATTAGATGTGACAAGAGTTCAATGCGGAGAGAAGTACAGTATAGGAAGGACAGAGCGAGGATGTTCAGTGAAAGAGAGGGATACTTCAGTGTGGAGTGTCGCTGAGAGAGAGAGAGAGAGAGAGAGAGAGAGAGAGAGAACGACTGTGTACACGGAATGTTGTGTCCTGCAGATGGATGGATGGATGGAAGGGTAGAAATTTATGACCGAATAATAACAACTTTACTCTCAAACTTTAGGGATATCAGATGTCAGACAGTAAAAAGAACGTAATCATTGACAAATAAACAAGGCAACAAGTAGTTTACCTTGTCTCCTTGCCTGTCTCACCACACCCCAGCAGACATCAAGAGGCATCAGCTGGCTAGTCACAGGGAACAACAGAGCCGGTGGAGGAGGCGCTGTGGAGAGAGGAGACGCAAATTAATAATGTTCATCAGTTAAATACATTCACAAAAACATCTGATTCGGTTACAACACAAGAAATGAAGGGAAGAAGATGCTGCAACAAGATATCAGATCTGTATGTGGCAGGTCCTATAGCAAACATCAATATACTAAGAGATTTCTATGTATTATCTATCCCCTGCCTATTGATTAAGCACGCACACACACACACACACACACACACACACACACGGTAAACACAGTAAATCGTAATATAATGTGAAAGATAAGATTCAGAAAGAGAAGGCTGCAAGAGGCGACCATCATTGTGACGTCACAGCTGATGACGTCACAGCCTGCCCCGTGCTCTGTTGACTGTCCATATTTACGTACATATTTTAGGGGAGACCATTTTAAAAATGACCCTTCGAAAAAACGCTTTCAGACCAAAAAACTGGACATTTTCCGGCTGGATAAATACTCTAACTAATTCCCAAAGCATAAATAAACTCCAAACAACAGTATTTGTAAAGAATTTTCACTAGAAAAAAGGTATTTTATAAAAATATGACCCTTTTTAATACGCATTAAATACTCACTCCCTACCACTTCAAAGGAACCAAAAACCACTTCAAAGCACTTGAGTAATTCTTTCTAATTAATTTTAACACTTCAGAGTGATCTAGAGGCAGAAATAAATCATTTACAGGCTGATAAATAAATAAATTAATGCAACTATAACACCGCTAGAAAAACAATGTTACCCTCAACTGATTTCACTGAGCTTTACGCTCAAAACACAGTTGAATATGGACTATCTTTGGCAATTAATAAGAACTTGATACTGCCTCAAATAAAGAATGGTCTTGGGCGTTCCAATTATTTTGGCGCCAAGAGCCACCCTTATTTACGATTATAATAACGCCAACCACAGCTATCCTCAGCCCACACACGCATGGCAGACATTCAAAATACCCCACAGTATTCATAGAAAGCATTACATTTCACTATTGAGCCTAAATAAACAGTCCAGAGATAAAAGAAAATATGCTGAAATAAGAGCCAGCTGGCGGCGGCCGGCGGGGGCCCCGGGTTGGGGTCCGACTCCCCCCACATCTCACTTAAACCTTCACAAAACCTAAACTTGACCACGAAAGCTATGTCTGAATGGCTAATATGAAAGCTTAGTAACATGGATAAATACAGTGGCAAGATGAGCCTATAATAATGAGGTGAGGCTGAAAATGACCGATGAAATGAGAACCAAAGATAGGGTGACTGCCCTAAATAAACACTGGCACTGGCACAGCGCTTGCAGTCACCTTGATAACGTAGTCCAGGCCCTGTAATTCCATCTTGTGGCTTTAGTCAAGTATTAGGATGACTTGAACACTTAGTATGTCCTTAAAAGCACTCGTGAAATCCTGCTAGTCACCGTAGAAATCGTCTTAATATGTCACTGGAATGCTAAAACAGTCGTGTAATCTCACTAGTCACTTTAAACAGACGGTCTTTTTTCCGATAGAACTCGTCTTAATACGCCACTGGTATGGTAAAAACGCCATAAATCCAGTCTTTTCAATAGGTTAAAAGTAGCTAGTCAGCCCACACCTTCACCCACCCAACACTGGGAAACCACTGACTCAGGGACTCGGCAAACACCGCTGGTCCCACTCCCACCCCACCCCCCTCATGTCTGGCCTGGACAGAGCTTATTTACAAGCAGTAGTCAGGCCGAAAAGTAATTGTATTTTTCTATTTTTCTCTTCACACAGCTAAGAAATCATGTAAGTTAAATGCAAAAGAATGTAGATAGGCAATATATAAACAACCTTAAATGTCAAAAGTAAAGCTAATTAGCGAAAAATAGCAAAAAAGCCAAATAAACAAGGCCAGACAGCAGTCCTATCTTGCTAATTTAATATTCGCACAGTATATACGCTAAGAAATCAAGTAGATTATGCAAACAATAGAGATAAACAATGGAAAAATTCATATAAAACACCTTAAACATCAATAAAAATCAAATTAACGAAAATACTCCATATATTAGCGAATGAAACGAGGCAAAGAGATCATTTGACACTGGTGAAACGCCCACAAAATCAAGAAATAGCACAAAAGAGTTAATAAAAGAAAGGAAATTAATAATACAAGTCATCAAACATTTGCAAAACTCCATAGCAATCAAGAAAAGTCAAGAAAAAGCTTGCCAAGACTACCAATGAATGAATTGAAATATAAAGAGTTTAGTGTCATATTTATACAAGAGCAACAATAGAAATAAAAGATCACCATACACAAATAAAGTCAAAATGCAATAATCAGCACCAAAACAAAGAAAAAAGTGATGGAAAGTCATTAATATCCCAGAAAAACATACTCTTAAATTCCAACTGTTCATTTCCTAATACTCTGAGCATGCTTACTGAAGAAAATCCCTTGCTATATATTTCATCTCCTAGATTTTAAAGTTAAAGTCTAACCACCATTACTAATACAAGGAGGAGGAAGAGGACTTAAAATTAATAAATTCCAAGGCATTGCAGGAAGAGACAAGTCATCATCATCAATCTAACAATACTATCCATGCACCACCACCACCACCACCACCCAGCCACCGCCGCCGCCACCCATCAACACCCATAACACTACCATGGTACACCTCCAAAGAACCTGAAAACCAGAGACAAGGTGATGGACGTATTATGTGATTATTAAAGTGTGCAATCAAATCAAATAAAGCAACAAAAAATGCCCAGTCCTTAATTAAACAAACAAAGACCCTTTGTGAAGTAGATGCAATGTAATGAAATACTCATGATACATTACAAGCAGTATTTGTTATTAATGATTACAAAGATAGAAAATGTATGTTAGTAAAAACTAAACAGCTACGTACATACAGCCACATAAACACACATACTACTATTATGATCGGTTAGTTACATACTACTACAAAAATGCGGTATTTGTTAGGCAGCCAGCCAGCAGTCACTATTCATGGTTCCACACACCTAGCAAAATGTGAAACCTTCTCTACTGACCATAATACAATGTCAATAGATCAAAAGGTGAACTATGGTATGTAATGAAGTTCATGAGTTCCTCCACCTTAAGTTACCAATCATTTTTCTTCCATGCAATCACCAATCAATCACATGCAGTGGAAGGAGAAATAGAGGGGAATTCATTCATGAATTATTCATTCAGAAAGCAGTGCAAAAAAAGAAGAGGAAAAAAAAGATTCCCCAGTTAACTTTCTTTCTTACAAGAAGTAGCACTCTAACTAAGCTGGTGCTCACTACACACAGACAGACATGATGACAACTCCAATATATGCAAGCTGTATACATAAGCTTGGAATAGGCAAGTACATATATATATAAACATGAGCAACCACACCCTGGTCTACTAGATAGAATAAATACATCAATACTACCTCCTTCATTCATCACTCCTTACAACTAGTATTCATCAGAAGCACTCACTGTCCTGACAATGATGAAACTCTTCCTCCACAGAAGAAGAAGAAGAAGAAAATGCAGTGTAAGGCAAAGGTTATTTCTGCATCCCTCACATACAAACCGACTACAAAGGAGAGTTTGCATCTTACAAGTAATCAATCATCTGCTTGAGCACATGTGTCAAAAACTTGCAAGACTGACTGACTCATGTTGAGTATATCATTTCTACAGAGTGGCACCATCAAATACTAAAAAACTTGACAACTCTAATGGAAACTGTAAACCTGCCACTAATAATACTGATGAAACGAGGTAAAGCAAAGCTGCTGATGAGACATTTTTCGGGCTTATACTATTTAGTTCTTATCAATATTATTAGCATCCGAGTTATTTATCTTCTAAATGTACTTATTATAAACACAGAGTAAAGAAAGACACTGTCACTGGATTTGAAATCCTTGGAGATCATTGCTATGAAAATGTGAAAAAAATACAATATACAGATTGAAAACAAAACAGCAAAAAAATACAAAAAGACAAATATAATAAAATCTACTTCTTTCACTGGGAAGGAAGAAGAGAATCTGGAAAAAGAGGAAGAATGAGAAAATGAGGAAGAAGAGGATGAAATGAATGAGGAAGGAGAACTTGAGGAAGAAAAGAATGAGAATAAGAAAGAAGAGTATGACTGGAGAGAAAAGAATGAGGATAAAAAAGATGAAGAGTAGAAATGAAAAGGAAGGGGAATAAGAAGAAAAGACTGAGGAAATAAGAAGAGTATGAAATGAAGGAAAAAGAGAAACTGGAGGAAGAAAAGAATGAGAACAAGAAAGAGGGTTATGAAGACAAACAAGAGAAAAGATGAATAAAAAGAATTGCAAGGACATAGTACATCTTTGTGAAGCAGAAACACCAGAACATTTCAAAACAAAAGCACTTTCTTGGGCTACATCACATTATATAATGCATCTGTGGCTGTCCATTCTCACTGAATAACACAAACTAGAGAACACTTCACTTCCATCTATACTTTGTCTAGCCACCATGTAAAGTTAGATAGACTGCTATTACTACTACTATCCGAGAGGGCTAGGAATGTGAATGGTGAGTGTGTGTGCATGCTTTGTCTAGTCACCCTGTATAGATAGAGAGACTACTATTACTATTATTACTACTATCCGAAATGCTAAAGGTGTGAATGGTGAGGGTTTGTTCATGGTTATGGTCCTGTAAAGACTACTATTACTACTATTTGACAGGATTGGTGGCCTGGTATAGAGGTAGATTGTCATATTGCAAGCATACACACACACACACACACACATATATATTGTGCTCACACACTAGTGTCACTCCCCTCACAGATTCACACAATATTCCTTTCACCTGGCATGCACTGCAGACACCAATCATAAGACTAAAACATCCCGTCATCAAGAATATTGAAAGACATTGCAATACAAATACACTCATTACATTCATTCTCCAAAAAGGCAACATTAAATTGTCTCACTATCTCTCCCACTCACTGTCACTCTCTTCCAAAAACACAGACTCATTCCCTGTCTCACTTCATTAATTAACTACTGCTCACTCTGCCTTGCTCACATCTCACCATTGTACTTCAGTGAAAGAAGTCTTGAGTTTCCCTCAGTGCTGAAGTTGGCCTGTACACGCCTTGAGACCTGTTGAGAGACGGACAAATTGGAGTCTCTGGTGTGGGAGTGAGAAATGTGGCAAAACAAACAGAACAAGAATAACTGGAATGACACATGGAGGAAATTCAAGCAATGTTTAATAGGAAGACAAATTAGAGTTGAATTGCACCAAGGGTAGACAAATATGATTCAACAAAAAAGATGGAGATCACTGTAGGGGAGAGGTCTAAGGCAGCAGTGGCATAGCTATGGAGGGTGCATGGCTTCTATAAATTCAAGGGATGGGTAAATGCACCTCCTTGCCCCCCTCCCCTTCCTTTGCAGATACCCATGTTATCCAGAGACACTATATTTCTTGGACCACACTCATACATAACATTTGGAACATTTGAAACATTTCATTCCAACATAAAATATACTGCCGGGGATGATTACCTACCTACAAAACTGGAATATGAAGATTTTTGGTTTGCCTTTCAGAATTAGACACTCTCTATTGTTGAAACACTCCACCACGTCATGCACAGTGAGGTAATTGTTGTCCGAGGTGAAGAAGGAGGTGTCGTCTCGGCAGTGGCTCATGAACACCACAATGCAGGAGTCTATGTTGGTGTGCTCCTTCTTGTTGCAAAATTCTCTCAGTGCCTGAATGGTGTCCTGCAAGATAGAGAAGCAGGTTTTTCATCTATTTAGCTTTCATTTTGATGTAAGAGGGAAAATCTGACCAAGAGTAGACAAATATGATTCAACAAAAAAGACCCATTTAGATGCCAGTCCCCGAGGAGGTCCAAGAGAGAGAGATAGTCAAAAAGAATAAATGTCTTGAAAAAATATCCGTCTTGAAAAAATATCCGTCTTAACAAACGATTTCAGGTTATAGGAAGATAAAAATGCAAAAGCAAGTAGTGAGTTCCTGAGTGGTGTTGGATTACTAAAGGTCTGTCTTGTGAATCATCTTTAGTTTTACAATATTTTTGCTTTTACCTATCTCTGAAGCCTCTATTTATTTCAGGCTAATTTCTCTCCACCAGGAATGACAGAGGTAAGACTGTGCATGGTGTATGTTTGAGTGTGTGGTGCTTAATCTGGGTATGATGGGTGTGTTGGGGACAGACAGAAACAAGAAATTTCCTTGTCAGTGTATATAGCTTGATTTACTTTTCATTACTGTTTGTGTGAAAGCCAGTAGATCTATTGTTCTGTTACACCTAAGCACATCACACCCACCCATTTGGTCATGTTGATGTGGTAGGAAGGCTCATATCCCATCTGGCTGAACCCATGTTTTGTACATCAATCTCAGAGCCCGAGTGAGTCTCATGCTGTTCATGGAGGAAGTTCTTGTAGTTGGCCAGGAAGACGTAACCTCGCGGCTCTGATTCATTCCTGTACACCTGCGGGAACAAAGAGAAGATCAGAGAATGTATAAGGTATGTATGTACATTGATACAGATGTGGATCCAGAAAAAGGTCTTTGGGGGGAAGGGCATGATGCTTTAAACAATGCCAGATGTATATTTTCAAGTATCAATATTATAGTTTCTTTTCATTTTCTCTCAACATATGGGGCCTCTCTCTCTCTCTCTCTCTCTGAATAAAAAGACACATATAAATGGATAGACTAATAGATAGACTGATAGAGAATTTCCCTCACCTCGTTCTTTAAGTACTGCCTGCCGCCAATCTCCCAGAGTGATGCTGTACCATGGGGGGGGCTGAGGGTCGCTCCCCCTCCATCACCTTGTTCAGCACAGGGAGCTTGGCAGCCAGAGAGGCAAGCGGCATGTTGGCGGAATATATGAAAGGGTTATTCTGGATCAGCTGCCACCCACCCTGCACATGACAAAAAGAGTTCTAACTTTCTGTTGTTGATCCCTTCAGTACTGGGGCACATTTTTACCTTGCATTTTGGGTGTGATTAGATGATTTTATTGTCATTAGAAAGGATTTATGCAAGTCAAACATAAATGCTGAACAAATCCTGACTCACACCACTGTGGTAAAATGGAATCAAATGCACTTTGGGGGCCTTGAGATCCCAAAGCATACCGGTTTGGATCCAGCCATAGTCTAGGAGGAGATTGGGCATTCACCGACACCAAACACTCTGTGAGACCGTACACCATTAAACACAGACTGAGAGTCTTCAGACTTGTAACATGTAAGTTATTATTGCCAAAGAATAAGATAACTGAAAACATTTTTTTCAACATTAATACTAAAATGAGTAATTTGTGTGGTAAAGTGTATAGAAGAAAAGTGTCTTAGAAAAATATCTACTTTCCTTTTTGTGTGAGTGAGATTCATTTAGTATTAATGTTCAAAAAAATGTTTTTAGTCATCTTATTCTTTGGCAATAATAACTTACATGTTACAAGTCTGAATCTGAAGACTCTCAGTCTGTGTTTAATGGCGTACGGTCTCACAGAGTATAAAAAATAAAAGGGAGCATTACTGATCATAAATTTTTAAAGGTCCTTATTAATAAAAATGCCAGGGTTTTCAGAGTGCCTGTACAGCAGTGGCAGCAGCGTGTGCCAGAAGGGCATGTGCAGCCTGGCGGGTTTCTAGTGTGAGTCTTGCCTCCTTCAGCCATCAAGAGGCGACATTCCTTGCCTCCCCTTGCAGCAGGTTCATGTAGCACACACTCATGCACAGGTCGTCCTTCTCCAAGCAGTACCTGAAGCAGAGGCAGTGTGGTGAAGGAATGGTACAGATAGATAGAGAGGAAAGGTACAAGAAAGACGATAGTAAAAGTAGAAGTGGGGAAAAGGAAAGAGGGAGTGTGTGGTAAAGGGAAACTACAAAAGAGAAAATGAAGGTAGAGAGAGGAAAAAGAGATGTGTGGGGGAAGGAAAGGTACAGATAAGGAGTATTAAAAGAAAAGAATGGAATGTAGAAAAAGAATAGTGATGCTGGATAGATACTGCAAGATACACACACACACACACACACACACACACACACACACACACACACACACACACACACACAGCATAGAAGTCTGAATGGATTAAAAAGTGGTCCATGGTTGGTAAACAGATATTCACTTACATTGATGTAAAATTACAAAGAAAATGTCATGTATAAATCAGAAAAAAATATAAAGAAGCTCAAAAAAATATATATAAAGGAAAACTAGCTGACCATAAAACCCAACTCTGGACAAATTTAAAACAAACACAGACATAAACACAAACACACACATCCACAGCTAAGAGTATTCACCAAAGAAATCTAAACACACTAAATACAAAGGTGATCTATGCTTGCTAAGAAGACACCCCCCCACACACACACACACCTGAGGGCATTTCTGAGAGACTCGCAGGCCAGCCAGAGTTCCCGAGCAGAGAGAGCCGCCTTGTCCACATCAGTACGTTTGGTCAGGGCATTCTGCGGACATACACACAGGATGTATACCTAGAAATGTTAATTACAAGGTAATTGTCTGAGATTATATTATAACCAACTGAATTATATGCAAAACCTTCATTACTATCACTAACTGCTATCTAATGTCTTAATATAATCCATCATATCCCTTATGCCTTCTTACCACCCAAAATTCCCTAACCTAACCTAATTTTCGGGGGGAAAAATGCATATCGAATACTTTTTTCATGTCCAAACCAACAAAAGAATTCCATTACAAACCTGTTATATGCAGCCTGTGTTGCATTTTGTGGCAAAAGATAAGGGGTGAGCAGTCATCACTTAAACACTTTAAACACTTTATTATGTCTACACATACATATTACATGATAAATTTATACATGTTGTTGGTAGTCTGCTGGTAGATAGCCCATGTGTAAACATAACTTTTTGGGCATGAAACTTAAACTACAAAACTAGAAGTGTACAAGTATAGATGTAACTTCTAGAAATAGGAGCTTATTTAATAATAAAGAGAATAAGTAGTTAAGAAGGGTGTGATGGGGTCATTGTACGAGGAAAATACTGTACAATAAAATATCCATATAAATACTAATATAATGAGATCAAAGAATAAGGAAAACGAAGAGTGTAATGGGGACGTAATTGTATGAGGAAAATATATCGTGCAAATATATACATATGCAATAAAAAAATATATATATACTGTACAAATACATACAGATCCATATAAAAATTACATACATATGCAATAAAAAATATACTGTACAAATCCATACAAATCCATATAAAATTCCATATAAAAATATATGTATACTGAGGAAAGGATTGAGTAGTAGTAGTAGTAGTAGTAGTAGTAGTAGTAGTAGTAGTAGTAGTAGTAGCAAGGAAAAAAAGAATATCATTACTAACATGACAAAATAACGATACAAACAAATCCATATATGCAGGGATAGCCTCTATCAGCCAGTAGAGGACATCTTTCTGTGTAGGCTGTGAGGGCCTACATTATCATCACAGCATAACTGCATTTTTCCCGTTGCTAGATATCGAAGAGTTATCAATACCTTCATCTCTGTGTGACCACATAGTTCCACTCAGTGCGGCTATGTAGCTTGTCTCTCACCAATTTAGTAACAAAGACAATGCCTTCACTGTCCAATCGGTACCTCTTAATGAGTTCAGCATGATTATAGTTACAAAGAATGTTCTTGCGCTCACGGAACGTCCTTGGACGTCGTCGTCTTACTTGTTGATGGTCGGCCATGGTGTTATTGTTGTTGTCAGTCAGTCCCGTCCAAGGATTCTAATTATAATATCCTTGGTCCCGTCGGTGTCTGAAAATGAGTCACCTCGCTAGCAGCTTTACTTTTAGGGCAGGACTAGCAGGACTTAAGGATTTGAGTCATTTTCTGGGATGTGCTTAGTCCGTCCAAGTAAATTTTTTTTTACTTGTCACGCTAAGACCTATGAATACCGGTCCACGTGTCCGATCGCTCGCCTTATGGAATAACACGCTCATCTCTAATTTATCTAATGAAACACATCACGAGGGACATTTCCCCGTGATTTTACATGTGTTGACCGAATTATAACAACAAAACAACAAGCGATATAAGTTCACTGGTGGGAATATTCAAGTATGTGTGTTACCCAAGAAAAGAGTAGAGGTGACGGATGAAATGACATTCGATATAAACATGACATAAACACCACTGTGTGAAGGATGTTACTCAGCCAGAAGAGTGTAAACCTTGATTCAGCCTACGCCCCCGACAATAACTCCTAAAACTCTACCACAGCGAACATTCAACTAGACCCTCGCAACCCATCAAAAACTACTATAAACAGACCCCATGAAACAGCTCGGGAGGAAAAGGATTGAACGAGAGGCTGAGAATAAGACGTGATTCAAGGAAGATGTTGAGCCACACTCGTCTTAAAGTGTGTGAGTGGAAAGATATATTTTGAGTGTATGTTGCTCTCGTCATATTTACTGGATTGTATTTAATTTGCTGTGGGATTTTATATGTATACTTTGTCCAAGTATATATAGCATAGATCAAATTATACCTATGCTCTTAGGTTTAGTTAAAATAGATTAGGTTTGGTTAGATTTAGGAATGAAAATAAGAGGTTATTCAATGAGCTAGGTTAGGTTAGGTTAAATTTAAGGATGAAGAGTGGATATGTGATAATGCTCAGTTTATGAGTCTGTGTGTATTTTAAGATTATCACTTATCTTATTAACTAATGAATTAGGGATATGCCCAATAGATTACATAATTTTGATTTGACTCATAGTTTTCTGTCCTTAGGTGATATTAAAAAACTAGCCCTAAATTTGTAGAATCACTGTATTGTATGCAACCAAAGCAACCCTAATATAACTTAATTTGTGGACATAGCATTAGCCAGAGCTGGGCATTGGAGCATTGAGTTGTGATTTTGCTGCATCATGAAATTTTTAATTCACAAAGTTGAAAATCACAAGCATCTAGAAATAGTCAGACTAAGCAAGGTTGCACCACCAATTCTCTAGGATTTCTGCTGTGAATTTGAACAGAAACAAGGGCAGTTTTGCAGTTTTCTTTGCAAGAAATTGCCATGGCTAGTAGAGATATGCCAGGAGGACATGGAGGAGGATATTAGTTAAAGCTGCAATTATAATGGCTATGCATTTCTCTGTCTTATAAAGGCATGTTTGTATTATCACCCTAAAGTTTACTGTATAATTTAATGGAATCGCAGCGAAAAAAAGCCACAGTCACAAGTCACATTGGATAAGCCAAAAATAGCTGCAAAGTTGCAGTAGCACCAGATCCAGTGACAAAGTTTCAAAGTCAAAGTCGTACTGGAAAGAAATAAAGTAATGCCCAGTTCTGGTATTAGCAACATGGAAACAATAAGAGTTTTCATGTACTAGTCATGTACAGTTCTTCATTACAATAGTAGTAATAGTTTTTATGAGGCCAGGGATAATGATTTAAATGACAGGACTAATTTTACTCAATGTAACTTTTTTACATTTAAAAAAAAAATCTCATTAGGTGTGGTGGTAGCAGCAATATGTTGGTTTGCACTGCTGATCTATGTGTTGTCTTCCCTACGAGGACAACCAGGGAGTCCATCAGTTTCCACAAAGCACATAGATACCCTGAGGCAAGCAGGAAACATTGCACTTGCCCGGGTGGCTAAAAGTCAGGTGAGAGAATCAGCCCAGAAGTTGAGCATCTTCATTCCATCTCTCTTTATTCTAATCTTGTAAGTATTCTAGATCAATTGCATTTTTCTAATACTGTCTTGTATCAATATCATGTCATCAGTATATATCTACTTGATTAATTTTATATTCGAACATGTGTATCTTTTTATTTGGTACTGTTGCCTATTGTTTATACAGTATGTGCTATTGACTTTAGATTGAAACTAGACTAAATTCTTTTGCACAAAATTCATGTTGATATGATAATTAAGACCAATACTGTAGTGTATGTATTAATTCATATACTGTCAATAAAAATGCCAAAAAGTTAAGCTACAGCAGTTCTTTGTAGAGTCATTTCCTTTTCCAGGCATTGCTGAGTGAGTTGTTACAGCATGCTTGGAAAGGAAACGTCTCCCTCAGCCACTCACAATCCTCCGACAGACATAAGCCATTATCCAGCCTCACCTCAGGTAATAATATGAAAAAATGTCATCAAGAAAACAAATGTTATGTTGTTCAGGTATAATGCAAGTACATACTACTACTGTATTATATTTAAATTATTCTGAAATAAAAAAAAACCTACCATATTTATGATTCATAACTATAGCATGTGTATGTATAGTTCTATTACCCTTAAAAAACAAAACAGTATTTGTGTCTCACTTTCACTTACCATTACTGATCGATGTGGTGGACAGGTGGCAAGGACTCACTGAAGGTGGTGGTGTCAGGGGATACAGACAGCTTGCTTGGAGTGATGGCAATGATGAACAGTGTGGCCACCAACACCCATCATCCCCTTCACTTTTATGTCACTCTGCCCAGTGCTGTCATACCTCACTTCAAGTTAGTCATCCATTCATCAGCTTGATGATGCCTTTATTCCAAATAGCTGTTTCATAGGCTTTTGAATTTATTTTAGTATACAAATTTTTCATTGCCCTCCAACGGATGAAATTAATTACTGTATTTACTTTTCTTTAAAGTCTATAGATTATGTTCCCTTCTTGAAATTTTAGAAATATTGTCGTACAACTTTGTACTTTCTGTCATGAAAAGTCACTTTGAGACTAATAAATAATCGCACCCTACTCATTAGGTAAATATTTTCCTACAGTAAATGGATATCTCAAACCAAGCTGCGGACTGCTGGCCTCACTGTGAAGCCCCATCCACCTAAGGTGCCACAAAAAAGGCCTCACTATGCCAAAATCTACATCAAGAATATATTCCCCAGCCTGAGGGGCAGTTTTGTCTATCTTGAACCAGATGTTATTGTACAAGGTTAGTTCATGTTCAACCACTCTGAATGCCTCATTCATACATATTCTTTAAGTTTTCCTGGATTATTCCCTGCTCCATAAACTTCCATTTTAGGTATATGTTTAGCTTCTAAACATGACTCTACCTACTTCCATTCTTTGTGCTTTTCCAAAACAAGTGTTTTTTTTTTTATTTTCACCATTTTTGTTGTCCTTGGCCAGCTTCTTCCTCTAACATGAAAAAACTAACAGTTTTCTCTTTCACCTTAGCATCAATTTCATCCCACCACCATGTCTTGTGGATCTTCAGATCTTATGTCAATAAAATCTTTCTTGCCAGTCTCTAAACATTCACCATACTATTCTTACATATTGTCATACTATCGTAGATATCTATGTACAAGAACCATTATTATTTAAGGTAATATTACCTTACTTTTGTATTGGTACCATTACTTACATTTACAAC
Source organism: Callinectes sapidus (assembly GCA_020233015.1). Lineage (NCBI taxonomy): Eukaryota > Metazoa > Arthropoda > Malacostraca > Decapoda > Portunidae > Callinectes > Callinectes sapidus. Next base: position 14,758,769 of record CM035185.1, on the reverse strand, counting down.
AGCAATAATTTTTCTTGAGTTTACAAATGTTTTGATCTACATGTTTATGTAATGAAAGATGATTTTAACAATGAGGTAAAAACCATATAATTCCTTTGTACAGGAGACATATCAGAACTTGTGAGCACTCCTATCATCAGCTCCCACTTTGGTGCCTTCACAAAGGATTGCCTATCAACTTCTAAGCGCCTCAGCCTCACTCACCAATACTATTCCTCCCACCTCAATCTGCTCCACCCTGCCATTCGTGCCCTTAAGATCCATCCCAATACTTGTGTTCCTAATACTGGAGTCTTTGTGAGTGAGATGCATCTTTGGGCCAATGCTTCTCATCAGATGGAAGAGTTGATCAGCAGCAGCACTGTCAAGTGAGGGAAACTGTGCATACTGGTTGTTTTAACATAAAAATGTGACTTCATATAGCAAATACTCTATTACTATTTTCCCGTGATTGTTATCGCCTCTGTTGAATTAATGGACGTGTCATAATTTTTATCGAACTTTCTGTAAAACAATGAAAAATATGCATGCTTACCTTTCACTTTACTATTGGTATAATAAATCATATATTTTGAATGAATTTATACTTTACTTCTTACACTGCTTAACTCTTACAGTAACCCAATATATTCTTCTATGGCTGACGAGGGAGAAGCAGCTGTGTTAGCTGTGATATATGGCCACATGGCACCCTTGCCTCATATCTGGCACCTACCTGACCTAGGTAAGTTAATTTTGTCTAGTTTAAAAATGTGAAAATATATTCAGCTTAGACCTAAAGGCACTGGATATCACAAAAGTATTTTTTAGTGATTTTCAGTACCTGAAAATAGATTAAATGATTGTCCCATTAACTTGTGTTGAAAGATACTCAATATTTTTCAGGTCTAAAGGCCCAAGTCAGCTACTCCAAACATTTTGTCCAGTCTGCCAAGCTCCTGCACTGGAATGGTCACTTTAAGCCTTGGTCACGCAAAGCTGCTTTCTCTGATATCTGGCTGCGTTATTACTTGGCTGACCCAAGTGGCAAGTATCGACCAGCTAGAATCTCTCTTTAATACATACAGTATTATCAGTCAGTTTTCCTCACTCAGTATTACTCCAGCAGCAAATATAGTCTGTGGTATCCTGTTACTAGTTGTAATACTGATCTTTCAGATCAGATCCTCTTATTCATAAGAGCACAATGATAACTTAATTCATATCTTTTTAATCATCATTAGGATTGAACAATTTGAGCATGCTTATTTCACAACCAAGAAGTCTGCTAAGTGGGTTGATTTTTCTTGTTGTAGTTCCTTCTTGTCTTGAGCTACATCACAAGAGTACAAACCCAAGTTGAAGAATTGCAATTTCACTGCCTGTTAGAAGTATAAGGCCAGGAATCTATCGTCCTACATGTGTGTGTATGGATTAGGTTCATGTGCACATACACATGTATGAAGATACTACAAATGACCAGAGATATCTTGTGCCAATTTACTTAATAGCAGCCACACAAGGTCTAAGACCTCAGATATGGTAATGTATTATCTCCCTCTGGCTGAGGAAATTAATCCTAGATTTCTCAGTTGTAAGATGAGCATGATAATCTTTACATCATGAAGCTCTTTTCTAAAATAATTAAAGTAGTGCATCTTGAGTATAGAATTACAAGTTATAATCATATGGTTATAACAGCAATTTAATGGCCATAATATCATCCTTTTTATAAAACAGAAATTCCACATATAGCCTATCAATTAAGCTACATGATATACCAGTTTTGTGGTCATAAACAAATTCGTCCTTTTACAATAGAAGTTCAACATACATTGAAGTCAGCCTTGTTTACCAGAGTGGCCAGGAAAAGGGAGAGGAGAGGGTCATTAGCCAGGTGCTACACTGATTTAGTCTTTTAGTGAGAGTTCTAAAATATGCAAAACACAACAGTGGGGTTCATTAAAAGACTTCTGAACAATATTCACATTTTTTACTAAACATCTGCAAGGTTTTAAAACATGTGGCACAAAAAAAAAAAATGAAAATTATTTCTGAAAATGAAAAGGGTGAAGATGATTATAGTAAAGAGGCGGTGAAAAGGAATTATCTTTCCTTACAAATCAATGAAAAAAAGTAACCATTTGATTGTCAGTGATGGTGATGCATAAGTTGTTGCAGTGCTGAAACTCTGAACCCAACACAAATGATAGCAAAGAAAATATGTACTCTTTGTTCCTGAAGCTAAAAGCATAAGAGAATTCCACTAGCCCATAATTTGTTATTCTAAATTCCTTTCAGTACAGTCAAATTCTACAAATTCACATACAATATCTTTAATGATTGTTCTACAGTAAGATGACTTTAAGGTCACTGCCCATCCGAACCACATGGTGCTTGTATTGCACTCTGAAACAATCAAAGGACTATGGTATTAAAACTGTTATGCACTCAAAAAATTTGGGAAGTGAGATGACTGAGGCAGTTTGCAAGTGCATAATGTAAGTGCTGCACAGTTTGTTCATGAATTTGATTATAGTTATTTTTGAAAACTGCCTAAAACAACAAAATCTTGCCTTCAAGAAAGAAGACTACGATTTGATGATAGATGAGTGGCAGGTAGTTTACATATATGACAAACAGCATTTTCATTGCTGATACTAAGTGAGAATTCCTTGTCAAAATCATAGAAGCTAACTTAATGAATTCAGGAGAGAGGACAAATGTCAGTCATGAAAGTGTGATAAAGGTATTTGATGGCAAGCAAAATTACAATATAAATGTGAGCAGGACTGTCACTTGTTTGAGTGGCTAATATATGCTTTCAATACCAACCTGCTGTACCTGACTTTCTTTGTGATATAACCTATACAAAGCTACATATTCCTCTTCATCCACTCTTATACCTCAATGCCCTTTCCATGCCTGTCTTCCATTCATTTTCCCTCTTGCCTCAAATTTCATGTTATGAGTATGCAGCTTTCATTTCTTACATCAAGCAATAGTCACATAATGCTTGTTATTCTTCTGATTCAATAGCTTTTGATCCCCACAAGTTGTATTCTGTACAAAGAAAGTATTAAAGGAAATCTAGTTTCGAGAAGCTAAAAATTACAAGCACCGTCCTTTTTTTCCTTCAGAAAATCTTGTCTGAAAAGTTCTGTACAAAATACTTCAGTGAATGATAAATGTGATATGGTCTTCAAACTTATTGTAAAGTCATATATATATGTGTGTATGCATACCTGCTGAGGTGGTTACACTAAATATCTACCAACTTACTATTTATTCAAATTTGTAGAAAATGTCCAGTATGTTATGTAAGGTAATGAAAATTTTTCCTCTCTCTTATTAATTGCCTTAAATTTTAATATCTGTACTAAATTAACTTTCAGTATTGTGCTTTGGATCTTTATGTTGGATAAAGAGTATATTGTGATCTGAACAATATGACTGTTTGTTTAGTAAGTAGTGATGAGTGAGGTGAGGTATGGGCAGTGACTGCAACGGTAAGGAATGTGACCACTATGAGACTTGTCATTCATCATAAATTTCTCTTTTACTCTAGTATGAGAAGAATTCTAAATGGTGAAATGATGAGAGATGTACAAGTGGATGGTGTTATTTTACAATACATGTATGCTAGAATATTGCTAAACATTTTTAAAACTCAAACCAACTTTATCTTCATGGCAATCACAGATAATATTGTTAACATGTCTACACCACATTTATGCAAAGGTGATTTTACCATGTTAGCAGTGAGTGAGTGGAGTTGTAAAGGAAAAGTGATGTAAGATACAGTGCCAAGTGTTGTTGGTGTAGGACAAAGAGGCTCACACCATCTCATTATGCCTAATATAGCTGGATTTTTTGTAACCTCAAGCTATGTATTATGAATGCTGTTCCTTATTGTACTTATTTTGCATTTTATTGTTAAGCTGATATAATAAGTTTCATTTGTGTAAATAACATTTTTATAAAATTCTATAACTACTGCATCATAGTTATTTGATAATTCAGCTGCAAAGACTTAATATTTAGTGAAATTAACAACTGTTTATAGCTAGCTCTGAAATGTACAATTTCAGATATAGACATTCAATGGCCTTTCATGTTGACATGAATGCATGCAAGTACATGTATGTAACCATCTGGCAGAAAATTATGATAATGATTAGCAAAGTCTTGGTCACATAAAGGTTTTCTTAAAATGTAATATGTAATGTTTTTTTTTTCCTGGAGAAAAAAGATAATCAATATTAAGGTGTGTTCCTGAGCAGTGAAAATTGAGCTGTGAAGTGAGTTAAAAAGTAGAGAAGGCTTCTCTCTATCCTCCACTGGGAAAGAAGAAATAAGAGGGAGGACCTGGAAATCTCCAAACTGGAATGTTGCAACTGGTAACAACAACTTCTACAAACCATCAGACACTTTTTTATGGCCACTTTTTTTCTCTCTTTCTCTTTGGAGTTTTCAAAGCCACCAGGCTTTAGGGAGTTTTGTCAGTATGGCCATGATAAGGCTTAGTGTGAGGGCAATGATAGTCCTGTGGGTTTGATGAGGGTTACACGATGGTTTCAATGAGGGTAGGGCGGCAGGGTACTGGAGCTGCATTGGGGCTGAGATTCTCTTTATCTTGGGAGAAGGGGGATGCCTTACTTTCAGGCCCCACTGCACGTGCTGCCCCTCCTGCACTCACCGTAGGGAGGTCAGCTGGTCGTGCCTCCTCCAATTGTGAAACCAAACTGCGGGTGGAATCAGGAGAGGCAAGAGGAGCTGGACGAAAAACATGGGGACGCACCAAGGGGTACTCCTCAGGATCTGGAGCATCAGGGTCTTGGTACAGCCCCACTGTATAAGCTACAACAGTGGCATGGTCCAACTTGCCAGGAACCAAAGCCAATTTCTCACATACCTGCAAAACCATCAAGGTGTTTTGAATCATCCACACACCTTCAGTGTCACATTTAGAATTGTCAAGAATAAGTCTTTAATTTGTCCCAAAACCTTAGTTCAGCTCACTGAAGCTATTGTGTATCTTTTCTTATACTATGATGTTGCTGGTGGAATAAAGGATGCAGGCCTCCAAATAAAGGATATCAAGTAAGTTGGGGGATTAATAAAGATACTATAATAAAATCACATACGTAGGCAGTTTAGGGAAAAAATATGTACTTGTCACAAAATGCAAGATCTAGTCATCATAAGATAAAAAAAACTGAAGTGTGTAGTAAATATAATTTGAAGTTCTGAAATGAGTATAAATTGTAGGAGTCTTCCTTAGTAGACCATAGCTCACATTCTATGTTGATTTTTCATACTAAAATTGTGCATACTATTTGCTTAAGCTGATTTCACTATAGCCACCAATCTCAATCATTTTTCAACTTCAATACTTCTTTCTACTGGTTAATAAAGCATAGCAATTCAGTTAAGTTGTGACACAGGCTGTGCTATTTTATTTTAATTTTATAGAGCTCACTATCTCAAGAACTTTATTGATTTGTATATATGGATCACAATACAATATATTTTTGGTTCAATACTGAGAAACTTGCTTTACTAGCAAATTGAAGATAAAGTAAACCAACATCTTGTATTTCTCACTAAAGCACACCTACCTTCCTACGGCGGTTGCGTTGTTGAGAGCGAGATAGTTCTTTGGAGGTAGAAGAATACAGATCGGGGTCCTCAAGAATTCTTCGTTTGGCTACTGTCAGTTTGGTGGCAAAATGAACCATTTCCAAGCACAAGCCTTGAGCAGTGGTGACAGGACCAGGGCTGGTGAGGCCACATCTCAAGAGATCTTCCATTCGAAGTAATGTGAGCTCATGGCGTTGATGGGCCTCCACCAAGGGCAGGAAAGGGTCTTTTACTTCCTCCTCTTCATTTTCTGGTAATCCAGCTCCTACAGACTTTACATTTGTAACAGCCTGTAACAACATAAAGGTTTTCATTATACATTTGTAACAGCCTGTAACAACATCAAGGTTTTCATTACATACCCTGGTTTATGAAATATGAAGATATTTCAAGAGCTTCACCAGCAAAATATATCTTTTAATATGACCTCATGATTGAGATAGAAATATCCATATATACACAAATATGTTTATATACCACACAAATGATGAAGAAAATATGGATTTTCAGCTTTACTAATTTAGCTAGTCAATTTTTAAAACAAATTTTGAGTCATAATAAGTAACCTTGACTAACCTGCTTTGCTGAGCGAGGCTGACCACTGCTTGGGTGGTCCTTGCTTGCTGAAGGGGTTCTTCTCACTCTACCACTTCGTTGTTGTTGTTGCTGCTGTCTGCCTGAGGAGTGCTGAGAGTGATGTTGTCGACTAGCTGATCCATGCTGCCTTCCTGAACCATGTTTGTGATAATGCTGCTGCTGTTGTCTCCCTCCTGTTTGTTGTGTTTGTCTACTTGTTGAGGACTGAGGTTGATGCTTGCCTTGTTCTTCTTTGCTTGCATCACCACCACGTGTATTCTCCACCCCATTCTGTTGCTCTTTCCCATTACCCTGGGCATCTTTAGGGGCTGGTGGAGTTTCCTTTCGAGGAATGGCAAACTTACCCACCACAGGATCAAAGTTGTCTGAGATACCATCACTGGTAAGGAAGACAATATCTCCTGCCTCACAGTAGGTTAGAGAACAGGTCAAGTTGTTAAGTTCAGGGTTTGTGCCATCCACAGGGCCCAAGGCTCCGAGAGCATCCCGCATGTCCCTCATGCTGTAGATATCATGTGAACCTGCAAATTTATGAATCTGAGTTTACATTCTGATCTTAGTTAGGATACTCTGCACTTTTATTCATATACTCTTTGAAACACTTAATCAGAGTTTCTTGTAACAGACTTTCCTTCACTGCACTCACATATCCACTTACCCTGTGTGATTTCCCGAACACCATGCTTATGAGAGAATACATAGGCCAAGGAGTCCCCAACATTGCAAACACACACCACATACTGCTCTCTGTTTGCTAAAGGCATGACCACTGCAGCTGTCAGGGTGGTAAGCATACCATCCTCCTGAAGGATAAGGCTGTGTGCTGAATGAAAGGACCTCAGCAATGCCACAAAAACATCCTGTGGATAATAAAAGGAAGCTTCCTGTCAATTTATGTTACCTTATAAATTAATCTAAGGAATTAGGTACATTATATAATGAATAATGTAAGGGTTTAAAATTGTACATGTATGAGTGAAATAACAATTTCATCAATGAAATTAAAGATTATACCAGTATTCATATAAAAATAAAACCATAGGAATATCAGTCATAAAAACTTGAGTACCTATATGTTCCTTGATTTGCATCTAACCCTGTTCTTTTCCATGTCAAGTCTTTGCATAGAGCTTGAATGTCTTTCTGCAGAATTTTTATAATGCTAGCAAACATGGGCAAACCAGGCATGTCAGAAGGTATACCGTAGTGGTTTCTGGTGGAGCTGCTGCAGGGGAGTAGAGAGCGGTGTTGAGATAATGCAGGCAACCATGGATAGCACATCTCGCCGCTATGCTGGCCTTCTCCCCCCAGTTGACACCATCAGCTAGTGCCAAAACAGCGCTATCTTCTCGCGCCACCACTCCGAATGCATCGGCAATTGGGTTGCCTGAGAGGTTGAATGGCAATTTAGTGAATGTTGAGAAAGGAGTAATTAAATATTCATTCTCCTCTCCCTTGTCTTTCTCTCTCTCTCTCTCTTTAGTAGGTACAGGTACCCTCTTTTTACCCAAGTTTGTTTAATATGTTTTTAAATTTACACAAGGTCCAAATTCCAAAGAAATTGTTAATTTACTTTTCTTTTCACTTATATACAATATTTAATTGAGTGGCCAACAGATGTCACACACGAGTTCCTTTGTGCCACCAAAACAACAATTACACAAACACCCACATGCATACAATATATATATATATATATATATATATATATATATATATATATATATATATATATATATATATATATATACACACACACACACACACACACAAACACACATGTAAGGTTTACAACCGCACACTAGTTCTCTCTATCTCTATCTCTCTCTCTCTCTCTCTCTCTCTCTCACCTGCTCGTTCACTGGTGAGTGGGTGCTTCTCATACAAGGTGGTTGAGAGGCCATATGCTCTGTGGTGAGGACGATTCCAGTTCAGCAAGCCAGCTATCTCCTCCTTCTCACTCCTCTTCAGGTCAGGGTCTGGCACTGATGGTACAAGGAGGTTAGCTAACACAAACATAGGAAGACCACTTTGCCACTAACAAGCATAGAAAAATGTGCTTCACTTATATTTCAGGTTTTTGCAAAATGATACTGCTTAGACTTATTTTACCAGGAATCTAAAGGATTAGGAATGTATGTAATCATGGCAGTTATTTTGAGCATGAATTCAAAGCAAGCTTAATTATGTTTGCAGCTAAAAATATTCTTTGTGCTATTCTTATTCTACAACTATTCCATCTACCTTAAAGTTAAACTATAGAGTTCATATCATTATAATTGATTAAATAAAATTGGTGCATTACTAAAAAAAATTCTAACAAAACTGTAACAGGTAAATCATAAAAAAATATGACAACAGAAATGTGGATCATATGGGTTAATGCAACAGCAATGACAACAAAATGTTTAAACTTGACAATATGCAACTTAAATTGTAAAACAAAACATAGAGATAGTAACAATACTTGTACTACATTCAATTAAAATTACATCACTGCACCTTTAAATAACATTGATAAGCATACATTTTTCATGGCATTAATTCATGCAAATTTACTTCAACACTTGATCCATGATACAGGACTGGATAGGTGACCAGGTAGTGGTGTGGTGGCATGTCAAGAGGTGAGACTCCTCACACTGGCCAAGTCACACTAAAACACTAATGCATGCCTGAATAGCAGTGCACAAACAAATGATCTTAGTTGCAAACATCAAGAAAATACTATAAACTACACAAAGTCTTATAAGGTTATAAAAATTAATAAAGCACTTAAATATTATACAATATCAAGTTAAATCTTTTAGTTTTTATTAAGATGCATGAAATGCTTGAGAACTAAATACTATTTTAGATTAAAGTGAAAAAGAAGAATGAATGAATAAATAATTAAATAAATATGAGAGGATATGGCACAGTGTCCATCCTTAAGTAACTGATAAACTCACAGTGAACTATGAAATAAGAATAAGAGTAGAACAATGGAAACAAAACTTATCATTCTATACAAGCTATAAAAGAATGATTGTTTAAATCCATTTCAACATTGCAATATGACTTACAGCTTCTTAATTCTGAATTGCATGCATCAATACATATAGCAAATGAGGTATAAAGTGTACTCCTTCATCCTCAAAGGAACGTTCCAAGTCAGTGGTTTGTGCTCCACTGAAAGTCTTGGGTTGAGTGTGAGTGCATGACAGTTACTGCTGCCACACTGACTATAGAACATACTTATCTCTTGCTCTATACTGACTGCTACAAACATGGATGGCAACATGACCAATGGTGAAGAGAGAGAGAGAGAGAGAGAGAGAGAGAGAGAGAGAGAGAGAGAGAGAGAGAGAGAGAGAGAGAGAGAGAGGAGAGAGAGAAGA
>CM035185.1:14741193-14747319 GCA_020233015.1 Callinectes sapidus | reverse complement strand
CTCTCTCTCTCTCTCTCTCTCTCTCTCTCTCTCTCTCTCTCTCTCTCTCTCTCTCTCTCTCTCTCTCTCTCTCTCTCTCTCTCTCTCGTCACAGAATGGTCAACTTAGTCATGAATATAAGTAAAATCGGCATGTAGGTACGATTTCATGGCAATTATTTGAAGGAGGTTTCACTTCGATATTTTAGTAACATTATTTCTGTGTTTGCAGAAGGTTCAGTGCCAACCCTCAGTCCTTCCCTTCCCTGCAGACCCTTCTCCTCACCCCTCATGAGCAAGCACTCCTGTTTGAGAACTCTTGCATGATCTAAATTAAGCAAATTGACTATGAAGGAGATATTCTCACCAACACTGACTGATAAATGGTTTTCATAAACATTCCCTCTCGTCCACCACGATATATGCATCCCTCCCAGACAGCAGCGAGAGAAGTTTAGTAGCATTTGGTGTAAATTATGGCTGTACCCACTGCACCGTTGATGTAATGACGTGAAAGTTTCCAGGTTAGGGATGGACTGAGGGAAGACGAGTGTCATGGCCACAAGCGGGTTTTCCGTCACTGTGTCAGCTCTGCTTTGCTCTCAGGCTCAGTGACTGGTCACTGGAGGCATCCCATTGAAGTTTAATAGTTTCCTTATCAGACGTCCATAGTAAAGGCGGTGAGGTGGTGATGACAGTGACGACCCGCAAGATTGTATAATTTACAAAGGTCTCATGAATCACTGACAGACAGCGACATTGGTTAGCGTGTGGCCGCAGCGAACGTAATACAAAGACAGGTCTGGTTCAGTGTTGCATTATGTTCTCTGTCACCTCTGATCTTAGAGCTTCTGAAGAGGTGATCCTTACTGAGAAATACGTACAACACACTCAGGAGGTCCAGGGCAGCGTCAGAGGACAGGGATGTCTGCCGGCGGCCACAGGTGCCATTCCCGCCTGCGGGATAACAACTCATTCTTTTAAAATTGTATTTAATTGTGCGGATTTTTTATATTTAATTCCATTTCGTCTTAAAGATGAACAGACGTGCCTGCCGCTGCGCGCCGAGAAGTGTGGTGTGGAATGAGAAACTGTCTGGCTGTCCGTGTTTATATCGCCTTTATTGGTATGAGATTTTTTACATTTATTTTTCGTCTACGTCTCTCTCTCTCTCTCTCTCTCTCTCTCTCTCTCTCTCTCTCTCTCTCTCTCTCTCTCTCAAGAGAAAAAGATAAAATGAGTAATACATAAAGAATGAATAATTTGCATATCCTGGAAGTACTTTGGTTTCTACATGTCTGCAAGCAATAAATTCATTTTTTTCGGTGCCTTTTCATTAGTTCTTTGCGAGTTGTCCTGCTATTTTTTTTTTCTTTTTTGCTAATTAAGGAGTATTTCGAGTGTTATGTATTTATTTCTTTGTTTTTCTTTTCGTTTCATTATTTTTTATTCTCTCCTCATTATTTATTTTCTTTTCAGTTCATCCTTTTTTTCTTCCTTCGTTTACTTTTAGTTTCGTTTCGTTTTTCACTTTCTTCTCATTCATTTTCTTTTCTGTTCATCCTTTGTTTCTCATTCTCCTTCACTTTATTTCCATTGTAATCTTGTTTTCCTCAAGCGTCTTATGTAACTCTTTCCTACTTGTCATCCTCGTCCGCCTTGTCATTTTTCTTTCTCCTTTTTCTTCTTTCTGTTTTCTTCGCAATTTTCTTCCTCCCATTGCACCGTTCACGTCCTTTCTGTTTTTATTCGTCTTTCCTTTTCATCTTTTCATCGTTTTTTTTCTTCTTTTACTATTTATCCTCCTTGACCTTTCGCTCTTTCTTCCTCTTCCTTCCTCCTCCTCCTCCTCCTCCTCCTCCTCCTCCTCCTCCTCCTCCTCCTTCTCTCATCTTCGTCATGGTGATCTTGCTTCTGGAAGACAAACCCTGAGGGACAGTTATTCATCATGCAATTTAAGACTTCGTTGCATGTAAACACACACACACACACACACACACACACACACACACACACACACACACACACACACACACACACACACGCGGGTACTTCCACATATCAGGGAATCGTGGAGGAGAAAGGAAATGAATAAAAAAAGAATGAATGATGTTTACTTTTCATCGCGGTGGGCGGCATAAATCGTTCCCCACAGACCAGCAGTGTTCCCATATTCATGTGAGGAGTCTGGGGGAGTGTGCCAACCCTTCCTCGTGGGGCGCTCCAAGGCAGTGCTCGCAGAAAAAGTGTTGCACATCCAGATTCAGAAACGCTTTGTTCTCTCTCCACGACTAATTTCCAAGGCCACGGAGATGATTAGCGGGGTTTTCAAGGGTGTTTATCCATGTTGATAATGTAGAAATCTTGTCACCCTGCCTCTAGAATCATAAAAACGGCTTAAAAAATTCGTGTCATTTGAAATTAAGACTTTTGAAATAGTGGAGGGATAAGAAAGGCAACAAAATCCTCTGAAGACGTATGACGATAAAAATATTAGGGAGTAAAAAGCTACATTAAAGAAACTAAAAGATGTGAGAAAATAAGATGATAAGCGAGTTACCCTGACTAACTAGAGAATGTGTACAGACTTAACGCGAAATGGAAGAGTGGTGAAAGCAACATTACAAAAATATTGGAGAGGTGGAAGCAACATTACATGAATTATTGAAGACACGAGAGGAGAAAATGAAGGAAGACTGACAAGGCAGGGAGAGTTGAGACACAGACGACTCTCCAGATACGAACATATCACGTGAAATGAACTAACGCTGTCTCGACGTAGAAAGAGATGAAAATGGCTCAAATGCACTGCCACTTCTACACGCCAAATAAAACTCATGCATACAAGAATAATTCACAGGAAAGAGATATGTCATGAATATATATCTCAACAGAAAATTTTGCCAGCCAATGCTTTTATGTCATCCAACGTGTGTTATTCACTTCGGTTGCCTGCCTTTCCCTACGGAGCGAGCTCAGAGCTGTAGGGCTGAGACCACATCACACACCACACACCGGGACAGTGAGGCCACAACCCCTCGAGTTATATCCCGTACCTACTTGCTGCTAGGTGAACAGGGGCTAGATACACATTAAGAGGCTTGCCCATTTGCCTCGTCGCGCCCGGCACTCGAACCCGGGTCCTCTCGGTTGTGAGCCGAACGTGCTAACTACTACACTACGCGGTGTGTGTGTGTGTGTGTGTGTGTGTGTGTGTGTGTGTGTGTGTGTGTGTCTTTCATCAAAATATCTTAAATTTTCGAAACGTGATTGAGTGCCAAAGATTTGCGAATTGAAAATAACATCCGCAATATTTTTTTCTCCCTCTTTTTCTGTGGCCACGAGTGTCATTGCTCCCTGGCTTGAATCAAAACACAACAGCGCTCATCTCCAATCCGGGATAGCTCAGCCTCGCGTGCCAAGCTGAGCCCAATAGCGGGACAATCACAACACAACATAACAACACACGCACTCCATTGCCTAAACTTGCATATCGATCAAACGACCCTATGAAATAATAAAACAAAAGGAAAAGAAGAGAGAAAACAATAACAACACACGAAAATCTTTACTTAAACTTGTATATCGATGAAAAGCTATGAGAAAAATAATAAAACAAATGGAAAAGAAGAGATAGAACCATAACAACACACTCACTCCATTGCATAAACTTGTATATCGAAAAATAAAACTATAAAAACCAATAAAACAAAAGGAAAAGAAGAGAGAGAACCGTAACAACACACTCACTCCATTGCCTAAACTTGTATATCGAAAAATAAACTATAAAAACTAATCAAACAATTGGAAAAAGAAAAGAGAGAACCATAATAACACATAACATCATTCCCTTAACTTATATATAGCGCAAACAAATCTATAAAAAAGTTAACGAAAAAGGCAAAAAAAGTTAGAGAGAGAACCATAACAAAACTTAATACACGCACATCATTGTATATATCGCTGAAAACATCCCTATAATGACAAAACAAAGGGAAAACAAGAGAGAAAGAGAGAGGGAACCATAACAAAACTTAATACACGCACATCATTGTATATATCGCTAAAAACATCCCTAAAATGACAAAACAAAGGGAAAACAAGAGAGAAAGAGAGAGGGAACCATAACAAAACCTAATACACACACATCATTGTATCTCGCTCAAAACAAACCTATAATAACCAAAAAGAGAGAAAAAAAAAGAGAGAACCAGAACCATAAAACACAACAGAATACACAACTTTACACTTAAAAAATAGCAAAACAACAGCAGCAACAACAACAACAATACCAACATCAGCCACAACAAAATAATGATGATAATAATAATGATAATAATGATAATGATGATAATAATAATAATAATAATAATAATAATAATAATAATAATAATAATAATAATAATAATAATAGTAACAACGACAATAATGAAGGGAGGATCAATATGCTAATGTCGTGAATAGTTTGAGCGATAATGAAGTGTTTGAAGGTAAATATATGGTGGGTTGTTAGATAAGGAGAGTCAATAAATGTCAAAGGAACAGCGGGACCGTGAAAAATGAGGCTGGAGAGAGAGAGAGAGAGAGAGAGAGAGAGAGAGAGAGAGAGAGAGAGAGAGAGAGAGAGAGAGAGAGAGAGAGAGAGTGCAAAGACTGACTGACCAACAAGCAAATAAATAGGACGAAAGAAAGGAAGAGGCTGATGGCTGCAGAGAAAGATACATAAATATGAAAAAGATTCAGTTTGATATTTAATCTCTCTCTCTCTCTCTTATATTCATGTACTTTGCTTAAAGTGTCTATCACTATATAAAGCTTTTCTTTTAATGATTTACCACATCTTACCCATTCTAACGGATCACTATGAGGTTTCTACTGTATGACTTAGTCACACTAAATTTACTTTTTCGCTTACACTCTGCTTTATCTTTCTATACAATATCATTCTACTTATTGTCTACTTTTTTCTTAGAGGTCCTAATAATAAAATTGTGATTTCAGATTTCCCACATTTGTATTTTTTTCCCTTTGATGATTGAATGACCTGCATATCTTTGCTTCCTAGGTTCATGGTGAACTGTGTGGTAAACCCATTATTATTGTTATTATTATTATTATTATTATTATTATTATTATTATTATTATTATTATTATTGCTGCATTTTTGCATTAAAATACTTGGCTTGTCCCTTCTCTAAACTTACGTAGATGTGCATTCATATTTTACGACTGGAAGCTTCATTAGTATGATGGTTCTCTTTGTATTTCACTGAATAAGGCACGATCGCTCCAACATGCTTTGAGAGCCAGTAGTGAAGGGGAGACAGGCGGAGGGAAACAGAAAGGGGACGAGGGAGGGAGGAGCTTCATGCGTGCTAGTGCGACCAGGCTGGCGGCTCTTCCTTCGTTGTGAAGGTTGTGGTTGTGGTGGTTGTTTAGAGGGAAGACTGACCTGCCAACAGCCCCGCCTCCACTAGGTCAAGGGTGAGGAACCTCGCTCGCTGACTGTCGAGGTTACTCTCAGTGTCTCCTGCCAGTATCGCGTCATCTTCACCAACGTCATTCCCATCAACGGGGTTCCCCTCCTCGCCAGTGTAGTTGCCGTTCTCACAGAGGGCAACACTTTGGTTGTCGTCGGGTCGTTGATCTGTGTGGTTGTCGTCAAGTTGGTGGTCGGTGTGAGTGTCGTGGATGGAGTGATCGGTGTGGTTGTCGTTGGTTTGGTTGTCGAGCACCGCTGTGTGAAGGGTGATGAGCGGGTTGAGGTTCTGATCCAGTTGTGGTTCCACCAGTTGATTCACCACCTGGCCGCCGCCTTCGTCCCGACAGCTCACCAGCACCGCCTCCATCATGTCGGTCCCACCAGCGTCACCCTGCCAGCACCTACTAGTGTTACTGTAAGCACCACCACCACCAATATCGCTACCACCCCCACTAACAGCATCACTACCATGACCCCCACTACCAGCCCCAACACCGTTCAGGCAGCAGCCATCCTCGCCCCTGGGTAACCTGAGGCCATAGTTGAGGGGCCCGTCACCGAACTGGAGGAAAGCGGAGGGCGGGGCTCGGCCAGGATTAGGGGAGAGAGGGGAAGGCGCCTCGCCCCTCCAAGACGGCGCCTCACGGTCCAGGGAGTCATCACTAT
>CM035185.1:14731193-14733693 GCA_020233015.1 Callinectes sapidus | reverse complement strand
ACCCGCGAGATGAGGGTGGAGTGCTGTACCGTACCGACACCAGGCAGGCTCACGCCCCTCCCTAGCACACCACGGGGATGGCGTACACAGGTCAGAGGGGTGGGGGAGGGGTGAGGGAGGGGTGAGGGAGGGGTGAAGGATGGGTGAGGGAAGGTGGGGCACATGGTATCCGTACACCACGCATCACCAGGGTTCGTATTCTTAAACACTTCTGTGCTTCACCTCCACTATTTAAAGAGGCTTTATCTAAATGTAGACGAGTTTTTTATGGTGTTTTTTCACGGTTCTAAAGGTAAGATTTTTACATTACTAAGTGGATAAACACTGTTGAAAATCCCGCTAATCATCTATATGGCCTTGGAAAATATTCGTGGTGAGAGAGCAAAGCGTTTCTGAATACGGACCTGAAACTGAACCGGCTGTCAACAAACCTTTTCAGCTCAGGCGACCGTGCGGGCTACTCTCCCTTCAAGCGCCTTGACGTAGCGGCAGCGTGACTCCCAATAGAGGCTCCCACTGAAGGCCTCCCAGTCTCCTATTCTACCCAGCAAGAGCCATGATTTAGCCACTCGCATCCTCCAAAGCGTGTTGGTGGAGGTGGGCGGAGGGTCCAGGGTAGTGGGTGCGGCCAGTACAAGGAAACAAGCGGCGGACGGGCAAGCAAGGTTGGCCGGCCACTAGGAGCCTCGTAGTGCCCGTCGCAGGATGGAACACACCACATGGCAGGGCTGGACGAACTGAAATCTGTCTTCGGTACGACGCATCTCCATCTTATTTTCTAAACAACGGGAACATGATAAATAAAACATATCACTGAAATTTTTCCTTTACAGCCTCCTTCCTTTCCTCATCCCACGTGCCTCCCTTTCATCCTTTCCCCAAAAAAGGAAAATTCTGAATAAAACTAGGAACTCACTACACCTCCAAACGAGAACATGATCAATGAAACACATAACTGAAACTTTCCCCATCAAACCTCTCTCCCTTTCCCTCATCCAGCCTGCCTCCCGTAATTCGTCCCTCCAAATAGCAATCTTATAAACAAACACACCGAAATTACACACACGGAACACCCTGGCGTGCCTCCCCTTCGTGCCTTCATACACCAGGAATCCAGAGAAAAAAAACAACAACACATAATAAGCTTAACATGGAACTCAACTAGCCGGCCACACCCACACCCAAGTCCTGTCGCTGGGAAGAGGAAGGGCGGAGGACGAGGAGGAGGAGGAGGAGGAGGAGGAGGAGGAGGAGGAGGAGGAGGAGGAGGAGGAGGTAAGAGAGAAAGAGGCAGTGCGCAAGACTCCTCTCGTTTTAAAATAACTGTTCCTCCTCGATTTATAGAAACTAGTTGGGGCGAATCTTATACCTAGTCACCGCCTTGAAGCACCACCACCACCTCCAAGAACAAGGCGCCTCCTCATAAGGCAACTTGCAGGAAGGGACTCGACAGGCAGGCCGACACCCCGACACCCGTCCACGAACTTAACTACAAAGGAAAAGCAGCAGCAGAGGACGAATGGGTTGTGTATGATAATGACGCCTCCCGCTGCAGGTGTGAGGAGGGTCTGGGATGCCGCCGACACACCAGGAATGTCTACACGGCTTATTTTGCTGCCTGGAGGATGCGAGTCGCAAGAAGGCGGAGTAGAAAATTGTGGAGGAGGTATTCTTAATTTTTTTTTTTCTAGTAAGGCTATCAGAGGAGATGGATTTGTCTTGACCCTTTGACTGTAGACGGTACGTATAGTTTTATCTTTAGCATCCGTAGACAACGCTACGTAGAAAAATAAAGGTACAAGCACAAAACACATTTACTAAAGATATTTGATAACTATTCTACTTTCTTCTAGTAACATTATAAGAGATGGACTTGCTTTAACCCTTTGACTGCCAAAAGTACATAAACTTTATTTTTAGCATCCTTAGACAATAGTATATATATAAAAAAAATTAAGTTACAAGCACAAAACATATTTATGATACAGAATGACATCTTATGATGTGAATATTACTTTCAGGATCAAAACTTATACCAGACTGTAATACTAAGCTGAGAAGAAGGTACTGCAGTCAAATAATAAATGATGTTAATGTGGTGAATTCTCTATGCAACTGAAGGGTATGCTCGTTACAGGACACGAGTTTAGCTGGAACGATGTAATATTGTGAGGAAAGTAAAGAAGAACGCAATATTGGAAGACATAACCTTCGTTTAACCCGTTCAGTCTGGGACACATTTTTACAATGAGTCTTGGGTAAGATTAGACGATTTTATTGACATTAGAAAGGATCTATGGAAGTTAGAAGATTAATGGCCAGTTTTAATCCCCACATAAGTTTCTGAAGTTGTATAAGATTGCCATACAGTAAACAGAATAAATATAAAGACGTTTCACAGTATTGAATGGATTAAAGGAATACATGAGGCCAGAGTGAAGAATCAATTTTATCCAACTATTGGTCATTCGAGTTATACGTATTTATTTTTTGAGTACTC
>CM035185.1:14602199-14613807 GCA_020233015.1 Callinectes sapidus | reverse complement strand
GAGAGAGAGAGAGAGAGAGAGAGAGAGAGAGAGAGAGAGAGAGAGAGAGAGAGAGAGATTATCGCTGATAGGTTATCGTAATCAATCTATAGTTTATCGTGATATAAATACATCTTTTATCATTTCTTTATTTGTTCGTTATCGCGTCCTGCTATGGTCATTACAACGTAATCTTGGCCTTTTTCCATAAACATTCTGAAATGAAATTCAAATATTTTCATACTTTAATTTTTCTCTCCTTCATAAATGATTCTAAAATACAGTATTCAGGGACTGTAAATATAGAATGTTGCTGTATTTCTAACCACTGAAGCAAGCTCGCCTCACCACGGCTCCCTGTCCCCCCCCCCCTTTTGCACGCCACCCTGCAGGACCAAGGGGCGTGCACCAACCCAGCTTATGTGCACGACAGTGTGTAGGCTACGTGTGCGTGTCCACGTGCATTAGCGTCCCTACTGACCAGCACAAAAAATTAGTAGAATAAGGAGGAAGAGGAAAAGAAGACCTGCCATTGTGTTATCATGAAGACGGGGAAATGTTAAGATAATGTTGCTTTTGTTCACATTTTATTATAGTAGCGTAGCCTTAATGTGTCATTATTATTATTATTATTATTATTATTATTATTATTATTATTATTATTATTATCATCATCATCATCATCATCATCATCATTACTAGGTACTCTTATCATCATCAAGGTATCAATACTGGTGTTGATAGTATACTAGTTGATTAGTTGTAGTAATGGTACCCATGGTTAAGGTACACAAAAGTTGCTCGACCGCAGCATGCAAGTATTAATAACAAAAAGTGTTCTACGTGTCTATTTATAGAGGTAAAGCACAACCACCACGCTGCACATCCGTCAGTCTGCCAGGAAAGTCTTACATTATGTAGTTTCTCGCATCATCTAAAGGCTTTTCTATAATGATATCAGGACTCGCTTCCAGAAACACATTGCTCTCTCACCACAACTATTTTTCAGTGCTACAAGGATGATCAGCGAGATTTTTAAGAGTATTTCTCAAGTTAATAATATAGAAATGTTGTTACTCTACCTCTAGAACGACAAAAAAAAAAAAAAAATAAATAAATAAAATAAATAAATAAACTCGTGTAAACTTGAATCATGCCTTTGAAATTAGCGGAGGTGAAGCACAGATGTCTTTGAGAATAGGAGCCCAAGTCAATGGTTTGTCCACAAGGTATACGGAAACAAAAGCGCCCAAGACAATGTTTGCCTTTCCGGGCATGTATGTTTGGCTCGCGTTGTCCTACAGAAGAGGCAGAAATATTTTGTGCACTGCGTAAAACAATCCTATCAACAAAGTTCTTAATTAAGTCGGTAACCTTTAAGAAACCGCCGTGTGACAAACGACCAGCTTTCGTACCTGTACACCCATTAATTCAAATCAATTTGTCGTTGTTTTAAACTAGCACGACGAAGTTTGATTGCACGCCGACCTTTACAACATTGGCAAAAAGAGAAATCAAATGAATTGTGGACAGAGAGATGATGAAATTGAGGAAAGGTGTTTGTAGCTGTCAAGTGCCTGCCAGTCCCCGCCGCTTGCTCATTTCCTTTCTGTGCCTCAGTGACGCCTGATTAGTGGTTCTCTGGCTGCTGCTATCACTTATTATTAGTCGTGCTTCAGAAGCTTCACGTGCTTCCCACTAACCCTGTTTAATTCCAAGTACTAAAACTGCAAAGTAATTATACAACTTTATATTATCATTATTGCCATTGTTATTATCATTATTATTATTATCATTATTATTATTATTATTATCATTATTTTTATTATTATTATTATTATTATTATTATTATTATTATTATTATTATTATTATTATCATCATCATCATCATCATCATCATCATCATCATCATTATCATCATTATCATTATAATTATTGTCAAATTGAATCACTCACTTCCTGTCCTCACTCCTCATCACTCATCCTACAAGGATCATTATTGGTTACTTGCCATTTGGGATTCAAATTCGATGATCATCTTTGATTGCTGTACGTAATTTTCTTGTGCCCGAGTCTGATATGATTGGCTATCACACCATTGGATTGTATGATTTTTAATGCATTTATCCCTGATCCAAAATCTCACATTTGAAATCTAACGTCGTTTTTATTTCATAAGGTGTTAAAATCATCAAATCTCTATCGAAAATCTTTGTTTCTTTTAAGCGTTATTTTGTGGAAGGCAGGATGGTTCCTTGGTCAAACAGCACGGACTGCCTGAAGATCGTAGTGTATGTGGTAAGTTAGTCTCACACAATCTTTTTGCATTCATTGTTTTGTCTGATCTAATTTCATCTTATTATTATTATCTTTAATCTATTTATCTATTTATATATCTTTTTATTCATTTATTTTATTTTTCTATTTATTTTCACTTATTTATATATTTTTTGCTTCGAAAGTTTCTCTGGTGGCAACTTACTGTTTATAGTGCTACATTTGTAATAGTACTATTATAATCAATATGTATGTACTACATATTCATAATCCTTACTTTAACTACTTTCATTTTTCTTTTTTTTTCTAATTGGTAGGTACGGAAAGGTAGTAGTGTTGTAGTAACTGACAGTTCAGCTCAGAACAGTTAAGTTTGACAATTATTGCATCTCACACGAAGTTATTCACAAGGAAAGATCTTGGTCGAAGTAATATCTCTCGACCAGTGTTTCGCGATGTGTTCTGTACCGCTTACTTTCACGAAAAGAAAAAGAAAAATCTGTGAAGGCTTTGTGATTCTGTCACTACTAAGGGCTTAGGACATGGCTTACTGCAGTGGGGTGCGTCTGCCATGTCTTGAGGTGTTTTTACTCATTCCACCTTGTTTCCTAGCTCCTTGCCCTTCCTTTAAACGATCTCTTACAGTTTTGACGCTCTAAGTGTAAGGTAGGAACAATGTTGTGTTATAGCATGGCTATATGTTTATGTTACAGCTGTTGCCTCAAGTCATGGAATGAACTTTAATGAGGCATGAATGATTATGTATCAAGCAGCCTTATCTCACGTGTTTAAATTTAAGTAAAGACACATTCCATAAATGGGAAGTCCTCCAATGAGAGGTTTTCAAAGTAGAATGTAATATTTACACATAACGAGAACTTTGTGTGCTAGTAGTAAGGACAGATGTGATGTCTCTAGTGGTTTACAAGCCATTGCGACTGGTATCCGCGTTTTATTTGGCTATTATTATTTTTCTTTCTTTTAGTAAGAATGTCTTTCTTATGGTACATTTCCCAGGATGTTCTTTATTGCAGTACTACCCGTTCATCTTTATGTCTAGGAATGGCCCCTCATATAAAGTCAACGGCTCCATGACTGAAGTTTTGGATATCATCGCAAAAAATCTTAACTTTTGGTAAGCCAGTCCATGGTCAGATGCATTACGGTAATTGACTTTTAGGATAAACGAAGTTTGGATATTAAAAGTTGATTTGCAATTTGTAGATCTGCAATTTATATATACATCTACATTATAAAAAAAGTCATCTTCGTAATAATAATAATAAAAAAAGGATAAATGGTTGATTGTTGATGTTTTGTCGTGGGCAGCTATGAATACGTGGTGCCAGAGGACAAGCAGTACGGCTACAGAATGGCCAACGGATCCTGGACGGGGATAATCGGTGTCGTGGCGCGAAAGGCAAGGCTCTACAAACACTCTTCTTCAGAGGGCATACATTACCCTTTATTTACGAGTTAGGTCACGTGTCCATTGCGAGGCACAGTCCTTATGCCCAGAGGGAAGGAGGCGTTGAAGGACATGAACGTAAAAATAGACTTATTGTATTTGATTTATTGGTTAAAGTTTGCGATGTACTGAGAAACTTGCTTGTTACATTATTTCCCATGTTCCATGAAGAGTACAATTCGTGATACTTGCATTATAATAAGCCACAAATTCTGACTAAATTTATCGTTCAATCTAAGATTTTCGCACCTCGTCTGGGCAGGAGGCAGACATGACTGCAGTAGTAGTGGGGCTGGACCAGGAAAGGACCGCAGTAGTGGATTTCAGCGACTTCCTCTACACTGACCAGAAGAGCATCACATACAAGCGACCAATGTTGGAATCCGACATGGCGGGATTTCTGAAGCCGTACACAGCCATGGTGACGAAGTGTCAAGTATTAGGGCTTCTGATAACACTACTGAACCTCAGCCTTACAAAGTCTCATGTGATTATCTCTCTCTCTCTCTCTCTCTCTCTCTCTCTCTCTCTCTCTCTCTCTCTCTCTCTCTCTCTCTCTCTCTCTCTCTCTCTCTCTCTCTCTCTTCATGCTTCCCACAGTCGTGGATGATGATCATGGTGGCGTTGGTGACGGTGATTGTCATGTTACTCCTAACTGGTCTCTTCTACTCGTATCCGTTGTCTCGTCCATCCCGGTTAGTAAACCTGCTTTTTTCCATTATACAGATCCTAATTAATGAGTTTTCCTGACTGAAGGTTCTTTGTTAGGTTGGACATCAGTTTCATGCATTGCTAGGAATATCAAACACTATCAAACGATGTTGGAGGATGAAAATAAAAAGAATGTGTTATAGAAACCAAAAACCAGAAATTATTATGGAGAATACAGTGGATAGAATCTATGGAAGAGATCTTCATGATAACTAGAACCTCTTTGGTGTAATATGGTTCTAAATTCTCTCTATGGGAAGAGTTTTACTTTAGTCACACATGTATATTGTATATAGGTATAAGAAAGCTTATCACTTGTTTTTTCTCTTGCTAGCACAAAAGAAAATCATAACAACTACTTTGTGGTCGACGGTCCAAGGAGAAAAAACACTATTTCCAGCGGGCTGCAGGATGCTGGGTTTTGGAGCTTCGCCACAGCCTTAGCTCAGTGTGAGTCTACACTCCACGAACATTTAATTGTTAGTACTATTCAGTAGGCTTGTAGTAAACTGTTCTCAGGTTGGAAAGCAGTACGTATTGTAATCTAATATTTAATGGACTTTCGACACTGTAGTGTAAATGTTGAGAATGATCGCGCAATAATGCTGGGTGCAGCAGGATCAGCTTTCTTTTTCGATGTCTGGGGTCTATTTAGACAGCCAGACACTTAGTGTTGCTCTCCAGCACACCATTGCTGCATGGATGACCGTGAATCAGCGTCTTGCCAAATATTCCCTACCCTTGAGCTCCAAAGATTAATCTTGTAAATATGTGTGGGTGAAATGGGATAGGGTGGGACTTGTTTAGACTATCTCCAAGTATGGAAGACGTCTGGGAGATACATCAATAAGTATTTCAAACATCTTCCACGTCCATTTCCAGCATACAACTTTGTGCCACGAGGACAAAGTCAACAAGCAGTGTTGGGCATGTGGTTAGTGCTATCACTGATCATCTCCACTGTGTACCGATCCAACCTCAAGGCTATGCTGATAAAGCCACGCCTCGTCCTGCCCTTCAACAACCTCATGGAGCTGACGGAATCTGGCATCCCATGTTTTGTTGTCCGCGGCACCCTCCTGCACCGCAACATACAGGTGGGAGGCGTGGATGTCTGAGCACACAGGAGGAAGAGAGAGGACAATGGTAAGGCAATGGCAATGATAATGATGATTCTACAGGGTGCAGAGGTTGGAAGTTCTGTGTGGAGACTCAACAACAGACTCATCCTCCATTCTGACGTCTCGCTCGCTGTGAGGGACATGTCAGCTGGGAAGCACGCCATCTTCACCACACATGTTGGGTTGCTTTCAGTGATTCACACTAGTTTTGTCCAGGTGAATTGGTTTGTTAAGATGCTAAACTGTCTCCATTTTATTCATTTGTTTTACACTTGCAGATTTCTATTGAGTTCGCCGTTTATTTCGTTTGCGTTTAATTCATTCAGAGTTCAGTGTTCATTTCACTTGAGTTACGATTTCTGTATGTTTTTAATGTCATTTACCGTGTTCTGTGATTTTCATTTTCCCCAGACGAAGACTTGCTCCATATACATGACGAGCGACAGTTACTTTGGACCTCGGTGTCTCTCCATTGTCTTTCCTAAAGGCTCCCCGCTCCGCCACTACGTAAATCCCATGTGAGTCTTTCCAAGTTCCCATTGTGTCAGAATCATGCGGCATTTCTTATCCTAATAGTATTTTGCTTTGTGAATTTGTAAGTTAGGTGAGTGGGTATGTAGGTAGTTCATTAATAGTTATTCTATTGACTTGTTGATTTGCTGGTTAATTATTTATTTATTTAATCATGTTTTAAAATACTTGAGACAATTTCTAGTGGCTCGTAGGTTTTCCTTAAGGAGGATAAAGTTTGGGTAATCTTAACATGCAACACTATAGATATAGAATTTTACTCTGTTATCTCTGGCAAGGAAAGCTTTATGCTCGTATACACAAATACAATGAGATAAATGATAGTGTTTTTGGAAATCGTATTCATAAATAGATAATGTCACCAATAATCAAAATAAAAGCGTGGAGAGGAGGATCTTTTTAGTGTTTCTTATCCACAAAACATCAGAATCGTGAAGCTGCGGGAGTCCGGCATTCTACAACACCTGTTTATGAAGTACGTGGTACATGCCAGTACTTGCCTTCGCTCAGACCCCGCCAATGTGGAGAACATCCTACGGCCGCTGGAGATCGGTGACATGTATGGCGTTTGCTTCGTCTACGTCGGCGGTGAGTGAGTGAATGAGCGCTAGAGTATGATTGGCTGTCAGGTGTTTCACCAAGGACATATTCTACTAGTACCGTAATTCATATTCATTAAATATCGTCCATTATGATGGAAAAAATGTGAATAACTCAAATTCATGAAAGGATGCAGTTTACTTGATGTTATATTACGAATTTAGAGTTATGAGAGGATGTGGGTTTTCTTCCCTAGTTTTGTTATGAAGTCAAAAGACTCACTGACTGCTTTTCTATTTTACTCTTCCTATACCTTGAATTTTTGCAGGAAGGAGGTCTCTAGACTATTCCATAACTTCGGGTTCTCCTTTCGGCCAATGTCTGAATATTTCGAAGTATACTTTTGAAAGTGACAATGCACAAATAAATAGACATACTCTAACAAGCATCTCCGCCTTGCATAACACGTCTCATAGTGATACAGTATTGCATTTTGGCTGATCACATCCATGATTCAATAAAGAAAAGCATCAAGAAATAAGTAAATAGACAAACAAAGGGTTATTGAGTTATACTGTTTCACCCTATCATCAAAATCACATTCTTCGGCAGTGTGTGTGTGTGTGTGTGTGTGTGTGTGTGAGAGAGAGAGAGAGAGAGAGAGAGAGAGAGAGAGAGAGAGAGAGAGAGAGAGAGAGAGAGAGAGAGAGAGAGAGAGAGAGAGAGAGAGTTTTTCTTTTTTTTCAGGAATGATGGTCGCAGCCTTAATTTTACTGGCGGAGCTTGTGATTAGCTGAAGAAAAGCCAGTCAGGCGAACCTCTGGCCAGTCTTCGCGCATCAATACAATATTGTTGCAGCTTTACCTTTCAGCGATAACCGAAACACGAGATGACCTAATTCTCTCTCTCTCTCTCTCTCTCTCTCTCTCTCTCTCTCTCTCTCTCTCTCTCTCTCTCTCTCTCTCTCTCTCTCTCTCTCTCTCGATAAAATAGGAAGGCAATAGAATTCACTGCCTTCTTATCTTTTTTTTTTTTCTATATTTAACGAAGAACAATCATAATAAGTCCACTATTTCAAAACTTAATAATTTACTGTTATTGGATAATACGTAGTATGAAGGGTAAGTTATTAAATCATATTGTAAACTTGACTTTATTTTTCATCATCCAAAAGATAACCAACATTAATTATAGAGCAGTGTTCAAATTTATCTCAAGTAAATAGGGAAGTTATCATAAGAGTAATAGTACAGAAGAATTAAGAAAAGAGTCAGTTCCAGAATTTTACCACGAAAAATCCAACATAAACTAAAGACTTGAAATTTTTAAAAAAGTCATTCCTCTTACCGATACAATATGAAGGACAGCAACAGGAATGTCTAGGCTGTCACTCTTAGCGCGGCCAAACAAGCCTCGTCACTGACCAGCAGCTGGGTGTTTGCATCCTTTTGTATTCAGTGAGAGGTATTTGTCACCAAACTGGAACTAAGGTGTGTGAGTTGTGTTGTCATTGCTATTATTTCACCTGCATAGTGATGGAAACTGGTATGAATACTACTGCTACAACAACAACAACAACAACAACAACAACAACAACAACTACTACTACTACTACTACTACTACTACTACTACTACTACTACTACTACTACTACTACTACTACTACTACTACTACAACAACAACAACTACTACTACTACTACTACTACTACTACTACTACTACTACTACTACTACTACTATTACCATCACTACTACCACCATTACTTGAAAATAAACCCTACACTATAAAGGCAAATAATATACTAAGTAGCTACTACCCTCATGATAATGTTATGATTGAGTAAGAGCAACATAAGCTCTGTTACGATTCTATGATTATGTTCTAGCATTTAGGGAGACGTTAATCTCCCCCCAAATACGAGTAATCTCTCCACAGTTTTACCATAGCTAGATATCTCCTCGTTGTATGTCTGCCATAATGGTTGGATGCATAGACCAAGTTAAATAAATATGAAAAGGTGAGACTCGGGGGAATTTTGGTTGTTTGAATTCCGCGCCAGGTGGGGGCTCGCTGGCGGGATGAGGCAAAACGAGTCGCTTTGTGATTATGACGTACAGTTCGGGAGAGTCTGCCGGCGGTGTAGTATGTAAACATGACTGTGAGTAAGAGACTAAATTACGAGAGGTGTGAATAGAGCAGTGGTTGGTGTGGTGGCAAGCTGACGTTCTGAGGTGGATGTGGCGGATCTGTCTTGTGGAGTAGCCTGTATGTATCAGTGAGGCTACGGCGGTTAAGAAGTATGTGCGGATGGCAGCTCCTTGCGTCTTTGTTTACTTGCCTACGTATATGTGACATGTCTGTGACTGTATAACGATTGTTGATGAATTAAACTAGTGATGCTGCAACAAAGGGATCTTGGCGCCATGTGAGAGACGAGTGGAAAGGACTTCACGAATCTCAATGGAAAGTGACAAGCGGACGAGGTAAGTGTTATTAAAATTTTTGTTTTTACAAGTAAACTCACATAAGTTAAGAAGATTAGGAAGTTATCGAGGAAAATTGTAAGGAGGCATTTGTACAAGCTCTACAATTTTGTGAGTACAGTGAGAATAAAGTTTTCACACATCCAGTCTGAATTACGAGTGCTTCAGGCCCTGCACTCACTTTTGGAGAAGGTCGTGCCCTGCTCATGGTTCTGTTAAACTTAATCTCGACTAAAAAATTCACATTGGCACGGACAGTGAAGCAAAGCTACGTTCCAAATTGATGAATTTTAATGGTGATTCGGCTGGGGCTTGATGCCACTTTCATTCTTTGAAAACGCACTGCTATACTCGCGTCACACTAAAATGGCTGGTTTCGTGCTCGCGCTTTTCCACAGCTAGTCTTTCACTGTTGCCACGTCTCCTCAGTTCACAGCCCGTCTCCAACTCAATCCCACTCCATCTCTCTCTCTCTCTCTCTCTCTCTCTCTCTCTCTCTCTCTCTCTCTCTCTCTCTCTCTCTCTCACACACACACACACACAAGAGTCACTTATTGTGGACGGCTCATTCCATCCAAATTCGTCATTATGGCTCAGCCGCTCCACAGTCAGTGACCCTTGCAAGTACGAGTACGTAGATGGCGCCGAGCCAGTGGCTCGCCAACGTGGATCCTGTCTCCGCCGCGTGCTCGCCCCAGTCTTGCTCCGGCCCGTCAGAGAAATGAGAAGAGTATTTTCCAGGAAGGAAACATCCGTCAGAAGAAATAATAACATTGGGACTAAGAAAAAGGTAATTCATTCAAAGGACATGTTTGCTGCTTATATTAGAAATTAATCAATATGATAGACTATATAATTATTGAGAAAAAGGAAAACGTTGACAATATGATTACCCTAATGACTTCATTGTGTACTTTCAGATGGAATGCAGTTGAAGTGATGAAAACAAAGGTAGAATTACATAACTTCACGACACAGGTCTGATATTTTTTTTAAACGTATGGTTAGTAGTTGCTAATACCAATGTAGCAGAATCTTAGTACATCGTTTAGATGATTATTGTAACATTTGAACGATATCAATATAAGGGAAAATCTGTTTCCAAATATTATTTTGTAATTTCATATTTTGTTTATATGTTAGTGTAGGCTACCGGTAATGCCAAAAGCCTCTTCTGTAGCATTGGTACATCAGTCACACGTACATAGTATTTAATGATGTACACCAACAGTATCAAACAACGCAGCATCAATGTATACTGGATTGCGACTTGTGCGTCTTGTAATAATGATACTAATATTAGTTTTCTTTCAAGTTCCATTTTCTACTAGTTAAAGAAGAGAAAAGGCGAGGAGGCAAATGTTAGTAATTGTAATTGAGTGAACCGAAAGTATTTTTGTCGAGATTCGTGGATTTAGTGATGATGGTTCTAGTAAAGGGGAGCGGAAATGGACGGAGAGAGAGAGAGAGAGAGAGAGAGAGAGAGAGAGAGAGAGAGAGAGAGAGAGAGAGAGAGAGAGAGCGAGAGGGAGAGAGAGAGAGAGAGAGAGAGAGAGAGAGAGAGAGATTCATAAGGTGTTCAGATCATTAGTAGTTCATTGACCGTTGACAATGAAAGAATACATCTAGAACAAGTGTAATAATTTTCAGACACTGATCAATGATTTGTTACATCTTCGTTGGTTTTCCACTCCAGGCGAAGGCGATCTCAGTCAATAGAATCAAAGCAGCGAGTGTCATTCCTGGAAAAAGATGGGAAATATCATGACTTCATATATCATCACACACACACACACACACACACACACACACACACACACACACACACACACACACACACACACACACACAAACACACACAGGCTTCTTTTCAACAAATGATATATATTACATATAGTTATGTAAACAAAACCCTCCTTCGCCACTACGGATGCTCTGCTTGAAAATATTAATCGAAATTCTTAACGTAGCATGTAATTATGCAGCTATGGTTATGTACAGAAAGTAACGAATATCTATGTGACTTCCGTAAGAATATAATAGATAGGCCTCGTTTTGAATAAATAAGATGGTAGATGTGCTATAATGAAAAGTATTGGAACATTTCATCCAAGGTTTTCTTAAGCGTCTCCGTGGCACAGTATGCAGTACCTAGCGCGCTTTGCTACGAAGACTGAAGCACTGGTTCGAATCAGAAAAGAAATGCACTGTTCGCCCAGCAGTTTGTTTTTCGGATTGGTCATGAAATCAGGACCTGGGTGAAGCTAAGAAATGTAATCTGCGGAAACCCATTACATATCGCCGCCACGGTGCAGTGGCTAGCGCGTCTGGCTACGAATCCGTGGGCCCGAGTTCGATCCCGGACGAGGACGGCGCGGACCTCACCCAGGTTTTCATCCTTCACTGGTCGATAAATGGGTACCTCGGGCAACCTAGGGAAGGTAAACTATGGAAACCCGCATTTCATGCTGGCCTCATGACCCGGGGTAAGGGAC
>CM035185.1:14556055-14591619 GCA_020233015.1 Callinectes sapidus | reverse complement strand
ATATATATATATATATATATATATATATATGCAGACCTACATTATAAGAACATCACAAAATTGCATGGGTGAGTAGATAGTTGGTCTGCCAGTTCGTTTGTCCAGATCTTATTCCAAATAAAACCATTTTGCTCTCGGAGCTGTTGCTGTTGCTAATTCTTAGTTAAGTTCGACTTTTCGCAGATTATTTCTTCGGTTAAGAGAGCGTAATGTTAGATTTTCGGACTGTATAAATGATTGATATGTTTCGTCTTCTTTCAGATTTTGATGGACTAGGGCTGAAATTCATTTTTCTAAGTAAATAGAAAAAGTGCAGCTGTACAAGTGTTAGATTTACTACCATTGTTGTAACAACAGCTGTTACTGCTTCCTTTAGTGTCAAAGCTGCCACAACAAGAACAACAACAACAACTACTACTACTACTACTACTACTACTACTACTACTACTACTACTACTACTGCCACTGAAAGAAAAGAATATGGAATTCTTAGAGTTGGTGGTGGGTTTAGTCTTGAAGTGGTAATACATAATAATACTACATAGTAGTAGTAATGGTAGTTGTTGTAGTAACAGTAGCAGCAGGAGTAGTAGTAGTATGCTGTTACTAGAGTAACTTCCAAAACAAAGACAGCCTTATGATTAGGAAACGAACTTACCATATATGTCACGATCTTAAGGCAGCCCGTGGTGTTCCGCCAAGAAGTCATTCTGGTTTCAACAAAATAGTATTCATAAAAGGCAAACCAATATATATTGTATTATTTCCCATGCCCAAGAAATACATCAGACAATATTGTAACCATCGAGAAATAGCAACTTTGTTATGCTTTTCAAATACATGCATTCCAATAATGCAACTCGACTCAAAGAGATGTAAATCAAGTTCTGCAGAATAATACTTGACCGTCATTGTGAAATGCATGGGGATCGTGTGGAGAGGCATCATGTATATAAACCAAAAGCTACATAATGACTATGGTTTTGCATCTCTCTGAATTACTAAATAAGAATACCTGAATGTTTCGAGGTATAACTAATGCTTTCCAAATAGACAAGGAAGAATTGTAGGTGCAACGTGCAGCTGCAGCAGTCAATCGCTGACTAGTCTGTTGTCAGTGATGAAGGCAAAGGAGACGAATGAATAGATGTTAGTCGGCAACTGCAGTCGCCCTTCCTTGATCCTAGTCCCGCCCACTGATCAGTGTACATTTTGTTCTCTGCCAATGTTTTCAAAGGTCTTAATGCAATTAAACTTAGCCATTTTTGTTAAAAACAAACGCAAAATAATTGTACCAATAGGTATTCAGACACAAAAGCTGATCGTCTATCGTACGGTGGTTTGTAAAGGTTACAACAACAGACTTATCTATAAGTTTTTTTCGATAATTTTTTATTTATTTATTTATTTATTTATTTATTTTTTATTTATTTATTTTTTTTACATAGTGCACAAAATATTACCGTCTGTCCTGTAGGATTTTTTGCGATGCTTAAACTTCCTCTTCCACAGGGCGCTGCTGGAAGGGAGGCGAGGAATGTATTATGATTATTGATCAATCATTTGTCACCATTCCGCCTTAACAGATGATGTGGAGCAGCGATGCAGGGAAAGATAATAAAGGCTGCAGAGATTGAGACGAGTTTTCTTTAGTACAGTGAAACATATTTCCAAAAGGAGGACAACCATAAAGCCTATCTTCATGAAAATTTATTTATGGGAATAGACATCGTACATTGATATTTGTGATGATAGCATTGAAGATAACAAAATAATAATTGTACTACTACTACTACTACTACTAATAATAATAATAATAATAATAATAATAATAATAATAATAACAATAATTGATAATATCAATAACAATGATAAAAATGTTAATAGAAGAACTTGCACGTTTCAAAATGGTAGGAAAAGAAATCATGGGAGGTACTTGGCATCCGAAGCTTCTATGTAGAATAGTGAAAGTAAATAAATGAATTATAGAATAAATGAAAACAATGAAAGTAGATTAATAAATGTGTGTGTGTGTGTGTGTGTGTGTGTGTGTGTGTGTGTGTTTGTGTGTGTGTGTGTGTGTGTGTGCGCGCGCGTGTGTAAACCGGTTAATGAAACTAAACATGTTTGTGTTTTCTCACTTTACTTCTCTTTTTCCTTGATACCAAGATGAACATCTAGATACATTGAAAAGATACATTAACAAGAGTAAGTTATCACATTGTTTTAAAGCGTGCTGGTAAAATAGTAAGAACAACTCAATATACATACTAATTTTGGTTATAAATCTATTTATTGATTGATTTATGTATTATTATATTTCTTATTATTATTATCATTATAATCATTAATATTATTATTATTATTATTTATTATTATTATTATTATTATTATTATTATTATTATTATTATTATTATTATTGTTATTATTATTATTGTATGTATGAAGGGCACCTGGCAAGGGAACAAAAATAGATACGAGAAAAAAAGATCCGCTGAAGTGGCGGTTGCCCATATGTAGTCAGAAGGGCTAATTTATTCAAAAACCTGTTTAGAAGGGATGGAAATCAATAACCAGGTAATGTGTAGGTGGGTAAAGCTGCAGGACAACTGAAAGGACACTCTCCCATCTGCTTGTGGTTCAATTCTTTGTTACCAAAAATTGTCTTTAATTCTCTTGAAAACATAATTTGTTGCTATAAATGACTCGTGCTTTCACTGTGTGGAGCTTTATCTGCATTCTAGTCACACTATCGTGTTCACAATTTTTCTTACTTGATATTGTATGTAATTATATTTTTCACAATTTTAACTGTTGAGAATAGCGAATACAATTGAAGGATGTTGTAATTTTTTTCCATTCATAATACCTTTTCCCTTTTTGTTTTGTCAAATTTTTACAATGCAATGATTCTTTGGTTATTGTTAAGTCTGATGCTGTCACTAAAATTGACTTTTCCTTAAGTGAAGTGAGTTATAGTATATAATTCACGCATTTTGCACCCTGGAACTCGAGTTGTAGTGATGAGATGATAGTTGTACGAGTTGTTAGGAAGAAGCCTTTGTTCACATGCGAAGTCGATAAATGTGAAATACGATCTGACGAAGAAATGTAATCTATAGGAACGGTGCGTCATCAAGAGCTAGCATTTGGATGTTTTCCAGACGGAAATAGCATTTTTTATATACTATGGACACCAAAAGCCGTTCGTGGCCAAATTATTGTTGTAGCTTCTAATGGTCAGGTAAGCAATGGGCTGTAGAGATGTGCAGTAACAAAATTAGAACTTGATACTCAGAAATAGTTCAATAATACTTTCCGAAGCATTATGAACACGTTCCTACTGATGTATTGCCAATTATGTTACCATGATAACCCAGTAAACACTGCCGAAGACCACAAATACGATCGGCGTCACCACGAGCCTGACCAGACGCAGGAGAGCCTCTGCTGTGATATATGGCTGTCTCTTTTTCGACATCGGGCAGACGGATGTGACTGACTCCTTCTCTAAGCACTCTACAGACACATGAATCATGATGACTAGGAAGAGAAGAATTGTACAGGAAAGGAACCAGACGTCGATCATCTTGATGTAAGCCGTTTTGGGCAAAGAAGCGGATGCTTGGTTGAAGAAGGTGTATAAAACCAATAACGTTGTCAGGCTGACGGTGAGACGAACCTGCCAGAAAGAAATTTAGAAAATT
Source organism: Callinectes sapidus (assembly GCA_020233015.1). Lineage (NCBI taxonomy): Eukaryota > Metazoa > Arthropoda > Malacostraca > Decapoda > Portunidae > Callinectes > Callinectes sapidus. The sequence continues at coordinate 14,587,911 of CM035185.1, read as the reverse complement.
TAGAAAAGTCATAACTAAAGAGCTTTTTAGGATTTTCTAATTTTTTTTTTTTTTTTTTTTTTTTCTAGGATCATTCAAATGTTGACGGTATGTATTGATATGTGAGTGATATTCGAAGTTATGTTCTACGTAATTGATGCTATCTTGAATGATACGGTTTGAACTGTTTTTGTCATTATCTATTGATGATGCCGGCTTTATTAATGTTCCTACACAAGAGAGAGAGAGAGAGAGAGAGAGAGAGAGAGAGAGAGAGAGAGAGAGAGAGAGAGAGAGAGAGAGAGAGAGTATTTTTTAAATTAAATTACTGATAGTTTTCGAGGGAATAAACAATACTGTAATCTGTGAGAATGTTAAGGTAAATTCATTGAGGACAAGTTAGGGGAAGGAATCCAGGAAAATTAACAATTTCAAACAGGTGAATGAAATTTATGAGGCACCTTGTTAGGATTTATTTTATTTTAAGAGTGGTGAAAGGATATCTTTGGCACAGGCTGAGAGTTTGTCACAGCTGTAGAATATGACGTGACAATTAGTAATGATCAAAATCTATTAATGAATATTGTTCATGCGAGGATCTTTTGTAGTATATGATATATGGGAATTAAATTAAAAGTTGCCTGTGAATATATACAATGAGACACCAGAAATGCTGTTATAAGTGCCGTTAGTTATCAAATGAGAAATTGTCAACAGCATGATAGTGCATCTAGAAAAGGTTTCCTATGCGCCTGGACTTCAAATAATTACTCCTCTTAACATTAAGTTTTGATCACAAATGTAGAAGACAAAGAACGCAACACAAACTGAAATCCAGATACAGACTTTTGTTTAGTGAGGTTTTGTTATTCGAAATACTCTCCATACATTTTATTAGTTTAGTTGAAGTGGTTTTTCGATTTAACTGACTAAATTAAAAGCAATCTTAAATGATTGAAGGACAAACGAATTTGAACAGTAGCCATTAAATGCGTTTCAGCATATCATGAGAATATAAGAAAAGTATAGATTTTCTTTATGATCACATGGCTGACGATAAAAATGTTGTGTCGTACGGAAATATTGGATAACTTCTCAGAATGCATGATTCTGTTTCATTTCATCCCTTTCTCGTTATTAACCATCCACGCAAGAAAAAAGTCTTGAGTAATCTGAATCGATTCCTTTTTTTCTTTAATTTTTATTAGATTGACTACGCAGGACTCAAAATTAAGCAACACTATCCTAGCCTGACAAAGTGTTCTAAAGATAAATCCAAGATCACATGGTGGATTGTGGCGGCAATGCTTTTAAATGCTTATGAAATATTATTTCAAAATTTGGGTAAACGAGGTAATTAGGATGTGTATGTTTATTTATTACTATCATTACTCATTATTATTATTATTATTATTATTATTATTATTATTATTATTATTATTGTTATTATTATTATTATTACTATTATTATTCATTTATTTTGTTGTATTATTTTTAAATAGATCTTAACCATGTGGCTTACCAATTTATGAAGGAGACTAGTTACAACATTTTACAAGGTAATTAGCAAATTGCAGTACTGTTCTATCGTTTTTTAATATTGGTTTATCTACTTATTTATTGAAGTGAGAATTGACTGACGTACGTCAATAAAGTGCATAATTTACTGAAAAATAGTTTTTTTTTTTTTTTTCACTCACCTGGAGCAGCTTCACGCTGACATAGAGAGTGGAGTAACTGATGGCAACCAGGAGGACAGACGGAAGGTAGATGGTAATCAGAATAAGTGTCGAGTGTCGAGTGAGGGTGTAGCCAACCTTAAGAAACAAAGTGCCTTGAAATGCTTATCAGTATTAAGTGACGGTGTATGAGTGTATCAAAGTCACATTCTTGAAACATTCACTAATACAGAATAAAATATTCACTGCTTTATGTATATTTTTAAGTACTTATGATAGATTTGCCCTCTTCTTCATTAATCTAATTAGGTTAGAGGTGATCTCCCTTGGTAGTCCTATGTTGAGGCACTATCATTATTTACGAAGATATATTTACAGTTTACATGCATGCCGCCATTTTCTTAGTTATACGCTCCTTTTGTATTTATCTCCCCTATTTATGACTTCAAAGTGCAATTTTAATAAAAGTTATTGATACAACCATGTCTTCAATACCTTTAACCGATACCCTGATTGATAAAGTTTATTTTTTGTGAGAAAAGCAATCAGGAAAATTCACCGATTGTTGAGCTTTTTTTCCACAGGACAACTCAACTTGGCATTGTGAATCTCTGTAAAATAATCCTGTGACGTACAGCAGCGGATGCGATGGCCAAAATACATTTATGTAATCTTCCAAATCATGAAATTTCTATGAACAACATGGCTATGTCAAACGCTGTTCCAGTTTTGCAAGTTTATAGATATAGGATATTCTCTTTTTGACGAGCAACTCTAGAAGTGGGTGCTATTACTGTACCTCCATTATACTCTCCCGAGAGACTGTGTTCACTTCCTTGACAAAGAAGTCACTGATGATGTACGTAGAGAGTTCGGAGTTCTGGTTGAACTCGGTTTTTGCTCGACTTTTTGTTAAAGAGACGAGTTTCTTGCTTATGGACGACAGTTGCACCAGGACACTACACTGTTGCACGTCGAAAGGGTAGTAGAACACATCAAAGGCACACACAAAACTCCCACTGTAATGTTGTTGCTTAATTATTCTTGCTGCTGCGCCCTCGTATACGGTTTCTGAAAATTCAGTGCATCAACTTGTATTATGAAACCACAAATTTGTGTAAACATGTAAGAAGTATTTCCACATCATATAGAAATCTTACAGCTCCACTGTAAGGTATTTGACATTCAGTTTGTATTAAACACAGATATTTTTTTACCCATATTGACACTGTTGAAATCACTTGGAAGTGAGGAGTTCTTCCTATCAACGAAAAAGTTTTCCTTTATTGACTTGATCACACCATCTTTTACATTTGGAAACTCCAATTTTGGATGCCAAATGGAATTCACTTCATTATCCGACAGTTCGTTGGCATGCATGTCTTCTCGCAGGTTAAGAAATTTCAGTCTGGTGTCTATCCATTCCAGGTTGATGATGAATTCAAGAGTGATGGCTTGTTGAACGTCTTCGATTTTTAAAAACCGAAGGAATACGAACTTTAAGAATGGCTGTAGTGGTTCATTAGGATCTTCAACATTTTTTGGTGGCTTAAACTTCCGATAGCCATCAGAAAGTTGAAGGACAGAACAATTGTCTTCGTCTGTGCCATCGTTACAGTCGTCCTTAGCATCGCATCGGTCAGTAATATCGATGCACTGGCCGTCGTTGCACATGTACTGCCCGCTCGTACATATTGATAGGCTTAGCTCTAACTCATTCCCTTTTCCCTTGTCGCACACGGGTGTCAGAAGCAACCAGAATTGTCGACCGATTGGGTATTGAGTATCAGACGCCATGGCAAGTGTAGCAACTGTAATATTAAAAACAGTATCAATAAGACTCCATTGTTTCTTTTCGGACTTCACTATCATGTAACCATAAAAGCCATGGAAGAAAGGTTTGCTGGAAAAGTAACCTAAAACTTCAAACATGGTCTCAGTGAACAACTCTCGACAGGTTCCTCTGAGATACAAAGGAACATCAATTACTTCCTCACAAACTACGCATGCTACTTGTTTCTTGCATGGATAGTCATTCCAGGATGATGTCCATCCCATAATTATGCAATTCTCTATCCGGGTCTCGTCTGGTTGCCCCGGACCCCAGAATATGTCAGTAACAACTTGGTTGTCCCGCAAGCGACGCCACACTCCCTCCTCTTGCTGGTCTGTTACTCCAATCCATAACAACTCTTTCTCACACATCTCCTCATCCCACAAAGTATTGTTGACTTTCAAGTTTCTTTTCTGTGTCATAGGACCATACATTTCGGATCCTACAAGATGGCACATTCTCCTGGATTCATCAAATGTTCTTGCTTCTGGAAATATGTTAAAATGTTCCTTCTTTGTACATATTTCTTCAAGAGAAATGACCTCTTCATTTACATTTATGAGCTCCAAGTCATCAATGTCTGTGGAAAGAACATCACCCATAAGATTTACACTGCAGTTTGCCATCGCTGCAATCTCAGCTTGGAAGAGGCCTCGGCTCCATAAATTGACTTGTGTGACATATCCTTTCTGTATCTGAAACCTGTTAAATCTACCAGAGAGTGAATCTTGCTCCTGCCCAACGACGAAGGTCCCATTGAGAGGCAGCACCCGGTCATCGCCCTCTATCGTGGCACTAGCTAAGGGGACGCCGTCCACGTACACAATGTAGACGTCACCAGACAGGACGTGACAGTAGTGTCTCCACCGCCGCAGTACAGTCGGGATGTGTAACTCTTCGATCGCACTTTGGGGCTTGTTGTTGTAGCGGAAGAAATGCTTGCCATCCATTACATCTGTAAATAATCAACATGTAACATCTAGACCTGTAGTGTTCTATTCATAAGAACTCTTCAGATATGCAATAACAAGATTTTAATACCTGATTACATAATAACTCACAGAACATGATGGCATTGGCAAATCTATCAGCTGTGGCATAGGATAGAAACACTTGAAGTTTGGTGATGGCAGTCAGAAATATCCTTGTGCAAACGGTGACTTCTGTGAGACTGGAAACTTCCGCCCTGCTGCTCGTCATGTTGAACCTGATGTACACGTCATCCCGCGGTGGCTGCCAAATGTCAGACTGCAGGGAGAACAATCGCACCCTCCCGTCTGCCGGAACGACGCAAATATTAACCACTCGACTGAAGGAGAGAAAGAGAAAAGGACAGACAGGCAAATAGGCAGAGATATTCTCATATTCAACGTTGATTACTGAGAAAAAAAAAAAGAGAGAAAAAAAAAACGTGTTTCAAACAATGCAATAGATTTATCAGTACTCGGATAAATACCTTTGCTTTTTCAACTATGTACTTCAAAACTATCCTACAATCTGTCAGTAAAAAATAGATAAATAAGCAAGTGAATAGCAATGCGCATTTCCTTTCCCGACGCACGCATCGCTGCATAAACTATGTCCGTTATTTCATCCTTCCGTAATGGCCTCATTCTGACAAATAGGAGTGTGTGTGTGTAGACAGAATACTCTATTCACTTTTATGTCGGTGACTACACTCAACCTCGCTACACTGTAACCCTTGAAACGCTGGTGCAGCATTAGGAGCAACCTTGTATTTAGTTATTTATTTAGGTTTATTTACTTGTTTATGTCTATATTCATGTTAGAGGATGTGTTTGTCTTCCTACCCTTCGTGACTTTGAAGAAAGTTAAATATATCAATGATATATATATATATATATATATATATATATATATATATATATATATATATATATATATATATATATATATATATATATATATATATAAAAGAAAAATAAGTTCTGGATGAATAGAAAAATACACACGCGGTGGCCAGACCATATCAGGCGTAGTCTGCTATGTTGACTTGACATCATTTGACACTCATAGTATCAAATTGTAAAATTCTGTACCTAAATGTAATATGTATGCTAGTATATAAGTATTAGTTATTTTCAACTGTAAGGCTGCAAGATAAATTAAGCTATCATTATTATTATTATTATTATTATTATTATTATTATTATTATTATTATTATTGTTATTATTGTTGTTGTTGTTTTTGTTGTTGTTATTGTTATTATTATTATTATTATTATTATTATTATTATTATTAGCTATACGCATACATGTTTCAGTAGTTTAAAGAATTTGTTAGCCTTCTTGAAGCTGTTTTATGAAAGCGTTCGTTAAATCAAACCTGATTGTTGATTGGAGAGGCAAAATCCCATGAAAGAGAAGACAAGAGCGAAGAGCAGCGGTGATGGGAGATGGTTAGGCAAGCGCGTCATGGCGGTCCTGTTCTTGAAGCGTCTGTGGTGCAACTGGAGACGCAGAACTGTTGTTGCGTGCTTCCGAAGTGTTGCCAAATACTGAACTATCCATATTGTCTACATACAGCATGTACTATTTCTTGTCTTCTTCTTTTCTTCTTCTTCTTCTTCTTCTTCTTCTTCTTCTTCTTCTTCTTCTTCTTCTTCTTCTTCTTCTTCTTCTTCTTCTTCTCCTCTCTCTCTCTCTCTCTCTCTCTCTCTCTCTCTCTCTCTCTCTCTCTCTCTCTCTCTCTCTCTCTCTCTCTCTCTCTCTCTCTCTTCCTTTTGTTTGTTGTGTTGTTTTGTGGAATTCATCATGTGAAATTTGGTATTGTTTTTATATATTCAGTTGTATTTGGACGCAATGGAACGAAGAACGTTTTTGTTTATTCCAGAATGATTATTCATTTGCTTTCTGGAAATTTTGTGCCACTCTTGGAAGTATATATATATATATATATATATATATATATATATATATATATATATATATATATATATATATATATATATATATATATATATATATATATATATATAAGCAATCTTGAGATTTATCATTTGGGTTTTGTGAGAGTTAATCCATTTGTTTGTTTTTAATGTTGAAAAAAAAAAAAGGAAAAAGAGCTGGAATATTCATGTCAAATCAATGTGGATCCGCGTGGACCTAGCGTTGTATGAGACAAAAAAAAAAAAAAAAAAAAAAAAAAAAAATCAACATTAGTGTATCAGTAACATTTGTATGGAAGAAGAACAAAAAAGCTTCTATCACAGTTCTGAATTCAGAGAAGTTGATTAAGTCTTCTCCGGAAATGCCATTCATACTGTCATTACAATTTTAGTAATCTCACTTACTTCCTCTACTTCTCTAAAAAGCTGTCCATGTGTTCGATTATTTCCAAATAAATTGTGCTCACTTCAGATTTGTACTTGATAAATCAACTAGTAACTTATTTTCATTCCTTTCATTAATAACTTTGTCTTGAAAATTACGTGCTCATACCCAATTTCATATGGCATAACATTGTAATTCATGGGTGCGTATGATTCTCCGCATATTAAAAAAATAGGATATGTTAGTCTAACACACACACACACACACTTAACTGGATACTGTACTGGTATCCTCTCTTTAAAACAGGGGAGGGAGAGCTCACAGTGATGAGAGTTATTACATGCGCACAAATACAAAATTCACATCTTTATAGACACGCACGCCTGTCCCTACCATTCCTAGATACAGTCGATGTTAATGATATATTAATAGAGGAACCCGCACATTCTCTCTCTCTCTCTCTCTCTCTCTCTCTCTCTCTCTCTCTCTCTCTCTCTCTCTCTCTCTCTCTCTCTCTCTCTCTCTCTCTCTCTCTCTCTCCACTTAATACTAAGAAATGGTAAAAATAAACAGATGCTAAACTTGTGTAAGGAATATTTATCATTCACCGTCTTATCATGTTTTGACGATGCACAATAAGTCTTGATAATAGAATATATTAAAAAAAAAGGCTGTGACTCACTGACAAATGTCAAAAAGAGAGTTAATACTTCCTTCCATCACCACCTTGTGCTTACACTAGACAGACCTGGACTATTTATGAAAGCTATCAACTTTTTGTTACTGGGAATATTTCTTATTGTACGCAGTATTAGGAGTGTTTAGTAGTAATAACTGGCAAGCCAGCAAGCAAGCAAGCAAGAACACACACACACACACACACGGTAGTGTAGTGGTTAGCACGCTCGCCTCATCATAACTAAAGTGTGCTGCAGTTCCAATTCTGGGGTTGGTGAGCAATATGCTTACCTCTTGTTCACCCGCAGGCATACCAGTTCCCTGACACTTCCAAGAACGTCCTTACGCAAAGGATAAAATAAAGAAGACTTACTAATCTCCTTCTAGCAAAATTACTATTGACCATAGAGAATATAAGATGACGTAATGGGATGATGACAAAGAAGGGGAAAAGAAAAAAGACTAATACACACACACACACACACACACACACACACACACACACACACACACACACTAGTGTAGTGGTTGGCTCGTCACTAGACTGTCTTTTTAAAATGTCAGCTTCTTGGAATTGTTGCGGTACTCAGCAAATCCACCTATAGTTTCTTCGTATGTGGCTTTGTATATTTTGTAACGCACCTACACGTACCACAAGGTGACCGACTGACACCCTCACCAGCATTAGTGAAAGTAGAATGAAGCCTGCTGCCATTACTGATACGTACATGAAAGAACTTGAGGATATATTTATTTATTCATTTATCAGGGAGAGCGAAAGATAGAAAATAAAAGAAATATGCAAAATCATATTTACTCCTATACTGACAATCCTAGCAAAAGTCGTATTACCTGAGAGAGCTACAGGATTTGAGTTGAGAGAAGAAAAAATGAATAAAAAGACTCGTAAAGAAGAATGTACACAAAATAATCATAATTCCTCTTCCGACAGACTTAAGAATCCTAACAAATGAAAGATTTTCGGATCAAAGAGCTTGAGTCGAAAGCAAAATGATGAAATAAAGGACATAAGATAATATTAAATCCAGGCGTCCATGTATCGAGCCTCACCTAAATTGATTGATCTACCCCACCAAACGTCCATCACTAGGATGAAGGTCACACAACTTACTGCTTGATATGAAGATCAGGTTTTTAGGTGTTTTATAGTGGGATGTGCTAATTGTGAGCTTGAGAGTGAGTGGCAGTTGATGTGTGGATAAGAAACGAGAGAGAGAGAGAGAGAGAGAGAGAGAGAGAGAGAGAGAGAGAGAGAGAGAGAGAGAGAGAGAGAGAGAGAGAGAGAGAGAGAGGACATTTTAAGTTTATATAATACTGAATCCATGCAACCATTGGCTAACCTGCAATTGACTGCCGTGCATTGGCTCGCGGGATTGATGTCAAGTGAAAGTATATAATATAAAACTGGAAACAGAGGAGAAGCAGCGCCATATCAGCATGAAACTTCAGGTGAGAGATTTGTGTTCATTGTATTGCTCCACTGTTATCAGTTTAATCCCTTCATTACGGGGGCCCATTTTTACCTTTATTTTTGGGTACAATTACGTAGATGATTTTGTTGACATTAGGAATGCTCTGTTTAGATCAGAAGGTCAATGGTCAGTCTTTTCACTATTTCAATCCCCACATATGTTTCTGAGGCTGTATACAATCATCAATAGCAAGAAGAATAAATATGAAAATTCGTCATAGTACTGAAGGAGTTGAAGCTTTGAGTGCATTAACCAGTGTGTGTGTGTGTGTGTGTGTGTGTGTGTGTGTGTGTGTGTGTGTGTGTGTGTGTGTGTGTGTTGTTTAATATATATATATATAATATATATATATATATATATATATATAGATATATATATATATATATATATATATATATATATATGCAGACTTGTTATGACCCTGTGTTCATCCTCATCCCCAGGTGACAGTTCCTTGCATGGTGGCAGTGGTGGTGGTGGTGGTGGTGGCTCACGTGCAGGGAGGAGCAGCAGCATCCCTTGGGACTCCATCGTTCCAAGCCAGCAATGGAAGTGGTCGGCATGTAATTGATCTAAAGCAAATGGTCGACGCACTGTTTCTAGTGTTGCCTGAAATCACACCAATTTTTGAAACTTTAATAAAAGAGATGAATGAAAGAGAACTGGAAAATCTAGAAATGATGGTACATTTCATAATCCAATTCACGGAAGCATTCATAAATTTGCAAGTCGGAGAGGGTGGAATGGAAAAGAAGGAAAAAGATCTAATTGATGCAGTAGAGCTTTTCAGCAGTGTGTTTTCCTCTGTCATAAAGAAAAGAAAAGAGAAATTAAAGGATCCAAGACAAGGAACGCCTCCTGTACCCGAAGCAATACCTGATTACACTGACTTGCTTGATAATCACACACCCCAGACAGAACATACACCGCTCCCAAATCACAATCGCCTCTCCGATTCATTCCTCGAGACTGCCTTAAATATTTCAAGTGAGCTAATGCAGGTCGAACACAATATCCCAGATCCAAAAACCATTCAGGATAACTCTTCAGTCAACAGTGACCATAAACAGGATAGACCGTCTCCCTTGAAAGCTCCTGTTTCAAGTGGAAAGGACGTTTCAGAGATCCTGGAAATAGATACAACAGACAGACCTGAGAAGACGCATCCTGATGTGAGATTAAAAGACAAACACCAACGACTCCCCTCTCGTCGCTACGATCTGTTCTTTAAACCTGCTGCCGATGCAGAAGATGAAGTTTCAGAACTATCATCCATTCAACGTACAGCATCTGGCGGCGCAAAACAAAACACTAATAGGGACCGTACTACCATCTCAACCACACAGTTCCAGTTAAAGAAAGACACCTCGAGACTACTTTCCCAACAAAGAGATACTATGAAAGAAAGATTAGGTGCTCTATTCTTTACGATACCAGGTAATGGCCATATATACATGTCGAGAGGAAAATAAATGATAAAAGAAAAAGAGAAGTTTATTTTTACATTATAAATTCCACTATACTTATAAACCAGAAATTGGAATCATCTATAAAATACTCACCAGAATAATTTATTGATCATTTCATAAAGAAAAGCCGTATGGTAAGATTATTATAATTACAGAAGCAGCAACTAAATGCGGAAATTCTTGGACAAATTTATTAGCAATCTTTTCTTTTCAATGTAGGAGTTGCACCAGCCAAGGGTAACCAAATTGCGATAGAATACAAACCCACAATTGAGAGTTGAAAGCGATAATAGAATATTTCAGGATAAGTTCCTTAATTGAAACCATCTTGAAAGAGTTCAGATCATAGAAAGATGGAAATACAGAAGAAATTTCCGGAGGTAATTAGTTTAGAGGTATTTCCTGAGGAGATGAATTCCTTGAAAGTCCTGTCGAGAAAAGTAACTGTGTGTTGAGGCAATGAACAGCACAATATTATTTTAAAAATCGTTAAAAATTATAGAATTATATAAATATTGATACAATTGGTGAATCATGTTGCTGAATTCAAGCAACCAACAGTACCATGTTTGACATAATTTATTATAAATCATCCTGTAGAGCTCACGCCATGGCTGTAATTGTATGAATAATGCCACCGTGTCCCCGATGTGTCGTAAGAGCCACCTGAAGGGGACGGAATAAAAGGAACACTGGTTAGTTGTTTGTTGACTGTACTCTGGTGCAGGTTTATTTCTGTAACCTTATGAAATACCCTGGGTACTTTGCATATTGCCGAGGAATCTGATGGAGACGTTCATATTCCTCCTTCTGATAAAAGTATCTGTCCTTTGGTGCTCTGGTATGGGTGTGCAAAGCTGAAACCTGTGGCGGCATCGTGGTTGTTAGATTTGCTTCCATCTGGGACAGTGCTTCCTTAACGCGTGGTCGAGAGGTTGGTGCTGGGAATGCCTGGTCTGGAGAACTGGCAGAAACCGCGGGTGAATCCTGTGGATCCTGAAGGACGTCCACTAGGACTGAGGATGCCTGCAGTGGGGCTGAAGACCTGTCTGCTGTGTCATCAAGTCCAGTTGTTAAAGAAATATAATCTTTAATAAAGGTTTTATTGGTGTTGCTTTGTTTTGGAGAATTTGTTACTCGCAGTAAGGAAAGAAAGAGTGATACGATCTCTTCAACTTTCCGTAAATCTTCTTGAGAGTGTTTAGAGTCCTTTTCTTGGAAGATGTTTGTTACTGTGATGACAGTGTTCACAACGTCCATGATTAAGGATTTGGTTTGATTGAAATCGAAGGAGTCATAGTTACTAAAAAGGCAATTTCGTACTTTGTAAAACAACTGCATAAATGACGGCAAATTGTTCATAATAGTGTTAAAAACAATATCAATATTACTTTGAGGCTCTATTTTCACTTCCTGTGTCTCAATATTCAGAGCTCTGTACTCTGATTGTGGAGCAGTGACAGCGAGGACAGAGCACACGCAGAGACAACCCAGCAGCACCTGTGGGAAATTTACATGAAATGAATAAATTATATAAAAGGTCCATTCACATGCACATAACATGTATATCACAATAGGAGAACAAGGAATGGAGGATATGTATCACAATGCTCACCCGGACAAGCATGATGACTCGGAAAGTGAATGAGTTGGACTGGCCAGTTCGCTGCCTTTATACGTCTACGAGATATTTTTTGTGTTGTTTTGGGAGTCGCATTTACGCACCTGTACTACGCTGCGTCCTTGAGATAAAGGTGAGTATTCCGCTGCAAGCCATGAATCAGACCAGTCCCTTATTTTAGTTATAATCTGAGGAGCTGTTGGCTTGTCTTAATACGAGTAACTATTGTTGTTGTTGTTGTTGTTTTTATCATTATTGTTATTATTATTATTATTATTATTATTATTATTATTATTATTATTATTATTATTATTGTTATTATTATTATTATCATCATTATTGTTGTTTGTTGTTGTTATTGTTATTATTATTATTATTATTATTATCATTATTATTATTATTATTATTATTATTATTATTATTATTATTATTATTATCATCATTATTATTAGTAGTAGTAATAGTAGTATCATTACTACTACTACTACTACTACTACTACTACTACTACTACTACTACTACTACTACTACTGATATTATAAAGATTTAGATTCCTTGGCCTTTTTCCTACACAAGTGTGTGTGTGTGTGTGTGTGTGAGCCCGCGCGCTCGTGCGAAGTACTTTTTCCATGGTTAATAACAAGATGAGACAAATTTTCGTAATGGTGAGAAGTGAAGGATGGTCTAACTTCAAGACATTCGGCCATTTGACGAACACAAATTTTGTTGAAATAAGTAAAAGGGAAACAAAGACAGCTTTCTTTTTGTTGTAAAGTAAACAAACTGTGTTGCAAAACTGGAATTCAGCAACATGTAAAATATCGCAACTTACTCATGCAATGGACTGCCGTGCTCCAAAGCGATTATTAGCAAGAAACACACACTCTCTCTCTCTCTCTCTCTCTCTCTCTCTCTCTCTCTCTCTCTCTCTCTCTCTCTCTCTCTCTCTCTCTCTCTCTCTCTCTCTCTCTCTCTCTCTCTCTCTCTCTCAGCTCGATTTATCAAAGTTTGGTGTTATAAGTGTGTGCGTTGTGCAAAAATAATCCTGTAACCTGCATTAGATAGTGTGAAGCAACAGCCTACAGCATGTACCGTGAAGCAACATTCTTCACAGACGTTGTTGATAACTGCTATCTATGCTCGACAGAAGTGGCTTTCATTGTACAAACAGTTCCCTCATACCAGATGTCCTTTCCTGTTCATCACCAAAACAACTCGTACACCATTTCGTGTTACTTCATCACCGTGATCACCTTACCGTCCCCCATCACAAAGGGACCAGCGCAGCAGTGGATCATAACATTAGTAAAGCTGGAAGAAACCATTAGGCCTATGTACATGTGGTAGTCTCTGTATGAAACATATATGCTTAATTCCACCCATCATGCCCATATATGTACAGTATATGTCTAATCTTAAAAAAAAAAAAAAAAAAAAAAAAAGAACTCCCTATTGACTTAGAATTAACAACCTGATTTTTGTGTTCGTTCCATTCATTTAACACTCTACTTGAAAATTAGTTCCTTTTCTCTTTTTTTAATCTTATCTTTTTTCAAATTTGAACCAATTATTTGTGATTCTGTCCTGGCTAACCATCCAAAGAATTTTATATTCCCTCTGTTATAACCCCTATACCACTTAAAATCTTCTATCAGGTACCCTTTCCCCCTACGTCTCTCTGGGGAATAGAAACTGAACGGCTTCAGTCTAGATTCATGGAGACTAGATGGATATATGTAGTATTTTTTTTTTTTTTTTTTTACTTTATCCTGTTATATTCGGAAAATATTTTGCTTAATGACCTGTAGATTCAAAGGCCTAGAAAATATTTCACGAAGAAAAAACTCACTTTCTCCCGTTTTGTTTATTTATTTATTTATTTTTATTTATTTATTTTTTTTTTTTATCTATACAAAGTGGGCATTTTCATGGGAATTTATGGGCTAAAGGAGACCACCTAATGGAGGTCTCCTATCTGAAAGCCCACCCACTAGAGGGCCGTTACCCCGAGTAGACGCCCAATTTCCACTTAGACCGTAGTCAGTATTCGAACCTATGGCCTCGGGGATTCCAAGGCCTCCAGAGCGCAAGCGGTTCCACTGTACGAGTATAAGGGAACGTGGTGGTGCAATCATCCTTGTTCTTAAGTAATTTGAACATTCTTAGCCTAGCATTAAAATAAATGACTTTTCATTTGAAGCTTCAATCTAAATAATTTCCGAGGACAACGAAATTCAATTAACAATATATGACTACCTGACGTACAGAACCTTCCCCACAGTGTGGATGGCGTAGAAGAAGAATCCTGGAGAAGAAAGAGTTGTTACACAAGGCTGACGTATTTTTTTTCAGGAATTATCATCGCTGTCGCCGCCCGCTGCCCCTCTGGCTTGCTCTCTCACCATTCCCTGACCAACAAGCATCCAGCTGGACACAAGTGAAGCGAAATTTGAGTAACAATTTGCTCTATTCTAAGCGGGCAGAAAGTTCCAACATGCCACGCCACCCTTTGTTGTATGGTGACCTTAACTCGTTCCATTTGAATCTGCGCCAGAAATGTAAAACTCGCGCGACGAAGAAAACATTGCTCGAGGATTCTTTCTATATTGTATGAGAACGTGGTGAGCATGTAAGGGGGCAGTTTTGTATCATCGTTTTTTGTTGCCCCCTGCCTGGACTTCCCCTCTTTCTTAAAAGGAAAGTTATGAAAAATGCTAAATTTTCCCACCCCATCCTTTCTGCAAGGCATCGTTTACCTCTTTAACAAAACGTAACTAGTCTAATCCAGGTAAAAATCAATTTAAATTTTCATGTCTTAAATTTTATATGCATTTATGGAGCTTGTGAAAAATTATTAAAATAGGAAATTCTATAATGATACTTCTTTCTGGAAACAATTGGAAATTATGATAAACATATCTGGGAAAAAGATATTAATTGAATTTAAGTATCAAGGAGTAGGTAAAAAAACATACACCAACACAAGTACAAGCTCTTTAACTTCAATATTTACACAGAGGGAACAAATGGTAGTATAACATTCATTCCACTTCATCGAAATGGAAGTGAGATTAACTAATGTGAATTTCTGGGATGTGGATGTCTGGGGTGAAACTATTGCCGGGAATGGTGTAGCCAGGGACGACAAAGTTGGGTACGAAAGCGCTGTCGAATCCATTGACGTTGCCCACAGCGCCTGGAGGAGTGTAGGAGCTGCGAGGACTGTCACGGAACTCCAAATCGGTAGCAGTATTCACGCCACGGAATCCGGAGCCAGCTCCATCTCCCATGACTTTGATGATGTCGCGCACGAGAGGAATGGTTTTTTTGATCACATCAAAAAGCAGGTCACTGTCCCCTTCTTTCGTTGAAACTTTGGCATTGTCTTCCGGCATCGTGTTAGTGGGGGCACTCGTGGCCACTCCCACCAACAAGCAAAATGTCAAGAGAATCTGGAGAAGACATTAAAAATTATACCGATATTTGGTGATAACATATGTTGCTGTTCTTTTCCTGTGTGTGTGTGTGTGTGTGTGTGTGTGTGTGTGTGTGCGCGCGCGCGCGCTGAGTCATTACGGAGCTGTAAAGGATTATACAAGTTTATGAATAGGTGGAAATATATGTTTCATATCTCTCTCTCTCTCTCTCTCTCTCTCTCTCTCTCTCTCTCTCTCTCTCTCTCTCTCTCTCTCTCTCTCTCTCTCTCTCTCTCTCTCTCTTTTCCGTGCTGCTACTAGTACTACGCAACAATCATTAATACCAATGAAATAAACAGGGATAAGACAATTACTCACCAAATTGTTCATGGTTACAGGCAAGGTGACGCACTAACCTAGGGAAGATCTGTTCTGTCTTTTATATGGAACACGAGGCATTTGGTGTCTGATGCCACACAGCTCCACCTCACAGGAGTCTTCTGGTCTTATGTTGCCAGCTCGTTGTTTGATAAGAAAATGTGCATTTGAAAACATTCTTTTTTTTTATCTGGTCTTTATATAACGAAGCTACGTGGTGACCTTGATAGCAGGCCTACTTTTTATATATACAGCTTTAGTTTGAGTAAACAAGACAACTTTATATTCCATTTAGCGGCGATTGATGAAATTCCTAGAATGGATCTGTTCATCAGGAGTTATTCTGACATCTTGAAGTTCGACTTCTTTATGTATTTCAGTAAAACCTGTCGGAACTTAACAAACTATGCGAATCAAGGAAATTAATGTAATGGAGGAATTGGGAGAAGCGTTCAGCATTGTACTTGGCTCAAGATCGGTTTTTTTCCATTGTTATGAAAAGGAAAGTGGGAGAAACAGAGGTAAACATGAAAAAAGCGGTGCAGTGAATAAGAAATAGGTAATGAAAGAATGGACACTACGTAATAAAAACAATTGAATCAAAGCTTAAAACTCTTGTCAAATATGACGAACACACTGCCCTAATTAAAGACAGAATCCATAATAATAGTAAAAAAATAAATAAATAAAGCAAGAAAAAAACCAAAGCAATTGAAAGACTCACGCATCTGACAGATTGTGGATTATAAATTATTGCTTCTTGATCAATAATGATGACGATGAATAGGAGAAGGAACTAGATAAGAAGGAAGAGGAAGTTCGGTATAGTTTTTGAGCCGGTAATGAATATTAAAAGGACAAGAAAAAAATCAAGCTATTGAAGGAAGTATATTAAAAAGAAATGACCCAGCGATGCCATACCAGTTTGTGCTAACTACATTATGGCAATCAAATGTGGATGTTTTTATTCATGTCTACAAAGCCAGAACAAAACGCATATAAATGAATGAAAAGGTGACAACGTTGTTGAAAACGAAGAATAGCAAACAGTGATCTAACTTTATTTAAAAAGATTTCAAGACATTTGTTCCTGATTTTTGGCTAACTCTTTTTATCATGTAAAGGGACTAGCAAATTAGTGGCCTTTTTATTTTCCTTATTTTTTGCTACCCTTGGCCAGCTTCGGCCTCTTACAGGAAAAAAAAAAGAAGACAGCTTAAGTTCGATTAGGGATGATGTAGCATCAGGTTACCACTACTCTGCAGTCAGCATTAACACAGCAGCACAACTCAAAAAAGAAAAAAAAAAAAAAACGACAGAAGGAAGTACTTTAGCTTGTATTCTCAAACACTTCAGTACTTTACCTCCCCTATTAGTTTTTAGGATGTTTTTTTATGTTCCCAGAGGCAGTGTAACAAGATTTCCACAATATTAACTGGAGAAACCCTCACTAATAATTTTTTGGCCTTGGAAAATAGTCGTAGTGAGAGAGCAAATCGTTTCTGAACACTGACCTCAATTTCCTTTGGACTCAATCACCCAGCTGGAAGTTCTATCACTTTTACAATGCAAGCTGCACTACTTCCATCACTAACTAGCATGTTTTTCAGTAGGATTCTTGGCACCGTATTCAGAAATGCCTTGTTCTCCCACCATCACTATTTTTCAAAGGCTTTAGTTGAAGATGTTCATGTATTTAAGGCTATTTTTATGGTTGAGGTGATGGATTGGAAAGATTTCTATATTTCTATAAGAAGGAACTGTCTTGAAAACCTGGCTAGTCATCTCTGTGATCTTGAAAAATAATCGTGGTGGGAGAATAAAGTGTTTCTGAATACGAACTTTGATATAAATCGACGCTGGAGTTCTTGTTTGTTATTCTAGTGAATCTGCATGTACTAGTTCTCAATACAATATCTTTTTATCCCCTAATCTTCAATTGTTCACGCGTGTAATGGAATAGATTATAGACCGATAGATATAATTGCTTTCTCTCTCTCTCTCTCTCTCTCTCTCTCTCTCTCTCTCTCTCTCTCTCTCTCTCTCGTCTCTCTCTCTCTCTCTCTCTCTCTCTCTCTCTCTCTCTCTCTCTCTCTCTCTCTCTCTCTCTCTCTCTCTCTCTCTCTCTCTCTTTCTCTCCTCTCCCATCCAGGCACGACTCCCCCTCCTCCCCGCCACACGGATCTGTCTAATCTAGTGATAAGTGCGAGGTGTATATTTTTTATTTTTTTTCTCGACCTGGATGCACTTTAATGTTTCTCAGAATCCACAAAATGAAGTCAAACAAGTATTTGAGCTGTCGTCACGTGCTGCTACCTTGCCTATGAAGAACTTGCACACGCAGAAAGAGAGAGAGAGAGAGAGAGAGAGAGAGAGAGAGAGAGAGAGAGGATGTGAAAAAAGGAGAACATGAGAGGATAAGGAGGGAGACGAGAGGAAGGGGAGTTTGCGAACAAGAGGGATAAAACAAGAGCTGGAGAGAGAGAGAGAGAGAGAGAGAGAGAGAGAGAGAGAGAGAGAGAGAGAGAGAGAGAGAGAGAGTAAAATAAATGAAATAGTAAAAAAGGAAAGGAAACATATAAGAGGGCAGGAAACGAGTCAAGATATTAGTGGGAAAAGATTAGGAGGAGGAGGAGGAGGAGGAAGGCAGCAGGAAATAGGAATGTGAGGCAGGAAGAGGCAGTAGTCAAGAGGATCACTCCGAACTCCTTTAGGCGTCCTCTCAAGACGATGACACACACACACACACACACACACACACACACACACACACACACTGCATTAATGATAGTTTTAGAGAGTAGGTGTTAATAGGTGACTAATGTATAATTTTAGAAAGAGGCCTCAAGTTTTGGCATTGTACTCTATACACACAGACACACACACACACACGACCGCGACAGTGAATACACACACACACATAAAAATAGTCTTTGCATGCCCATTCATTCGTACACTGACCTACATCACTACGAAACGAAACACACACACACACACACACACACGAGTACACACACACTCCTTTTGTCAACACACACACACACACACACACACACACACACACACACACACACCAATAACACTTGTTCACTTAACTTTACACCAGAAACAGAGAGACAGACAGACAGACACACACACACACAGGTACAGGTACACTCACCCCTGCAGGTACTTGTGAATAAAGGTGTCAGGGCGAGGTATGGTACTCTGGGCCTCTCCCGTACCACTGCCACTGCCTGACTGAGAAATTTGCCGTATTAACCCGACAAATTTCTTCTTCAGAGACGGGCCCGAGGAATTACTGCGGCTCATCTTGCCTCACTAGACTCGACAAGCAGCGCCTCGTTCAACTGTCGGGTCCGTGATAAGGAAAGTTCAAGGTAGTGTTGTATTCATTACGGTAAGGTCTTGTCGCCCCGCGCCGAGATCATTACGTCTCCCCACAGTCAGATCAAATCCTCAACTGTTTTGATTATTTGGAGACGTTGCCCGTGGGTCTTCCTGTAGAAGTTGTCGTACGCTACCCATCACTCATCAAACTTCATCTCTATTTGATCAAAGCTATTTTTTTCTCTAAGCACATCCTATGAGGTTCAAACTGTGTTCTGTTTAGCGTATGTTTGATGTGAATTGGTAATTTTTTGTTATAGTTAAATGGTCCGTTTCGATTATTAGAGGTCGTGAGTCTGGCAGGGGCGGTAGCAGACGACAGGTGAATCAGTTTTCTGTTACAAGATCTGAGGAGAAACTATACTAGTCTTATTACTCTTTCCCTTCCCGGTCACATTCCTGCCAGACAGTCTCCTTGTCACGCCATCCTCTTCTTCCTTACATTAAAACACCGAGTGGGTGATTAGGTTTATTATCAGTGTTGCTGTCAAGTATTCACTAGTTATCATTAATAATACTGAATACAAATTTGATTAAAAAAAAAGTAATACATATGGACAATAGATAAAAACTAAAAGGTAAAACATCACATGGCTATGCTCCCTCAGCTTTAACTTGACCTAAGCTTTACTTGTTTTTTTTATGTTGAATGTTTCACTGTAAACCTGCTGTAATTCCATGGCATTTCATAGAAGCTAGTGAACAATTTCATTACACTTTATATCGTTGTATTCATTAGACAAAGAAGTTAGTATTGGTGGTGAGAAAAAGACTCACTCTGGAAAATTAAGAGACAAAAAGATTTCCTGCCTCATCCTGTGTATTAATTATGTATCTCGCCACCACAACGCACATCAACACAGTCCATATTACTTCCAATGCTGCTCAGAATATTAGGGAAATACGTCATACTGATGGTAACCTTACAAAAATATTCATGTGATAACCTCAATAGGATACACTTAACAATTATCAGCCATACACTTATGAATAATGGATAAAAACAACACACAACACTTGGCACTGATACTTATGCTTTCAGCCTTGTCTAAATAAATCAAAGCTTCATTCACGAAGCACCGTATATAATATTAAAGCTCGGTAATCATGGACAGATAACGCCTTGCACTAATTAAAAATAAGTCCTCATAGATAATGATAAAAGTCTGTCTTACATTAACATAAAATAAACGCTCATAAAAGAAGAGAGGACACTTAAACATGAAGAAGTACAGAAGAAAACATATACGGACACGTAACTATCATACGTACACAATAAAACAATGACACTTACCATGCAGAATATGGGCAGGTGGACAGATTAACAGATATGACAAATAAACATAATTAAGTGAAGACCGCTATTAGGCGCACCTCCCTGGCGGGGAGTGTTACACAAATCTCGGCCTTGATCATAGCGTCTCTTACTGTCCTACTCACCTCTCATCCGTCTCCACTTCCTGCACCAGACTGTCTTTGTGGTGTTAGAGAGATGTGAAGCAATTTTTTTTTTTTTTTTTTTTTTTTCTAATAGGATTTCAGTTGTCGTATGTGTTTGGCGTGAAAAGACGATATGAAATCTTCCTATGAATATCGTCATTAATTTTTTTTCTTTGTTGTAATGTATGTTTGGTGTGGATAGGGGATAGAGAACCTTTTCTATGTAGTCACCCTGCGCACATTTTCGATTAGTACAAGGTATCTGATAAACTAACGAACGCTTTTACGGAATAACTAAAAGGGATAAAAAAGAATAACTAAGAAGTGGAAATATACGTCGGGAACATGCTTGAAAATAGAGGCTTCTTTGAAAAGAAAAAAAATAATAATGATTATAATAATGATAATAATAATAAAAAATAAATAGATAATAATAATAATAATAATAATAATAATAATAATAATAATAATAATAATAATAATAATAATAATAATAATAATAATAATAATAACACCATTATTTTCTTCTTTCGTGGCCTCTTTCATTCTTTATTGACTTATAATACCTTTGTCTATTTCAATTATTTGGAACAAGGCAGTGGGAGTTTTCGGGAGAACACGGAGAGAGGAAGAGGACTCAGCAGCCATCATCATCATCATCATCATCATCATCATCATCGTCATCATCATCATCATCATCATCATCATCATCACCTCACACGAGTCACTTATCCTCACACAACTTCACACAACACTGTTTCCATTCTCTTCATCGCACTTCTCCTCTATGCTTCTGCAGGGTTCTCAGGGGGCGTGCTCTCCGTCAGGGTCGTCTCAGCCACGTCGTCTTCTGCAAGGTAAAAAATATATATACTACATAATTGTAGCTTTCAAATGCTAACCTAAAACCTAAGTAATACTAGAATTAGCATGATTATATTTACGTGTGGTGAATAATTTGAAAGTTGCACATAAGAACGTGAATTTGGATCCTAACCCCTTCAGTACCTTGACGCATTTTCATATTCATTCTGCTCATTATTTGATGATTTTATAAAGCTTCAGAAACTTATGAAAGGATTAAGATTAAGTGAAGATTCTGGCTATTTATTTCTTTTACCTCCATAGACTCTTTCTAATGTCAATAAAATCGTCTAATCACACCAAAAACGTATGGTAAAGATGTGTTACATTACTGAAGGGGTTGATCTGTATTATGAAATGTTCTAATCTCTATTAACGACTCTACTTTCTAATGTTACAAAGACAGGTCAGGTTTTCAAGGATATTTTCCCTATTTATCGATACAGAATCTTCGCTAAACAACCATTTCATTCTTTGATTGCTATTTGGTTCACCTATCTTTATTTACATGCTAATCACGCCGAGATGTTTGTGCTTGTTCTATAGCCACTTCCAATCTCTGAAGTGAGTAGAAATTGGGGAAAAAATATATTCTTTTTGATCGCCTATTTTCTTGTAAATGTTTGTGAAGTGTTCTTGTCTTACTTCAGGTGCTGTTAATAATTGTTTCCTATAGGACTGAAAGGGTGATCTTAAGGAGACATTCTTGGAGATTCTAATTATTTTAAGTTAAAACAACAAAATCTAATCGGAATAAGGCGCCCAGATGTTTGAGAATACAACCGCAGACTAGCCGCTGCAGTAGGATGCCACGTGAAATCATTTAAGCTCACCTATGCTTTCCCTTCCTCTGTTATCATCCTTTGTCTCTTTCCTGAATATCTACCTGTAGAAATGACATGTTAAGAAATCTAAGTGACCTTGCCTAACCAGAAGCCTATGCCAGCACCACAATTTGTCTCTTTTCCAAGTACCTTCCTATAAGAATGACATGCTGGAAAATCTAAGTGACCTTGCCCTAACCTGAAGTCTATGCCAGCACCAGCTACCACGACCATGTTCCTGACACTCCCAGTTGACAGTCTTGCCACAGCCATCTGACAACCCCACCACAGCCTTTCACAACCTCGACACGGTCAAGCCACAGCCGCCAATAACCCCATCACAACAACGCCCACAGCCATGCCGCCCCTTGTCAAATAGGCCATGCATGTGTGTCTACCCAGCTTAACATTTCAGGCTTCACCTCACCCGTGGAGTCTGCATGAGGGAGTAACAGTGGGCGTGTGGTCTGACTCGCAATACACATCTTTTTTTCTATTTCATTCCTTCCTTTCCAATCATTTTGTAAACGAATTCCACACACAAAAAAAAATGTGTTTCTGTGGTGTTTAGCTCCTTCCGTACTGGGACATATTTTTACCACGAGCTTTGGATGTGATTAAACGATTTTATTGACATTAGGAAGGATCTTTGGAGCTTAGAAGATTAATGGCCAGAGTTTGTACTATTTCAATTCCTATGAGTTTCTGAAGTTGTATAAAATTGCCAAATAGTAACCAGAATGAATATGAAAACACATCACTGAATTGAAAAGTTTAAACCTGATAGAGAATTCATTATACCTGTCATCATGATTACTTAAGACGTGTTACGGTTATATTCATGTAAAACACTAAACGTCCACTAAACCAGTCAAGAACAAAACAAGCAAAGGAAAAGAGAAAGCGTGAATCTTTCCCCGCCCAAGGTAAGGAACTGCTTAGGGAAAGACCTCAAAAAAGTGTCTTGCGCCGCGGGACAAAGGCAAGGCATACTCATAGACTCATCCGTACCAGCCTCGCTTAGCACGAACTCCGGGGTGATGTTCGGATTGTTCACCATCACCGTCAGCAAGCCGTCCACGTCCTCCAGCTCCTTGGAGTCAAACATCACAACCATCGTCTTCTTTCCAGGTGAGGTAGGCTTCACTATGAACTGGCAATCCACCTCAGCGCCCGCCGGCACACTCCTGGGGGAGGGAATGAATGGTTGAAGATTAGCGAGTGTGTGTGAGAGATAGACAAATAGATAGATAGATAGATAGACAGATACATAGATAGATAGATAGATAGATAGATAGATAGATAGATAGATAGATAGATAGATAGATAGATCGATCGATAGATAGATAGATAGATAGAGAGAGAGAGAGAGAGAGAGAGAGAGAGAGAGAGAGAGAGAGAGAGAGAGAGAGAGAGAAAGGTTGTACTAGTGTGAGAGAAGGAAGGAATGGTTTTATTAATAAGAATGAAGGGAAGGAGTGATTGTAATTACTAATGTGCTGCTCGCGATGCATCACCACGCGCCATTCACACTCTGACGTCAAAGGCAAAGCATTCTGGGCTACATGGCGGCCTTGGGTAGGATATGAAGGTGGGCGAGCGTCCTCACAGGGACACAAGAAAAGAATAACGTTTAACACCTACATAATAACCCAAAAACTAGTAAAAAGAAAAAAAAAACATAAATGAAAAGAAAAGAAAAGAAAACATTGATCTGTGTACCTGTGGGAATAATGATAGGTTTGTACATGTGATAACAAAGTGCAGAAAATTCAGAGTACCACAGCAAGCACCATAACACCAGACTTACTTCCTGACCCTGATGTAATCCGTCTCGGTGAGCCCTGGGCCCTGGACGAGGAACCAGCAGCGGTTGAGAGGCATCGGCAGCGGGTTGGTGAAGTGGGCGTGGCACACACACTCCTTGCCCATCCTCATGTCGCCCTCATACTGCACGTAGATAGATAGATACAAAGATACATAGATAGATAGATAAATTGATTGATAGAAAGATAGATAGACAGACAGACATACAGAAAGATGGAAAGATAGATAGATAGATAGATAAAGATGAATATTCTAATACAAAATCATAGCGAATACACTGAAAAAGGCATTAGTCAATCGTAGTTGGACGGGAAATATATCACATCATATCACGAAGAAAGTTAACGATGTAGGAAACAAAATGAATAAGCAATAATGCCAATAATGACTTCCTCCTTAAATTCCACTTTAGTTCGTTCGCCATTCATTCTCCACCGTCATTTCCTTTCCCACTGAGAGCCACAAAAGATTCCCAATAGTCCACACACAGCCCGCATGCTCAAATGTTTCAGCGTCTTATCTCCACCACTTCAAACACGCCATGATGGAAGATATTGGGATTTTCAAGGGCGTTTTCATGATCGTATTGATAGCAAGACAAGAATTCACCACCAATAACGGGGATAAACACTGAAGAGAATCTGAGAAATCATCCCTTTGTCCTCTGAAACGGCAGAAGCTAAAGCATCAGAAAATACAGGACACTCAACATTACACTTTCCGTCACCTTCCCTCACTCATCACTGTGGCAGCCTCACCTCAATCTTGATGTCTGGTTTCTTGAAGCGGAAGTCGTCCTCAGCGTAGTACTCGTAGTCGTTGTTCGTCACCTTGGCCAGACATGATAACTTGACGGCGCACTGGTTGGTCAGCTTCTTGTAGTACTCGTCAAATCTCACATTCATCGTTACCGTCTCCTCTACAGAGAGAGAGAGAGAGAGAGAGAGAGAGAGAGAGAGAGAGAGAGAGAGAGAGAGAGTATAGTAATAATAATAATATTAATAACAACAACAACAACAACAAGAACAACAACAACAACAACAACAACAACAACAAATAATAATAATAATAATAATAATAATAATAATAATAATAATAATAATAATAATAATAATAATAATAATAACAATAAGAGTGCTGGGACACTAGTTTAAGGCTAAAACAATGAGGAAACAGGTCCCTTAATTATTAATCCTCTAATCTAGATAGAAAACAAAAATTATGTCAGGTTAGTCAAATAATCAAGGGTGTCTTAATACTTTTCACTTGCAATACTCTATCATAAGTCACACACACACACACACACACACACGCACAAAAGAGAATAAAAACATCATCATGTGAAAAGCTCCGTAGTTTACCTTACATAACTCACAACTATAGACACAACCAACAACCTTCCTCACAGCATCACCATAACCTCCAGTCACGTTGCCTATATACGCACCGCCCGCTCCTTGACTTCCTCTTTAAATATTCAACGTTCCGATGTTGACTTTCTTAACTGAACGCTCGCTGCGCCATTAAAGTTCCCGTTCCATTAGTGGGTTTAAAAATACATCGGGGTCAGGGACGTTTTGGAATTTAAGAAGATGGAGTCACCGGGAAAACCTAGAATTGAAATGAGCAGGGAATTCGGCGGACTCTTACATGACGCCTACTTGGGAAACAGTTAAAAAAGAAAAAGAAAAAAAAATGGGAGATCAATCCATGGACGTGAAGTGAGAGCTGTGAGACCGTCAACCCACAATATACAAATAAAAGATCAAACTCTAAATCACTTGTGGCCGCATCTCCGTCACAATCAAAAGACATTAGTTGAAATCATACAGATTTTTCTACGTTTTTTTTTTTTTTTTTCATTCTAGTGACAGATCAGCATTTCTACATTAATAACAGGAGAAACACACTTGAGAGCACAGCTAATCACCATTGTGGCCCAGGAAAATAGTCCTGGTGAGAGACCAAAGCGTTTCTGAATAATATGAGCCTCACAATATCCTTACGTCAATATTCAAAAACGCTTCAGCCGTACACCTCCATTATTTCAAAAAGCTCATGTTCAAGTGACACAAGTTATCAAAACTGTTTTCATGATTCAAATGACAAATGAACAAATAATTGACAGGAGAAATATCCGCAGAAACTCGGCTTATAATTTGTGGCCTTTAAAAATAATCAGGGTGAGAGAGAGCGTGGCGTTTCAGAATCTGGACCTTAATAACGTAATGAAGGCGTGCAGGCGTTGGTGTGTTCCAGTGTATCCTTCCAGGGCGTCACGGGGCTTTAATATACACGAGCAGCTGCGCTAGTAATTATCGACCATCGTTAACGGCAGAAAATATGCACGCGCTGCTTCGCTAATTATCCCTTCTTCATTATTTATGCTTCAGAAATCTGACGCTCGAGAATAAAGCAATCGCCGTGAGCGTGTTAGTGAAGGGTGACGTTGCTAAAACATTTCACGCCAAGGAAGCAGCATGGAGTCTTTATTTCCCTTAGTCCATGCTTAGAAAATTTCATGATAGGGTTGTTACTCTACAGATGTACCGTCAGAAGGTATTACTACAGTCACTACATTAGTTAAGAAGAAGAGAGTGGCGTTTGATTAGATAGCTCGTAGAATCTACCATCAGTTAGTTCAATTACTAAAATAATCATCTACTTTACAGATACATGGTGTTGGTAACCGTTTGACATAATAACACCCATGATATGCAGATGTCACAATGCTGAAATACTAAACAATAAATTTTCTTTTTACGACGAACAAACGGATTATATTTACCTCTCTGAAATAACCATGTCTGGCCAACACACACACACACACACACACACGTACTTGAGAAGGGTTTGATGGTGAGCTCCTGCTGGTGTGCCTTGACGTGGTACTTGGGGGTGCCAGTGTACAGCACAGTGTCTGCCCGAAGCACCACCCTCACCAGGTGTTCCTTCTCCCCCTTGTTGTGCACCTCCACCGACGACCTGCCACAAACACTCCACTTATACATGTGTCTTACGTCTTATTCAACGGTTTACTCACTCTTATATTGACCTATTTATTCATATGTGTATTAACTTGTCTGTTTCTTTCTTTGTAAGAGGGAGAAGCTGGCCACAAAACTTCTATAATTTGCAAAGGGCTATTTGTCTCACTTTCTTATCTTTTTAAGACTACAAATGCATGAGACAAATATGATTAAGTGTTTAAAGGGCAACAAAGACAATGAAATAAAAAAAGCCCACTAATTTGCCAGTCCCCTTATAGATAAAAAAAAAAAGATATATATATTAATTTCCATTACTTTACCTATTCGGTTATCTATTCATTTTGTGCATTAATCTATTTCATTATTTTCAGACGGTGTCAGTATGGAAATTTTTTTTATATCTTTTGTACGTAAAGATATCTCTCTCTCTCTCTCTCTCTCTCTCTCTCTCTCTCTCTCTCTCTCTCTCTCTCTCTCTCTCTCTCTCTCTCCTAATGTCTCTTTATGGAGCGACATTTCCTGACTCCTCTCGTTATTTTTACAACCCTTATGATTCTCTCTCTCTCTCTCTCTCTCTCTCTCTCTCTCTCTCTCTCTCTCTCTCTCTCTCTCATAAAGATAGACGAAAAACTGAAAAAAATCACATTTCAAAATAGCTTGAACTACTACTACTACTACTACTGCGTACAACTGCTACTACTACTACTACTACTACTACTACTACTACTACTACTACTACTACTACTACTACTACATTGAAAATAATAACAATAATAATGACTACAGTACTAATAACAGACAATAACAACACTAATAAACAACCATACAAAAATAAATAGATAAAAAAAAAAATACCCGTGATACTAGTAATAAATCAGATGCATTATACTCAGTCACTCAAATCCGCAGCGCTTAGCCTAGCCACCGCCACCACCGCCACCACCACCACCATGAACTCAAGCTTCCCAAGTGTTTTCCTCGCCGCTCCCAACGTTTCCCTTTGTGCCTGACAGCGAAGATAGAGTGTTCCCCATAAAGCCTGATTTAGCTCACTATTACCTACACTGGCCCACAATGTTTCTGTCTTTCTGCCTGCTTGTCTGTCTGTCTGTCTGTCTGTCTCTGTTTCTCTGTGGTGGTATCTGTCTGGCCGGCCGGCTGATCGATCTGCTGGCTGCCTGGCTGTTTGTCTGTCTGTCTGGTTAGTTGTCTGTCTGGCTAGCGATCTCTCTCTCTCTCTCTCTCTCTCTCTCTCTCTCTCTCTCTGGCAATAACAATATTCAACTGCGTCGTTCCAGCGTCAAAATCAATCAATCGGTTATTTTTCTCTCCCCCCCCCCCCTCTCTCTCTTTCTTTCTCCCTCTGTGGCTCACTCGAAGGGCTGGCCAATCATGATGTCATCCTTCATCTTGAAGTCGAATTCCACCTCCTCAAACTCCTCGTTTAAGTAATAACGGGCGAAGGTGTTCTCACAGAGCAGCAGCGCCCTCTTCATCACGTCCCTCTCCTCCTTGGACGCTGGGGAGGGAAGCAGAGGGAAGATAAATAGACATACCCTGCCTCCGTGGAGGCTGGGAAAGGAAACCGGGGCAATGTAAATAGGACATTCCCTCTCTTCTCTTTTAAAGGTTGTTTTGATTTTGAGGGTAAACATAAGAATATACACATTCACAGAAAGGAGAAGCACGTTCTTTTTTTTTTATTGTTTTTTTATTATTATTACTGTTATTTCTTTTGATGTGAGTAAGCGTTTAAATTTGTCATTTTCATGTGTATATTTATTTAGAGTCTGAAGAACGAACATAAAAAAAGAATGGAGGAAGGAACAGGGACAAATTTCTATACGGGTTTTATTCAAATCTGAAAGGTTAATGCGAATTGTATATCTGAATCTGAGGGTAAAATGGCATCTTAATGGAAGGACTGGGGACGATTGAATTCACAGGGTGCTATTATGCAAATGTGAGGGTTTGTGGTGATTTTTATTTTGATTATTCGGGTTACGATGCTAAGAGGAGATCGGATTTAGTGGGAAAAAAAAATCATGAAAAAAAAAGAGAATAGGGGTCCTGAAGGGTCTGGTGTATAGATTTAATGATAAGTGAATATAAACGTTCTTGTATATAGGGAACTCTGAAATGGAAGTGTTTCCAGGTAATCCTATGCTCCAAATCTCATGTTGATTACTTCTTTTTTTAATTTTCAAGTTATCTCATTGTTATTTTAGTCTTAACAGCCTTATTATCCCTTCTGTTTTTTAATTATTTAATTTACTCATCAACTTATCTAATCAATTTCAAGTGATATTAAAAATTGTAGTACATTACATATGAAGTAGCGGGAAAAATAGTTTAGTATCACCTTTTATCACTTTCTTTCTTTTTCTCTCTGGGACCTAAAAGAAAACGGTTGTTGGTTGAGGGAGGGGTGCTTTTATAATGGCAGCATAATAACAGGACGGAAAAAAGAAAGTATAAAATAAGAAAAGGACATAAAAACAGATTAAAGAAAGGAAAGAAGACAAGAGCAAAAAGACCAAAAAGGGCAAGGACATCAATGACTCAACAGTAAATTTACCTTCTTCGTACTTATAGAGATGAGTGACGTCCTCGCGGCCATACCGACCCACCGCCTTCGTGCTCATGAACTGTCCGATACTGCAACGGTACCAAAATTTGATTACGGGAGTCTCCTGAGTGCCATTCAAAGTGACGTGTGTGTGTGTGTGTGTGTGTGTGTGTGTATGTGTGTGCTCACCTGTCTGGAACGCAGCCGAGCAGCTTCATGGGCTGGTTCTCTCCTCGGTGCTTCCAGTAGAGCTTGTCAGCATTGACCTCCGCGAAGATGAAGGGAATGTCGAACGGCTTGTTGATCTGTCCCGCCTTGATGGCTTTGAGGGAGGCGGGCCCGCAGCGGTACTGGCCATCACTCTGCTCCTGTGGCGTCGAGTCCACTGCCTGCCACCCGTCGTAGTCTCCGTCAAGGTCCGGACGAGTCATCCACGCCTCGTTCCATACGTGAAAGTTCCACACCGAGTCACTGTTGAGATGCTCTATGGCCTCGCTCTCGTCATCGAAGAAGTAGTCGATGGTGAGGGAGCCATGAGTGTCGTGCGCAGAGGCGAAGTTGGTGACGGAGCGGCAAGGCAGGCCCAAGGCGCGGCAGGCTGTGGTCATCACGCCGGAGAAAACCCAACATTGTCCATACTTGACGGACTTCTTGGTCTCATAGAACTGCTGGAGGATGCGCTGCGACCCGCCCCACTTAGTCGGCGACACTCCCCCACTGAAGTCATCGCCCCACTTTCCCATTAGCACGCCGGAGTCGTCAGGGGAATTAATCTGTGGAATCCGGTGGTATGCATCACTAATATGGTCATTTTTTAGTACCATGAATAAAATCACTATCATATTTCATCCTTCCTTCTTTTTCCTCCTAACTAACATTCCTTCTTCCTGTTGTTCTTAGCACCTCCTCTTCCCCAAAACCACGATTACTTTTCATCAATCATTCTTTTTCCTTCCTTACTTGACCCCAATCCACCTCCCCCTCTTATCAACACCTGTCCTCCATCACCTACACCTAACCACCGCCAGCAACACAGCCCATACGCACCCCAGCAGACAAGGCGCGGGAGACCTTGATCGGGTCACCCCTGTGGGCGGAGGTCATCTTGCACACACTATCCAGCACAAACAGCACGCACTCCAGCACATTCTTCTCGTGCTGCCCAAAAAACCAAGGGGACGGCCGCAACGTTTTAGCAGTGCCTCGCCAGATGAGCCCGACGTCACTCAATACGTACTCCTCCCGCTCCGCCTCCTTCTCCAAATACACGGAGTCCTCTGTGGGGGGCGTTTTATTGATCTATTTATTAATTTTTATATAAGAGCGGTACTGGTCAAGGGCAACACAATATACAAGCATATCCATATCACTCACATAAGAAGAAAGATTTAACTAAAATGATTAGAAAAGTATGCATATTGAGATCTCCCTCTTAAAAGAATTGAAATCACAGGAAGAATGAAATACAGAAACAGACAAGTAGGAACTTTCAAAGTGTATCAGTGAAAAGGATGAAAGATTGTGATTACTGGTTTATTCTTGCATTAATAAGACGGACGGAATAAGGGTGAGAGAATGCTAAGACTACAACAGGACGAGGAAAAACAGAGAACCGTACCTTTGCACCACGTATTGAAGAGCAAGTAGATAGACTCTGGACATAGATAAGAGTGAGCCCTCCCTGCACTCTTCACATCAGCCTCTACCCGCCACTCTCCGATGACAGCATCAGGGGATGTGGTTATCTGTGCGAGGAGAGAGGGAAAGAGGGTCAATTCACCGCTTTACGAGGCTGCAACAAGATGAGAGAGGTTAGTAATTAGTGCGTAGTGTATACTTTCACCAGGTATGACGAGGGAAAGGCAGTGAGATCAAAAGACTGTTGTGTTTACATTGTGTTTGATTATGAGTACAAGTATGTTGGTTCGTTTAATTTAGGGGTGGTTTAGATTAGGAGGAGGAGGAGGAGGAGGAGGAGGAGGAGGAGGAGGAGGAGGAGATATGGGGGAAAAGTATGATGGAAGAGAAGGAAGAGGGACAGGAGGTATAGAGATTAATAATAAATCAGCAATGCAGAGAAGGATTAAAACACACACACACACACACACACAC
>CM035185.1:14502110-14554433 GCA_020233015.1 Callinectes sapidus | reverse complement strand
AGAGAGAGAGAGAGAGAGAGAGAGAGAGAGTAAGAGGGTTTCCTCTCAGTCACGTGCGCGCGGCCGTCGGAGGAGGAGGTGCTGGTGGTGGTGGTAGTAGTAGTAGTAGTAGTAGTAGTAGTAGTAGTAGTAGTAGTTGTAGTAGTAGTGGTAGTGGTGGTGGTGGTGGTGGTGGTGGTGTTGGTGTTATAAGAAGATAAAGAATAGTGTAGGTTGTAGTAGTAGTAGTAGTAGTAGTAGTAGTAGTAGTAGTAGTAGTAGTAGTAGTAGTAGTAGTAGCGGTAGCAGTAGTAGTAAAAGTAATATTAGTAGTGATGTAATTTGAACAAAAGTATAAGTAGTAACAACAACAGTAATAGTAGTAGTAGTTGTAGTAGTAGTATTAGCAGCAGCAGCAGTAGTAGTAGTAGTAGTAGTAGTAGTAGTAGTTGTAGTAGTAGAAGTACCACCACCCTCACCACCTCAAATATTTCAGTGAACAGAGAGAAAATAACAAGAGAGACAGACAGACAGACAGACAGACAAGATGTTACTTTTCTACAACACAGCTGATTCATAATGGTGAGTGACAGAGAGAGAGAGAGAGAGAGAGAGAGAGAGAGAGAGAGAGAGAGAGAGAGAGAGAGAGAGAGAGAGCTTATGAAACAATGACTCTTGAAGTACATGGTGTT
Source organism: Callinectes sapidus (assembly GCA_020233015.1). Taxonomy (NCBI): domain Eukaryota; kingdom Metazoa; phylum Arthropoda; class Malacostraca; order Decapoda; family Portunidae; genus Callinectes; species Callinectes sapidus. The sequence continues at coordinate 14,553,762 of CM035185.1, read as the reverse complement.
ATATGATTGTTAGTACAAAATATTTGGACGCACGGACATGCTGGCTCACGTCAACACTTAGATAAAATACACATGACTAATGCAGAATCTAATTAGGTTACCAATATATACAAATCTATGAGTTAAAATTCTTACAAAATCTATGATAATTCATATTTTTGTTGTTTAAAAATAAAAGATCACACTATTAACTCGAAAATAAGAAATATAGGATTTTTTGCTGTTTTGCTATTTCGCCATTTCATATTGAGACATGTGTTAGAGTTCATCTCAGCCAAGGATTTATGAACTTTTAAGAGATAAGCACAAATATGAGACGAATTCTAGGAATCTTTGTTAATACGGCCCCAGGCGATCCCTCAAGAGGAATGTCCAGGCTTTAACAATAACTTTGCACGGTGCATTCAATAATGATTTATACTGAGTGTCCGACATCTGCAACAGGTCTTTTGGGCCTCTTATTGACCTCTTTGGCTCATGTTTGAGATTCACTAGTTCCACATCCTAAAAAAGAATACATGTATATACATATATCTTTTCACTTCCAATAAATATAATTGTCATTGCCCTATCATTATAATTAGGCTGTGATAGAGTGATTCGCCGGCACTTATAGTTACCTATTTTCACGTGGAAAAGAGCAAACACTGCTTGATAAAGCTCCGTATATTCCTGACAATAGTGTAAATACAAACATTTGCTTTTCATTGCACAGATTCCATGGGTTTCTTCCACACTACACTCTCTACCAGTTTCCTTCTCACCACATAATACAACTTTCATCTTCAGCTCTGTTTCTCCCAATTTCCTTTTCATAACAATGGCAAAACTGGCCTACATATGATTACTTTTCTTGGATAAAGTACAACACTGAACGCTTCTCCCCCTTCCTCACATAGTTTGTTAAGTTCCGATAGATTTTACTGAAATAGATAAAGAAGTTGAACTTCAAGATGTCAGACTAACTCCTAATGAACAGATCCATTCTAGGAATTTTATCATTCGCCGCTAAATGGAATATAAAGTTGTCTTGTTTACTCAAACTAAAGCTGTATATATATAAAAAGTAGGCCTGCTATCAAGGACATCACATAGCTTCGTTATAATTATAAAGACCAGACAAAAAAAAAATGTTTTCAAATGCACATTTTCTTATCAAACAACGAGCTGGCAACATAAGACCAGAAGACTCCTGTGAGGTGGAGCTGTGTGGCATCAGACACCAAATGCCTCGTGTTCCATATAAAAGACAGAACAGATCTTCCCTAGGTTAGTGCGTCACCTTGCCTGTAACCATGAACAATTTGGTGAGTAATTGTCTTATCCCTGTTTATTTCATTGGTATTAATGATTGTTGCGTAGTACTAGTAGCAGCACGGAAGAGAGAGAGAGAGAGAGAGAGAGAGAGAGAGAGAGAGAGAGAGAGAGAGAGAGAGAGAGAGAGAGAGAGAGAGAGAGAAATATGAAACATATATATTTTCATTTATCAATATTCTCCATAAATTTTATAATCCTTTGAATCTCCGTAATGGCTCAGCGCGTGCGCACACACACACGCACACCGCTTCGTGCAATGATAGCACGCTCGGCTCACAACTGAGAGGGGCTGGGTTCTAGTCCCGGGCGCGGCGAGGCAAATGAGCAAGCCTCTTAATGTGTATCTAGCCCCTGTTCACGTAGCAGCAAGTAGGTACGGGATGTAAGTCGAGGGGTTGCGGCCTCGCTGTCCCGATGTATAGTGTATGATAGATTTCAGCCTTCCCGAAGATCGGTCTATGAGCTCTGAGCTCGCTCCGTAGGGAAAAGGCTGGCTGGGTGACCAGCAGGTGACCGGGACAGTGAACACACACACAGGAAAAGAACAACAACATATGTTTTCACCAAACATCGGTATAATTTTTAATGTCTTCTCCAGATTCTCTTGACATTGTGCTTGTTGGTGGGAGTGGCCACGAGTGCCCCCACTAACGCGATGCCGGAAGACAATGCCAAAGTTTCAACGAAAGAAGGGGACAGTGACCTGCTTTTTGATGTGATCAAAAAAGCCATTCCTCTCGTGCGCGACATCATCAAAGTCATGGGAGATGGAGCTGGCTCCGGATTCCGTGGCGTGAATACTGCTACCGATTTGGAGTTCCGTGACAGTCCTCGCAGCTCCTACACTCCTCCAGGCGCTGTGGGCAACGTCAATGGATTCGACAGCGCTTTCGTACCCAACTTTGTCGTCCCTGGCTACACCATTCCCGGCAATAGTTTCACCCCAGACATCCACATCCCAGAAATTCACATTAGTTAATCTCACTTCCATATCGATGAAGTGGAATGAATGTTTTACTACCATTTGTTCCCTCTGTGTAAACATTGAAGTTAAAGATCTTGTACTTGCGTTGGTGCATGTTTTTTTACCTATTCCTTGATACTTAAATTAAGTAAGTTAAGGTCTTTTTTGCAGATGTGTTTGTCTAGATGGGACGCACTGGCCTTAAGGATTTTCATAGAACTGTTGTTTCTCATCACGATAGGGGACATTTATATACTCGTAAAATCCGTTTTTGAATCCTCCCTTGTATTCTCTTTTTCTTATCTAAGTGAAATGTGGAGTCAAAAGCAATAAAGCTACTGGTAAATGTGCGGAATATTCTCTTTATATTTATTGGCAGCACATCATAGAAAGATAGTTTCCTAATCTCTTAGCCTCGAGCGCCATCAACTCTCAGTGGCGCTGGCATACAGTCACTGTAGTGTTTACATGGAGTCCTGAGGATAGACAGTCCCCACCTGGGTCCGGATTTGCTCCATGACCTCCGCCAGCGTGATGGACTCCGAATGGGACATCCCGGGACTCTCCAGTAGACCTGCAAGGAAGGGACAGTGATCTGTGACATTCCAGAACATAAATAAAACAAAAGAAGCTCCAAGAAGCTGCCATGTCAATACGTGGCACTCTCTAGATTGAATATACACATTTACCTTTTTCCACCTTTCATCCTCTTCAGTATATTAATCAAGTCTTTGAAAGTTTTCCAATGCCTTGTCACTATAACAAGTTTAAACGTCTTGGCGTCACTATCTTACAAAGGCAGGTTTTAGTCTAGTGGAGATTTGTTGTTGTTATTGTTGTTGTTTTCAATATTGTATTAAAAGTGAACCAAAAATTTTGTATCAAAGGAAGAGAAAATCATGAGAACCGAACTAACCATATCTGTGTCCATAGAAAAACTGTCCTTAATAAGACTAAATTATTATAAGCCCACCTTCCTTGAGGCATCTGCGCACCTCCACCGCCTCGTACATCAATCCTTGACTGTTCTTTAAGTTGAATGTGAAGGAATTCTTTGGCAGTGGGTGTGCTGACTTGCCCCACGGACCCTCGATGACCTCCGGGGCCCACATGGGATAGTGAACCTGCCGTAAGACACAACACTCGTGATATGTTTCGCGTGTCCTCGTTGTTGGGGCTTCGAAATTTATATAATTCATTATATTTTTACGTTAACATGAGTAGTGCAGCAGGAGTTTAAACATTTAATCACTGTCGGTAGTAATCTGATTAATTAAGCTTAATAAATGCCTGTCTACGACAGACATTTATGTTAGAAGATAATGTCAGTAATTCAATAACAATACAGTATAAGGAACATGAAATACGTGGGACAGAAAACTAACTCGAACTTTAACGTGTATCTACATAAAGGAATATGCAATATCTAAGTATATCAACAAATATTATGCAAAAATTCAGGATTAGGAGGTGTTTATAGCATTAATTATACTAAACTAATTAAAAGAAAATCGTACATTAATGATACTCGAATTTCCGGAAATGAAATTAATACTTCTATATTTCATAAATGTTTTCTTGACTTTGATACAAACCACAAAATGTACCAAAAAGTATTTACTGCTTGATAATATAACTGATATGTTCACACACACACACACACACACACACACACACACACACACACACACACACACACACACTACCTTTATGGTGCCCTTAGTGCCGACAATGAATGCCTCAGATGGGAGGTCAGCTCTCATGGACGCAGAGACGGAAGACACTCGACCGTTGGAGTACACTAGGCTGGCGCTGATGGTCTCATCTACACCCTGACGCAGAAAAAGATGGAACTTTTATCATTCTACGCATTTGACTTCGACTTATGTGTGAAATGGATTATTGTTCGTTAAGTAAATTTCTAAACACCATTGGCTGTAAAAAGTGACCGTAGTTTAAAAAAATCTTTAACAGTCTGTTGTTTTATTTTGACCATGGAAAGTAACAAACATCTTTGTGTCGGTAAGGGTCAAAGGCTTCAGTTATCCAGAACTTGTTTTTTCTCTCTATCTGTCTGTTATCCAAGTTTGTCCCTAAGACTGGGCACTAGTTCACATAGACCAACCTTCCTTTTGTAGTCTCCTTACTTTCTTTTGTCTTAAAACTCTTGATTTTTTCCCAGCACACTCTTGTTTCTAGGCATACATTGTTTGACTCAAATAATGTGCAGTTATTTTAACAGTTATTCATTCATCTCACCTTCTCTTCATTAATAGACTAATGTTTAACTCACATTCTTGTTCAGATGGCCCCCGGCTAACACCTTGAGGGGTTTGTCTCCGCCCATCGCCAGAGTGGTCAGCTGCACCGAGTAGATGCCAATATCCAATGTCACACCGCCGCCCGTCTCTGGCCGCCTGGAAAGTATCCCAAGTATTTTATTTATATTACGCTGAACTCATGTTTTCATGTTGGTGAATGTATTCAGAACGCCCAAGGTACCCAACATACACAGTGCCATATGTTTATCTAGATTTTATTTTAATGAAAGTAATTTTGTTCACACACACACACACACACACACACACACACACACACACACAGAGAGAGAGAGAGAGAGAGAGAGAGAGAGAGAGAGAGAGAGAGAGAGAGAGAGAGAGAGAGAGAGAGAATTTCTTTTAAATATAGAACAATATAGTTTCTTACTTTAGTCTTTCCACATGAGGCAAATTCTGGCCAAAAGACGCAATGACTTGCACCACCTCGCCGATCTCTCCGTCCTTGAGTCGGCGAGACAACTCCTTGTAGGCCGGGAAGAACCTGGACCAGACAGCCTGTTTAGAGGATGAGGTGATTAGGCTCCTATGATCTATGATGCGAATGTCAACGGTTTTTCCTTTTTTTTTTTTTTTTTTTTTTTTTTCATCAAGTCAACTGTTTGAATTATTGAGACCGGTAAAACTTGCAGTTTGGTCTTTTTTATGACTTTTGTGTAATGTTTTCTTGCTTTTTTGTAAAGCAACTTCAAATGTTAGGAATGATGGAAATGTTCCTTGAATGTAAAGGGAAGTCTAGTGTTTGACTGTTTCTATATTAGCTTCGCTCCTGCTTCCTAAGATAGTTGAGAAGAAAAAAAGTTCCTGCTGGTTTGACCAATAATTTGACAGGTTAAGCGAGAGTGAACCCAATCGGGCAGAGTTTTACTTTCATTGTGAAGTATATGAACCTGTCATTAGATACAGGATGAAATTCGCCCTCCTTTCAAAAACTTTTCGTCATCCTTACCTCCATGAAGAAGACGCCACACTCCTGTGCCGTCTGTATCAGTTGTCGGGTCTCCCTCACGTTCATACACAACGGCTTCTCACACAGCACGGCCTTCCCAGCCTTCATCATCTCAGTGGCCACTGGCAGGTGATAGGTCTGGATGGTGCCGATGTACACCACGTCTGCACAAGATAAAGACAATTATTCCGGAGTGGTACAAAAGCTTTGGGGGCTGAAGGATCTTCAGACGCACGGGTTCCAATGGCCGAGGGATAAGAAGGGCTTCCAATCGGGATGACTGTTCTCAAATGTCATGCTCAATGTTTTTAGTTAGGATGCACTGTCCTACTTCTGATAAACCCGGGAAACAGGATACAGAGCCGAAAAAAGATTGAATATTATATAAGGTGTATCTGGAATTTCTGTTGATATTGCTGCAAGTGAAAGCACAAGTTATTTAAAATTGAAAATATTCTACCTACATTTTGAGGTGATAAGCCATAGTGTGAAATTCCAGTGTGGCTTGGTGACTATGATAGCAAAGCCGGGTGGCCAACCATGGCACATCAGATCCACTCACTCCGCATTACTTTATTATACAACACAGTCTGAATGCATTCATTGTTACGATTTTGAAAGGAAACTGACTACCAATGAGCTGATTTGCTGTTAGACTCGCTCCCTCCCCGAACACAAATTTTGTGGTGTCACGCAGCGTACTGTTTTATTTACTTATTATATCCATACTATTCATTGTGTAACAGTTAGCGGTAAATCATATATCCGTTGTTATCTCTGGTCTCATCATAGAATACTGTAAAGCTCCAAAACTTGTGAAATTCATGACTGAATAATTCACAAAGGACATCCATTCTATACCGTCAGAAGTCATCGGTTATATCTCAGTAACGGTCTGCCGCTAGAACCCACACACAATTTGTCAACTTTAATTCATGGAATGAAATACATTTTTGACATAATTTCCTTGGATTTAAATTGTTTTTACTTCATATTGTTACTAGTGGAATAGGTAGAAAGTGTATTCAAAGAAAAGGAACATGATGTGTAAAAAATTATTACGGCCAACAGCCTGACACATGCAAGACACCCAAGGCAAAATTTGTCTGTGTTTGGGAAAACTGATCGTATCACTCCCTTCACTTATTTATAATGATACGTTATTGCCTCAAAGAAGCTAGGACATCATTTACTCAACATTACTAATGGTCCTTGTGATATCTATAATAAAAAGACAGCTTGGGATTGTATTATGTTAAGTAGCTACAGCTATTCCATCATGATATTAAAAGTCCTGATAGAATGTACCGTTTTATAGCATTTAGGACCGATGACACTATTCTATGGCCAGTCATATTAGTTATTGGTAGATTTATGAATGAAATGTACCATTTTGTCACGCTGACTCCACATACACCGCCATGGTTCTCCGCCCGGTCCCGCCATTGTAGCCAATTTGTCGTCCGGTCTCATTTTAATTTCATACCATAGCCAAACAACACCTCAAAACGCATATGTGCATAGAACATTTTAGACACAGATGAATCTACAACTTTCGCCTCTAATAACATCCGCAAAAGCTCGTATTACACCCTGTAGAGGTGTAATGATTTATTTCTCTTACTCTGCCATTAATAATTTACCTGTAGAGAATCAAGCGCCACACTCACCCACTTTGGGATCCTTGGCCACCTCGCTGTACGATCCGTAAGCTTTCTCGATGCCAAACTTGGCGGCAAAGTTTTTGGCGTCCTGTAGGGAGCGCGCTGCCACGGCCGCCACTTGATGCTCCTCCTTTGGCAGGACTTGCAATGCCGACACGAAGTCACTAGATATCAGCCCGGCGCTGATGATTCCCCATCGAGTGGCCATGTTGCAGACTGTTGTAAATTATAGTCACCCAATAAAACATACAGGATATTGGCAATGGATTATGTCCTACATGAAATGTGAAAGAGAAGATATATGTGAACCAAGTCAGTTAATCAGACATATCCAATAATCGTTGTAGCTTGTCATATCAACCGGTGCGTCACGCTGCTCTCCACTATCTCTTCAGGTGTTAGTTACTCTGCGTCATTCACACACACACACACACACACACACACACACACACACACACACACACACACACACACCTTAGTGTTCTGTGGTGATCTATTATATGAAATGTTTCCTACATATTGAAACTATACACGTGGAATGAACGTTACTACCTAATTATAAAATTCAGGAATAGAATCAAACCGATATTGGACCTTTGCAAGCCAAATGTAGAGTTTTGTCGTGTCTGTAACGTTCCTACAAACAGCATAAGGTTCAGACTGAGACACAATATTGGGATCAAAATACCTCGATTAATGGCCTACTTAGGGATGATACTCCATTACCAGATTTTTTAAAACCAAGTGAAAATAAAGATCTTTTATATGTGTGCGTACGAAAACGTGAAGTTCACTAAATACACGAGACAAATTAATATAATAAATAGTATAGTGTATAATAATATTATATGACCGTGACACAACGATGTTCTCTGGCTCCGCTCCCCTAGCAATATGACGGTGACTTGAGCCTAACTTGTTATCCAACAATACTCAAACACTTCCCCGACAAAGATGTCGATGAGAAGTATGTAGCTCTCTCTCTCTCTCTCTCTCTCTCTCTCTCTCTCTCTCTCTCTCTCTCTCTCTCTCTCTCTCTCTCTCTCTCTCTCTCTCTCTCTCAAATAGAATAAAAGGATATATGTAGTCCTATCCGTTGCTTAGTGTCAAGTTGGAATTAATAGAACAAACAAAATATTTTAAGCACTATGAGTCCTGACTTTTAAATGATTTCGCAAAGTGAATAAGGGCAGCACACACCAGCAGATTTTAGTCCGTAATTATCTTCCTGAAATGAAGAAACAAGAATGGATCGATATCAAGCATCTGTTCAGATTCTTTCAAAGTCAGTCAAACCAATCGTAATCTAACATTAGAATCACATAATGCTGGGTTTGAAATACCGTGAGTGATATTCCATTATTCAATATTCAAGTGTAAGTAAAAGTAAAGAAAAGCCGACTGTCCAGTGTCTAGGCGTCAATTTCATAAAATACTGCAAGATAAGCGTATGGCAACATCACTATACCCCCAGCGGTGACCTTGAGGAGCTAGACTGAATGACTTGTTACCAAGCAATTACTGAAGCACTAGTACCCACTAGTCTTCATCACAAACAAGAAGGACTCCTGTTCAAAGTTGATGAAAAAGGTGACGATGAAGAGATCCGTTTGGCCTATTCCTTACTGATTGACACCAGTAAATCTCTCTCTCTCTCTCTCTCTCTCTCTCTCTCTCTCTCTCTCTCTCTCTCTCTCTCTCTGCTAAGGCTAAGCAATCACACACACACACACACACACACACACACACACACACACACACACACACACACACACACACACACACACACATTAATACGTACAGTTTTCCACATAGAACTGTGGATATTTGGAATGGATTAAGAGATCCAACATAAATCAACTCAAGGCAATGTTACTTATTATGGAGACAGGACACTATATGAATCCCGCTGTAACCCTGTATAACACACACACACACACACACAACACAGACGTCACTGAACCCAGACTTTACCTGATATTACTAGATGAATCACAAGTAAACCAATGAGACTGAAGTGCAGTGCTTAACTATGTCCACAGCAGTGCTTCCCTCCCACATAGTGTTCAGTGTTGCCATATGATATTACCAGATGTTGCAATTCACATAATCGAAAGGTTATCACTTATTCCCAAAGAATATCTAAGAGGAAGATGGCAGTGAAATCTTTTAAGTTGTTCTTAGCTCATCCCATTCATACATGTCTATATGTACATCGTATTTATGTCTAATTGTAATTTGTTGTATTCATTTTCCTGTCATATGCCGAGTAAAGATAAGCTCTCTCTCTCTCTCTCTCTCTCTCTCTCTCTCTCTCTCTCTCTCTCTCTCTCTCTCTCTCTCTCTCTCTCTCTCTCTCTCTCTCTCTCTCTCTCTCTCTCTCTCTCTCTCAAGGCGTATACCGAAGGAAATATACTTGTCTCTTTGAATTACTGGTTAAATCTGAACAGCTATGGAATTCAGCCTATAAATAAATATATAGATAAAATAAAGCTATTCTTTAAGTAATAGACAAGCATATTTATTACTCACCACCTCATAACTACCTTGCCTGTTGTTAAAGAGCTTTCGTAAATAATTTGATGTGGGTAATTAATTTTCAGTGTTTGATTCACTTCCGTGCTCGAACACAATGATTCCCAACACACCCGTAGCTGTCTGCGCACGGTGGCCGGCGACTAGTCTAGAAGCAGGACGTGTGCGGGAAGGAACTCCGGACTGAGGTGACGGTAGGAGGGCGAAAGATTCCCCAACACCACATCGCTGTCGGGCGTCCACTGCCGCTCCCTATAAATTACTGTAAGTAACATTCATCTCGTGTGTCACCGCTAGGTTTATGTGATAGTGATGGCCGGCTAATAACAGCTGGCGCGTAACATGCGCATAAGAAATTATATGTAGCATCATTTGAGATGGGCAGAGGCTGGATTTTAGATTCTAGTATCAGGTAACTTGTTACACTTCAAACCAGTTCCACTTACTGGCAATAACACGAGTTTCTTCGGATATTGGTAGAAAGTTCTATACTCGTGCATTTTGAGGCCAAGTCCAGCCGTGCGGTTTAATTCGAAGTTGTTGGAGTGACAAAGGCCTTACGAGTTATTCAGTCATCACTTCTACAGTTTGGGATTATTTTAGTATCCCATAATGAGACGCATAGTATTGATGGACAGGTTATTTACCGATAAACATTACACAATAACAACATGGCTGCAATTAACGACAAATGAAGTGATTAACTGGGCGCGGAAGGTAAAGGAGTGAAGCTAGCAATAAATTGTAGTATCACACTAACACGGTGATAGTGAATGCATTTTGATTGTATGTATTATGGGCGTCCGCATGGAGGGGGAAAGGGGCATTTGCCTTCCGCCTAGTTTATAAAACCTATATCCCCCCCCTTCCTGAGCTGCCCTACTGCCTTAGATCCCTCCCCCACAGCGATCTCCATATCAATGTCCCCCCACACTGCATTTTTTTTTCTGCGGACGCCCCTAGTATGTATTACGTGATTTTTTTTTCTAACAAATCAGATCAAAATAAAAAAAAATAGACTATGAAACGCCATACACTTACATAAGGTGGAGTATGAGGACTTTCTACGCCACCATTATGTCACTCCGCCATACTAATTTCATTCATTTTTCCACCTAAATTAACCTTTGTTTTAGTCTCAAGCATTATTCGCAGAAACTCGCGTTATATCCGTTTCTTGGGATACTATGTATATAATAGAAGACAGAGTGATGTACGCTTCCTTGCTAGACACTCACCTGTTATGTGCTAAATTACCTAATTATGCTAATTACCAAATTCGGCTCAATCGTACATATCACAGAGGCTTTAAGAATAAGAAAATTACCCCATGCTCATTTCACATCCCAAAAAGATTACAGGGAATCCGAGTAGTGTATCTTCCTGATCCAACCTTTTCTGGGAGTAGCAAGGAATAAGAATGAAATTTGTTTCCATGAAATTAAATTTTATTTTGTTGTCCCCATGGAGTCACCACCAAGACAACATATATATATATATATATGTAAAAAAACTTAAAGTTACATATCCTGACATGCTGACAGCTTACTATGGTCTGGTAAAAAGATGGAAACCATCAACATAAGCAGTATATCGACATAAGCAGTATAAGAAAGTGGTTTGTTGAAACACAAGAGATTGGAACCGTGACAGGGTGCTTAGAAATGAATAAAAAGTATGTAAAGAATGAGAGTGGCAACACCTGGTGTGATTGATTCAGGCATACTGGTATTTTGGTCCTGAGCAATAGTTTATATCAAAACTGAAACCTTTCTAAGCCTCCCCAGAAATGTTATCCACCTGGGGATTATATGAATGCCACCAAAATTTTGTAAAGACTTGAGTAGTGTTGCAGTGATGCATTTTTGTTTACTTATCACTAAGCTCTCCACGCAATGTTCATAACCTTTTGACCTTTACTGAAGAAAAATAATTGTCAATCTCAGATCCAGGAATATGAATAGACTATCATGATGCTTAGGGAGTAATACTGCACTATCCAACTCTACCATGAAAGAGGAATACCATAGCCTCAAAACATTACAACTCCCATGAGATAAGTTCCATGTTGCCAGATGATAAAAAATTGTTCTAGAATGCATACTACGTTGCACTATAAGTTCACTTTGGGCTCATATAGCGAAAGTATTTAGACGGCGGGGTTTCCCAGATGGCACTTGAAGTTCTCTTCTTGAAGCGACGCTTCTGTTGGCGGAACATCCGAGTGAGGTCTGGGATGATAAGTAGAGAGATGGCTGGGAAAATCTCATCCACTTTTGGAGGATAGTGCTCTTGCCGCAATAAAGCTGCTTGTAACTTTGTTTCTGGGGAAGAGAAAAATTGTTCATTAGTATGAGCACAGACGGATAGACAGACAGAGAGTGAGAGAAATATCTGCATTAAATTCTTCCTCAACCTCCTTGAAAAGTGATGTACTCACTCAAGGCCCAGGGAGGGATTCTCTTTCTAGGCGAGTCCTCATCATCTGTGGAGTCATCACTCTGCATGCTGTGCATGTCGTAGTTATTAAGAGAGTGTGAGCTTCTTGGGGGGTCGAAAGGTGTCATCTCGTAGCTGTTTGTCTGCACACTGCCTGCAGGCTTGGTGTATGTGGTGTTGAGGGGCCCACTGTTACTCTCCTTTGTAATGGTTTTATTTAAAGGAGTAGTATGGGTATTGTGTGTGTAAGCATTACTCAACACAGTCTGAAATGCAAGAAACAGAAAAGATTACTTGTAAAGAAGCCTTGTGTTCACCATTATTTTTTTAGCCTTGCATATAAAAATATGCAACAATATTATACTAACCATTGTCACTTCTAAAATATAGGACATATCTATCCATATCAATACTAGATTTTAATAGCATGTAGAAAAGCATAGTGAACTGCTACCAATAGTATGTACTTCATCTGTCTCAAATTTGTTAATATGTCAGACACTAATGGTGATTGAGGAAGACTACTGGATTCGTCAGTTTGGCTATTTTAACGTTAACCAAAGCGCTTGGGTTCAAATACTGGCTACAGTTGGAGTGAAGATTGGGCATCCACTCGGGGTAACGGTTCCCAAATGGTTGGGCTTTCAGATAGGTCTCCATTAGGTAGTCTTCTTTAACCCATTAATTCCCATAAAAAAAGTTCACTTCAATAGTACCATTGCAAAGCTCATAAAAAAGGATGAGCTTGTGAAACATGAGATGATTACTAATCCTGTTTCAAACTAACAGATGGAGAAAAGTAGAACAGCAGAGTTTGTGAGTTAGAATGATAGAAGATGGCATGTTAGCCTAATCTAACTCTCTCACCTTGGTCTCTTGTTCTCTTTTAGCCTGCATTTCCTTCTCTTTGAGGATTCGGAGAGACTCTTTCAGCTTGAGTTGTTCTGCTTCTTCTTTCTCCTTCATCAACATCTGTGCTCTTGCCTCCTTTCTGTATTGATAGATATAATACATTCTTTTCATCTCCTATACTAGTAATTTATGCTCATTCTTGAAATAAAAAAGATAAGATCAACAAAAGACTCACTGATGTATGTGAATAAATATTTAAAAGTGGATGTGAGATGCACATTTCAAGTGGTCTCTCATCATCAATGCATGTGGAAACTAGAGGTGTAAGACGCACATTTTGAGTGACTTGGTTTCATTATATAATATAGGATAAGGTGGGGTGGAATTACCCCAGACAATAGGTACTTGTAATTAGTCCAAATATGCATGGAATTGATTCTAATTGTGTTTATAGCACATGTAAATAAAAGAAGAAAATAAACGTGCATTGTGTTAATTTATTTAACGATAAAAATCAATTTGAAAAATGTTTGAGCATTTTTTTGTGTGGCAATGGACTTACTGCAATGAATCCAACATGCCTGATGGAGTGAGTAGATTTGCCTTGCAAGTAACTTTTCTGGACCCCATCGCAAATCTTTCTTTTGTTATTTCACATAAAATTGGTATGAATGTGAGCAGAAAAGTCAGAATGTAAATGTTTTGTAAATTAAAATCAGAATGCTGTTTTAGTTGGATGTTGTTATCTGAAAACCACATTTTGAGTCAATTCCACCCAGTCTTACCCAAATGAAAAAGGTAATTCAGATAATAACTTTCAATGCTGTGAAATTGAAGAATAAGGGGAAGTGCAACCAAAAACTTATCACATGCTAAATGAATGGAAGGATTAAATAAATAAACTGGGCAAGGACACAAGTCTCCTTCACCACTTGTTTACCGCATTCCTCTTATAACTCACAATTTCTTTTGTTCCTCCAATGCATTTTTTTGCTTTGCTAGGAAATTTTTCCGTTCTTCCTCTAACTTTTTCTCCTCTTGCTCTAGTTTTTGTCTCCTTTCTTCAAGTATTTTCTGCCTTCTCTTTTCTTCTTCTAGTTTTTGTCTCCTCCTCTCTTCTTCCTCTTGTTTCTTCCTTTCCTCTTCCTGGTGTTGAATAGAGAGGAAACATGCACATAAAGAACCAAATCTGTCTACATACTTGCAGATAATCTCTCTACAGTTTTTAATGCTAAAATACTCTTCCATAATAAACAAAACATAATATAATACAGCAAGTCCTCTTTATACACATACTGAACACAATATAACAAGTAATAATAGGGAATGTGTTCCAGCATGTTGAAAGTCACCCCTACAGACATTAAAGTACATGAAAATAGTCATATAAAAAACAAAGTGCTGTGTTTTGAAGCCATTATGGATGCGTCACTGTGCATCGTGATGATAATATCCACAAAAACCATGGAGTAAGGATTTCGTTTGTGTTCAATGAGGAAACACGGGAAAAGACTGATTGTCGTGGTGGCCGCGCAGCGTGATGGCGCTACAGTGCGGTGCAAATATAATTGTTGTTCTTTCTTTTCCATCATATGCTTCCACATATTTCTCTTGTAAAAACAAGAAATACGAGTAATTATGAAAACGTATGTTCCACATCTTGTTATGTTCTTTCTTACTAATCTGCTGCTTTGATCCACAAACAGTTTGTGTATTAGTTTATAATGACAAATATTGTTGCTCTGATGTCTACAAAGTGTTTTGAAATAGAAATTCAGTGAACAAGCCAGATTAGTGAGCAAGAAATAGCATAATAGCATGTGGAAGACGTTTTCATAATTAGTCATATTTCTCGTTTTTACAAGGAAAATATATGGAAGCATGTGATGGAAAGGGAAGAACAATTATATTCAAAGATGCAGTGTTTGAACAACAATTTTTCAATTGTGCATGCAGAATAACTCCTATTAAAGTTCCACTGGGAGACGTTTTCCACAACACTGTAACTGTGAATTTTTCTACTGTAAATAGAATCGAGGGTAGTAATTACCAAACATGGTAACTGAATTTACCAGAAACAAAGTACTGTATCAGGAGGACTTACTGTAGTACACAAAGCAATGCAAATTTTTTTATCTTTCAACACCAAAGGCCATGTAATAATGCTAAAAGCAACAAATGTACCTTGGTTGCCTGTGAACATTTATAAGATCCAGGATCGGATTCCAAAGAAAGAACTCCAAAGCAATATAAACATTACCTCAAAACAATAAACAACAACATACACCACACCTCTTTCAATTTGGCTGCTTTCTTTGCTTCCTCAACCTTCTTCTTGGCCAGCTGCTGTTGTCGGAGCCGCCGCTGCTGCTCCTGCTCCTCCTCCCGCTGCCGTGCCTCTCTCTGCTGCCGTTCAAGCTGCTGCTGTTCCTTGGCTGCTGCTGCCATCTGCTCTTTCTTCAGCCGGGCCTCCTTCGCCCGCCGCATCCGCTCCTCATTGCACCTGTTGGAAGGCAAGTCAAGTTACCTCAAAGTTCATAACTGGAAGTATAGCTGCTTTCATTGTGGAACCTTGCCATCCATCCACCTTGTTGTTCACATAAAATTCAACTCTTCATCTGCACGCTTGTTCCCCTCTCATTTTGGATAGTGTCACCTTGTTACTGGCTGCACCATGCAGTCACTTCAGGTAAGCGGAACTGACTGTATATGAACAGTGAGGATCTGATATATTTCCTAGCAGGCAAATCTATATCTTTCTCATATCAATGCACCACCACATACAGTAAGTCCTCTTTATACAGTACATATGTGTTCCTAAAAACCTTACCGCAAATTAAAATTACCATACACCAAACCAATATAACAAGTAATAATAGGGAATGCGTTCCAGCACGTTGAAAGTCACCCCTACAGACATTAAAGTACATGAAAATAGTCATATAAAAAACAAAGTGCTGTGTTTTGAAGCCATTATGGATGCGTCACTGTGCATCGTGATGATAATATCCACAAAAACCATGGAGTAAGGATTTCGTTTGTGTTCAATGAGGAAACACGGGAAAAGACTGATTGTCGTGGTGGCCGCGCAGCGTGATGGCGCTACAGTGCGGTGCAAATATAATTGTTGTTCTTTCTTTTCCATCATATGCTTCCACATATTTCTCTTGTAAAAACAAGAAATACGAGTAATTATTCAAACGTATGTTCCACATCTTATGTTCTTTCTTACTAATCTGCTGCTTTGATCCACAAACAGTTTGTGTATTAGTTTATAATGACAAATATTGTTGCTCTGATGTCTATAAAGTGTTTTGAAATAGAAATTCAGTGAACAAGCCAGATTAGTGAGCAAGAAATAGCATAATAGCATGTGGAAGACGTTTTCATAGTCATATTTCTCGTTTTTACAAGGAAAATGTATGGAAGCATGTGATGGAAAGGGAAGAACAATTATATTCAAAGATGCAGTGTTTGAACAACAATTTTTTCCCTATAAAAGTCTCACTGGGAGACATTTTCCACAATACCATATCTGTGAATCTTTCTACTGTAAATAGAATCGAGGGTAGTAATTACCAAACACCCAGCCCAAGATTTTCCTTAAAATCTTTACACTCATTTGTCTTACTACTACTCAACATTTCTAATTTATCTTTACACTGGCTTGTATACTTTACCTCTTTCTCTCCTCTGCCTTTGCCCATAGTAGCTGTTCCTTCTTCCGGAGAGTTTCTTCTTCATACTCCTTCTTCCTTTGCAGCTCCTGAAGGCGCACTTTCTCCATATCTTCCCTGGTGGGGCGTGTTGGCTGGGTCTTGATGAAGGAAGTGACACCACCAACAATGTTAGCTGGACGACGGGTATCACTTGGGGTCCCTACTATCTTCTGGAGCAGGGAGAGAGAAAAAAAAATGTGAATAAATAAATAAATGAAAGGAAAGGCTTGGAGATTATGATCCCTACACATACATTCACAAGCTTTTCTCCTCAACTTCAGTGAACCTCAAACCCTGGCCAGTCATCTCAGCTGGCCAGTGTTCGTGGGGATGTGCACCATTGCATTAGTCAGCAGTCTGCTCCTGACAAATGCAGTAGCAGGTCTGTAGGTGTTGCTGCAATGGCTGAACCTCCTGATGCTTTAATCAGAAACAGCAGCACTAATTGGTGTCATTTTACAATCTACCCTAGAATTATTACAGCATAGGTTGTTATGCAGAATTAGGCAACATTGTATTGACTAACAAAGATTTTGCTTGTTAACATGTATAAAATTCTGACATTGGATGGTTATTATCTGTGAGACACTACAATAACCTTATCATATGATCTCACCTTCACTATCTTCCTGTGCTCTGTGGAGGAGGAGGAGGAGGAGGAGAGGAATGGCTGCATCCTTGAAATAATATTGGGTGTAACTCGTCCTGAACTGCCATTCACCACTGGAGGTCTGGCCTGCAACACCTGCAATAAAAGATAGCTTAAGAAGGAGAGTTATAGATCAGGTGAGGTCAAGATGAGAGAGTAGAGGGAAGAGTTCTTAAAGATTAACTGACTTCAAAGATGTATGCTTGCACATCAAAGCTGATAGGGCAAATTTAGACAGACTTATGAAATGCCCACTCCACAGCTGTACATTTAGTGGTTGCTCTCACCACAGAACGTGCTGTAAAATAAACTTTGTATTCTCTTCAAATCTTACAAATATACTTTACACAGTAAAGATGAGCAATACCATTTTTTATTGCTCTAACAGTCCTCTATTCTTAGATCTACAATGGCAATGTAGTACCTACTTAAATTGCTCAGTGATTTATTTTATTTTATTTATACAAGGTGCACTTACTATCAGAATTTATGGGCTAAAGGAGACTTCCTAATGGAGACCTCCTATCTAAAAGCCCACTTGTTTGTGAACCATTACATTGAGTGGAAGCCCTTGGACCATGGCCAAGATACGAACCCATGCCCTTCAAGAACCATTGGCCCCTGAAGGGTGCACGGTTCCACTGTACCCTGACGGCCCCTGAATGACTGGGTGAATCCATATTTAAGTACCAACAAAGACAAATGATAGCCACACTTACCTTGCCCATCTTGTCTGGGGAGTGACGGACAACACGCAGCGGGGAAAGTAACACCTGCAATACACAGGACTGATGTCATCACCAATACCTTACCCACCCCATCTGGTGTCTTACATTAACCATACCAATACAGAATAATTGCTACAGTGCATTTGCTGGGTGGCAGAGTCACAGGGGTTGTATGACATATAAAACTCACTCTGGAACTCTCCACCTGCTTCTTGATTTCCATACACACACACACACACACACACAAATCAACCTTCAAATCTTTCAACTCACAGTGACACTAATCTGTAAGTATTTTCCATAATATCACCATTTAGTAATTAAATTATTTAACATAAATTTTCACCAGAGCAGAATAGCTACAGACCTCTGTTGTCATAGGCCCCTTGCCACCATCCCTGCTTGACTGCCCTGCCAACCTCCTGTGAATGAAGAGGCAACAGGATAAGGATTCTTTGCATCACAACTGGTGTTACTGATCACTATAAATCCAAGGCAATATTATAAATGCACAAACCACTCCTGATGAATGAATGTTGAAAGTAATGTTACATTATAGACACACAAAAACTTCTGGGATGTCTAGTACCAGTACAGGGGATCAGGAGGTAGGATGGAAGAAGGCGGTGATGGTGAAGTGGGCAATACTACAAGATGGCTCAAGGTCCACAAAAGTGACTGGGCAAGATGAAGTTGAATGAGTAATGAGAAGATTAACCTATGAAGCCTGTGAGGAGAGGCAGAGGAAGTCAAAGGGTGGGGCAGGATGGGTTACACTTGCCTAATATAAGTAATATCTATTAACTGGGGATCCCTTGCAAAGACTGTGACAGCAAAGAGATGGGGGAGAGGAGAGGAGGAGGGGGGGGGGGCACTAGGCTTGTCTGATAAAAGCAGTACCTGTTAGCTGGGGAGCCCTTGCTTGGACTGTGAGAGCGTACTGAACCCACAGGGGAGTGACAGGCACGTGGGAAGTTTTCACTGGCAGGGACTTTTCCTGGACTAAGGTGAGGTTGCTGTAGTTTGGACATCTTGGAGCGAGTTATCCTGACAGGCCGGGTAGAAGATTCCTCTGAAGACAGAGATTCAACTGAACTCCAACTAGCCCTTTTTGTTCCAAGGCTGAACATTCCAGAATCCTTCGTAACAGTGTGCCTCACGCCTCTCCCAGGACTCTGTAGTGGTTGGTGTTGAATGATCCGTGATATGATCTTGTCCTTGTCCTTGTCTTCAGTTGTAGGTCTCATGGTGGTGGGTTCTTCAGAACTGACAGGCGGCTCCATCTCCCTGTCCTTCTGCTTGGTGCGAGTGACTCGAGGGAAAGGCTGAGGCAAGTTTGGCGAGGAAGGAGGGAGTTCCTTTTCCATGGCTCTCGTTTTGGTGCGGGTAACTCTTGGAGCAGGAGCAGTGGAAGGCTGAAGGTCATTTTCTTGAGGAAGAACATCATCTTGTGCTTCAATGGCTCTCTGCTTGGTGCGTGTAACTCTTGGAGCAGGAGCGAATGGCTGTGGAACACTTATTGGGGGAGGTACAGTATTCTGTGTTTCAAGGACTCTCTGTTTGGTGCGTGTAACCCTTGTCACAGGGGCGGCTGGCACTTCAGGAGGGCTGTCTGAGAGAGTTGGAATCTCTTGCACTTTGGTCATTTTCTGCTTGGTCCTTGTAACTCTTGGGGCACAGACAGTGGGAGACTGAGGACAACTATCTGAGGAAGATGAATCATCTTGAGGTGCCATGGTTCCCTGTTTGGTGTGAGTGCCTCTAGGAGCTGGGGCACAGTGAGACTGGGGCAGAGAGTCTGAGGTTGATGACATATCTGGAATTTCAACCACCTCTTTCTTGGAGCATGTAGCTATTGGAGCAGAGACAGAAGACACCTGGAGAATGTTGTTTGGAACAGGAGAATCATTTCTCTTTTTATTGGTGCTGCTCTTTGATTTTTGTCCTGATGACTCCAGCACCAACTCAATATCTTGCTCTTCCTCTGAATCATCTGCAGATGCACATTCCTCAACACTCTCATCCAACTGCAAGTGGATCTCTTCATGGTCTTGTGGATGCACCTCAGGTTCAACTGTTGCACTGTTATTCTTTTGAGACTTATTATCTGCACCTTCCTCCTGAACGAGGTTTTTTTCTGTATTGTCTTGAACATTGATACATTGTGGAGAAATGTATGGGGATTTACTAACTACTTCATCAGAAGATACTGTGGCAGAACTAGCTTCTATATGAAGTGAACCGGAGTCTGGCGGTGGGGAACTATGATTCTGATGGGTGCTGTGCTTCGGTGAGGTAGTGCCTTCTTTATGTTGGAAGGTGACTTCCCTTTCTGAGGAAACTAAATTCTGTGTGGAGCTGTCACTGTTTTGTGAAGAAGTATTTTCATCATTCTGAAGAGAAATAGAGTGTTTCTTTGGAGAGCTGGTGTCTTTCTGGGGTGTGCTGAGTCTCCTGGGCTTTATAGCTTCCTTAGAATTCCCATAAGAGCTCCTTGGACTGGAGGACATGGCACATTCACTTCTTGATGCTGGGGATTTCATCTCATCACCAGGGCTGTAAATACAAGAAGCAAGAGTTGGATCTTATCACATGCCTGCCATCCTTTCTCTTTGTTCCTTATGATCACAACACAAAATATCATATTATACATGTAGCATGCTGGCAACCTCTTAAACAGTGGCACTGACAAGGCACTACACACACACACACATCTAACCCCAGGTGGAAAGGGGGCTAGTCTTGTGGTCCTCCATACTCCATCCCCAGGAGCTCAGAAACAGCAGAGAAAACTTCAAGAAAGCTCCTCAAGCAACTCCAACTCCTCCTCATTGTTAAGAGCTAAACTTACAGTCACACCCAGAAAATCACAGACCTTTACTTTAGCATAAGATGTTGCCCACCTTGTCTCAACAACACAGGCCACAAGTAGTAGTAGGCTACTCACCACCACCAAGCAGTACTACTACCAGTTAACCCTGCAGCATGGAGCCAGTCCTACATTATTCTGATAAACAACACCAACTGAATCACACCAAAACCTATCCGCAACTGAACTAAGTAACTTGATCATTACGACACAGGTTAGTTCATTAAGCATAGCAAGGCCCAACACCATAACCTGATCTACTGCTCTCCCTTTACCATGAACAGAGGTCATTCTTATAAAAATAAACTGGAAAACTTGCCTGGAGGGAGACGGGGAAACCTCAAACTGAAGGTTCTTGTGAGTTTTGGCTTTGATGGCAGTGGATGGCATGACCTGGTTGACGGGTGAGGATGGCCGACGCAGCTTCTTCACTCGGCTCATCCGTGTCTGCTCCTGGATCCTTTCACTTGCCAGCTGGTCAAAATTGCACATGACAGTGAGATGAAGGAATAGATGGATGGCACTAGCTGAAGTGGACTCTAGAAATTTCCCATGTTTTTTCATTTAATACCTTTTTTATTTAACAAATATACAAATATTTCTTCTACTTTCATTCAAAAGTGCTAATTCTGTATCAGTAAATCAAAGTACAAAATCTATTTACCTGTAGCAGCAAATTTGTAAGCTAACTTTTAAAAGGAAATATTTGACTGCATTAGTAAACGAGATCAGAGCAAAATATCAATATATTTCTCACTGCAAAATTAGTAATCAACTTTCATTAACTGTCTGCCTTTATCTTCAACCACAGGACATGGACACCTCATGCTGGCTGGAGTGGCCGGCCGACTCTCACCTTGGAGCAGTGGCGTGACGGACGGGCACTGACGGGCGGAGGCATGTTTACAGCATCCTCTGGACAGGCAAGGAAGCAGAAAATTAGATACAAATGTAACTAAACCACAAATTAAACCTTTATACTAAATATGATCCGTCTATTTATCCAACAAAAAGACAAATTCTTATTCACATGTTTTCGTTGCAGAATGTATAAACACTGGGGTAACTTGTATACAACTAAGTCCATGACAACAACAACAAAAGTAAGATGGATCTCAGTTGAGAGAGAGAGAGAGAGAGAGAGAGAGAGAGAGAGAGAGAGAGAGAGAGAGAGAGAGAGAGAGAGAGAGAGAGAGAGAGATTGTCACTACCATTCTCAAAGTCACTCAAGTACAATTCCTCTCTCAAACATACAATTAACTGTGCATCAAAAAACTCTGACACATTTCAAGACCAAGAGCAATGGAAATAGCCTATTGATCTATTCAGCATTTTATCTATTTTTTCCCTGGATCCAATATGGTAGCAGCAGTCCAATTCATAGAGTCAACATACAACATAATATTCATCAAGACTTAAAAGGAGAAAACCTAATTACTCTACTGAACAACACTCTTGTCAGTTCCAGCAGTAGTACCTCTCAAAATTCCCTTGGTCCTCTTGGGGGCCGAGGGAGTCTTGGGCAGCATGACCAGCTCTGACGTGGCGAGGGTCTGCCGGGCCTCAGCCACCACCTCCTCCAGCCACAAGAAATGTTGCTGTGAAATAAGACATAATTCACCACTCTCTTACTGTGATGGATTTATATTTGAGTTGTTTTGGAATGTTAATTTATTCATCATATACTTAATATCTATTCTAGTTCTTCTCAAACTCTGTTGCTCAAAGGTATACTAAACCCTATAGTGTAGTGCAGGCCTAATAAAAGCCATAAACTTCACAACATAAACCTATCTAGGAAAACTAGACAGTATACTTTGGTGATACCTGTGGTGTACAGTTTGGGAATCACTCCCTGATCTTTGAACATTTCTTCAGCTACGAACCATACCGTAACTTTCCCATCATATCCTAATTCAAGTGTCACATGCATTTCTTACTTTATCAGTTACATCTCCTTCAGGTAAACGTTGACAATAACTCACAGCAAAAAACATTAACCGGCCAGGAATTTTCCACTGTTGTTAAATTATTCTGTTAGTTATATATCATTTGCATTCACTTAAAGCGAGGTTAAGAATCATTGGTAAATCAGCTGGAATGAAAGAGTAATCATCCAGTGCACAGATGTTCAACTCTGCTCACACAATGTACTGTCGTCCTTCACAACAGTTACTGCATCCAGTGCCCAAGGGGAAGTGTCTCACCTCAAAGGAGTCACTGGTTTCCTGGATCATAACAGCGCCCCTCTGAAAGAGCCTTTGTAGAGGCTCCATACCGGCCATCTGCAAAGGAAAAACAAGTCCTTACATCAAAGACATTTATATTTCTTCATTAACCTGTAATTTCCAATCTACAGAACACCACCTTTCCACTACTTAACTACTGGAGCTTATCAATGAAGGGCCATCCTGCTGGTGCCATACAAGATCATCCTTCAAAGATCAGTTAGATTTGGTTAGTATTTATTTACACAATTAATAAATCTAATCCTGGACTTCCTCTAGATTTATAAGTAAAAAAGCTAATTGATGAGATTTCTATGTACAAGTGAGAGCAAGAAACGACTGAAAGAATCAAATCATGAAAAATGGAATTAGTTCAAAGAAGTTCAATGAAATGAAAAATAGTAATAAAAGACTGAAAGAAGAAAGCAGCTAAAAAGTTGATCAATTCTCAGAAACAATAAAATTACATAATTTTCCAATCTTAAGTAAAACCCAGTGCCAGACCAGGCTCCGGGAGCTGAAGGTAGACTCTGGATCGCAGCAGCAGCAGTGCACCACCACACTTGTGAGGAACACCCTTGGACCTCTAAAGTTGACCAAGTACACAGTCACATCTCAAATAACAGAAACTGGAGAAAATTTCATGGTGACTTTTCTTATTAGAGCATCAAAGTGTCAAAAGAACAATAATCTGAAACCATAAAAACGCTACCTCATATTGTTGTTACACACACACAAATAAATGATAATAGAGTAATTAACTAATATATAAAACCATTTGTCCTTTTATGCAAGTCATCAACAAACCTTAATGATCTACCAACAGCAGTGAATGATGAGAAGCTAAGAGAGGACAGTTAGTTTTGTTGCTTCCTGTCATCAATGTCCTAACTATCTGAATCGTTATGAAAGACTGTTACCTACCTCTTACTATTGTTCTATATCGGCCAGGACACTGTTTGAACAATATAACAACGTATCTGCAAGTTCCTGGTGGGCTTTGGGTTGAAGATACAATGAATCCACAGTAAATTTGAACTTCTCTACGAATTATAAACAGACAATTCCTTGACCCCCACACTGACCTGACAAATAGTGTACGCCAGGCAAGGAAAAACAAAGTGGAGAAACAACAGCATTAGAACTAACCAGAATAAGAAAAGTACAGCGGACAGAAGCGACCCGAGGTAAGAAACCAAGACACACACACTGATAAAAACACACCGCCATTACCGCAGGCAAGACTGGGGACACATTTGAAAACCCGCTAATGACGTGTGTTCCTGCCAGTCCTTAACACATACCGTGCCCATCTCTTCTCCTGGACAGCACGCAGCACTTCACCACACGCCAGGAAGGGAATCGCCGGTGTAGGGGCGTGGAGCAGCAGCAGAGGAGAGCGGCAGAAAACAATCACCACCCAACACTCCCTTCCCACCCTCAAGTTCAAACTACACCGCCCCGCCACCCCGCCGCCGCCGTTACCGCGAGCCGAGACCGACGAACAAAAGCAAGGGAAGGGGTTATGACATCACTTTTGGGGGGAGTAATCCTAAAATTGTGGATTGTTATTGTTTATTATGGGCCAGAAGAGAGTTGTTTGTATTTAGAAAGTGTAATAAAGGTAATGATGTAAAGAACACAACAGCCAAGGAGGATTCGTCACGGCGCCGCCGCCAGCTGCTGGACTTGTTTGGAAATTGGAAGGATTGGGTTTGAAATACTACAGCAATAATACTCTTGTCTAGGAAAGACAGAAATAAGTAGGATTGAGTACGGTTCAATAATTTAAAAGTTAATAATGTCCGAGGGTATACTTTTATAACGGTGATGTGCGGCTGTCTATGGGAAGCCATGTTATATTATTTTATAGGTGAAAGTGTCATTATTAGCCGAGGATAAAGCAGGACAAGTCCGGAGAAGCGACACGTAATAGAAGAAGAATGAATATTGTAATTCCTTAATTAAATCTCAATTTGTCAAGGTTGAACATGATCATTCTGATTCTTTCCTGACTGTTGATCCTTTTAACCCCTTCACTACTGGGGGCATATTTTGGCCACGAATTTTAAATATCGTTATACAATTTTATTGACATTAGCAATGATCTATGAAGGTCAAAAGATTATAAATATTACATTTTTACGTTATAAAGCAAAATCAATACTGCCAATGTTTCTGCCCCTCTCCTCTGGGGAAAAAAAAAAAAAAAAAGGCCAGTCATACATGGCAGCTTTTATTCAACTGACAATATCACAAGGTCTGGAAGACTAGCTATTCACTTGTAAATAGCATCAGCTTTAAGCAGCAATGGTTAAGGCTGCAACTGTTTCTGTGAGGCACACATTGATAATTATATATCTAATGAGTAAAAAAAAAAAAAGTGCAAGACACTCTTCTGATTTCTGAGATTTTTTGCAATGAAAAGTATCTGAATAATATTGATAGTATGTTCTACGGAGACTCTTTAGAATATTTAGAATATAATGAACTTGACCACAAGCAATCAATTATTCTCTTCAATATAATATTTGTATTTAATTGAACATGTAATATGTAAACTCGAGCACAAGCAATAAATTATTCTCTTCAATATTATATTTGTATTTAATTTAATTAACAGGCTAGAATGCAACATGAAATAACTGGATACTTTACAACAGACACACACATGCAAATAAAATATAATAATAATAATAATAATAATAATAATAATAATAATAATAATAATAATAATAATAATAATAATAATAATAACAATAATAATAGAATAATCAAATAATGAAAGAAGAGCCAGTAGATACCTGCCAAAACGGAAACTACTCCCCGTAAGGTCTAATAGCACTGGTTGAGGTGGTGCTGTGACGTTATCATTAATTAAAGCCAGCTGTGACCTCACTGAACGTTTGTCTCACAATACAAGGGGCAGTCACAGCTTGCCCTTAAAGACCACTCTCTTCCTCCCCCACACAAACCAACACACACCTAACTATGCATACATTCTTCATCCAAAATAGAAAAGAATTGAAAAAGAAAAGATAAATAGACTTCAATCTTCTAAAAAAAACTAATTTTGGGACTAACACCTGTGGACTTTTTAAACCATCTCTTATTTTGCTTTTGGCTGAACTCCCTTCTAACATAAAAAAAACACAAGGAATTAGAAAAGAATGTGCAGTTCAATACAGGGACAATATACAAGTAGCATACAGATGCAGGTCCAGCCAGCCCCAATGTGCACCAATGAACACGGAACATATTGCCAAACAAACTGCTTCTCTTTCTCTCCATTTGTTCTCTTCTGCCTTTCCCAGACAAAGGTTTCATCTTGTACCACTAATACCAGTGTTAAAGAGTTACTTGCCAGGAGGTCCTGGTACCTGAAGCCTATTATAGTAATGGTAAGAAATGCTTTAGGTAGTGAATTAACCTAAACAGCTACACCTCACAAGGAACATCTCTATGTACAAACAACATTAACATACATCATTTAATTTAATTAAAACACATGTAAAAACACATAGACATTAATTTCTTTGGTCTTTGTATCTGAATCCTTTCATTATCATCCATCACCCAGCATGAGTAATGAAGTATTTATTTCCTTTATATATGATCGCCTGTGTATCACTAGAGTCAAGTGTCATCAATGAGATTATTATTATACATTTTTTCATTTTCATAGAAGCATTGCTAACAACAAAAATTAGTGAATAATAGTGACTATCATGTCAGCCTGGAATTCAATGCCAACTGTTAACTGAGACCCTCACTGTCAGCCAATACTTGCTATGGTGACAAACACAGACCCATTCCTTCTGATCCTTCCAATGGTCAGATGGTGTATTCCAGTGACAGACAAGCCTAAGCATGAAGGCCGACTCCTGTGCAACATGCCCCACCACCAGCAGTTACCACACAATGGAGTGAGATTGTACAGCCCAACATGAGCTGTAATGGAGTGATCCAGTATAGTGAAGACTACAAATGATCTGAGTCTAGTAGTGTGGATGTGGTTGTGATAGTGGGTAAGGTGGAGGGCCTGGAATGTTAGGTGGAGGTAATGACATGCCTTGAGGAGGTGGATGAGGCATGCTATGGATGGGAGAAGGGGGTGGAGGAGGAACAGTAAACATATTGTGTGAAGGAAACTGTGGAGGCATCCCCCATCCTCCCTGCTGTGGCTGTGATGGAGGCGGCATCATGGAGGGATTTGGTGGGGGATGTGGAGGCAAAAATTCCCTCCCAAATCCAGATTCTCCACCATACACTACATTTTCTCCCCACTGAGAGTTTGGAGGAGGTGGAGGTGGTGGCGGTGGTGGTGGTGGAGGAGGTGGATGATGATGATGATGATGAGGGTGTCCTGCTGGAGGTGGAGGTATACCACCAAACCCTGCCTCTCTTTGGTGAGGTGGTGGTGGAGGCTCACTACTGAACTGTGATGGAGAAGGCAATCCACTGTGGAAGGGAGGTGGGGGAGGCTGTGGGAATGGCCCCTGAGATGGAAGGTTAGGATGTGGGGAAGGTGGGCCCATGCACTGTGTGGGCGGAGGTTGAGCAGTGAATGGAGGGGGACTGAAGAAGTGGGTGGGGGGTGGCATGGAGGTTGGATGGTTGGAGGAGTGGAGACGGAAGGGGTTATGGTTGGAACCTCGATGACGCTTCCTGTATGGCTGTGAATCCCAGCTGGTGCTTCCAATATCGTTGCTATTGTTGTTGCTGTTACTGTTGTTAATATTATTGTTACTGTTGTTGTTGGTATTATTATTGATCTGGAAAAGAAGAGAAAACATTAATCTCTTTCTCTCTCTTTTTCCTGGCTTAAAATTACCTCAACCTTATACTTATTACCTTCCTTTCTTATGCTTTACATCAGGCTATACCCACTACCATTGCATTATCATTCTTTCCTCACCTCACCAGTTCTCATATTCTAAAACACAAAACTTCCTCACAGTGTGCCCCTAACACAAGCCCTGCATTACATCCCAGGGGAGTAGGGTGGTGTGGCAAAGTGAGGTATGGCAGCCCCTTACCCTTGGGCTGGCGGTGCGGCAACGGCTGGAGCGACGAGCACGAGCTTCTTCTTCGTCATCAGAGAAATCTGAGATCTCTCCAGGAGCAAGTTCATTTCCTTGCAGTCCAGAGGCATCACTTCCACGGTACCTGAGAGAGAGAGAGAGAGAGAGAGAGAGAGAGAGAGAGAGAGAGAGAGAGAGAGAGAGAGAGAGAGAGAGAGAGAGAGAGAGAGAGAGAGAGAGAGAATGAGCAGTCAAATGGAAAATTCACATTGATAATTACAAATAAAATTGAAAAATCGAACTCTAACTTTTAAAAGAATGCATGTCAGCTGTCCACTACTCAATATATAACAAATGCATGCATGCACACACACACACACACCTGAGCAGCTCATCCACCACAACATAGTGTGTGTGTTCATTTGAGGAAGGTGCAAAGTACACTTCCTCCCCCAGCCTTGCCCCAGTCAGTGCCACATCCTCTGCTGAGTTGAAGCGGACAACGTACAGCGGTTGCGTCACAGGTCCAAACACGTCAAACACCTGGCCAAAGGACTGCCTCTCTGGGCCAACAAACAGCACCGTGTCGAGATTCAGTGGTGGGGTGCCAGGGAAGCTCTCCACCACCACTGCAGGGGAGAGACTGGCAATAGTGACTGGGATGGTGTTGAGGGAGGAAAAGTTAGCAGGTGATGGCAGGGCAGTAGTGGGATAAGACATGAGGTTAATGATTCAG
Organism: Callinectes sapidus; assembly: GCA_020233015.1. Lineage (NCBI taxonomy): Eukaryota > Metazoa > Arthropoda > Malacostraca > Decapoda > Portunidae > Callinectes > Callinectes sapidus. The sequence continues at coordinate 14,524,753 of CM035185.1, read as the reverse complement.
GGATCAGTGTCAGGGAATTAGATATGTACAGGAAATACAGTGAATTAAACCACAATTACTATGTTCACTCATACATTTGAAAAAAATGAAGAATATGTAAATTCAATCATATTTACACTTGTACTCAGTAATTGGTTGTTATAAGTTAAAAATTTAGGTGCTGTCTTAAAAATATCAAAAGCATTTGTTAGAGCCTGACATAAAGCTTTAATTTCCAAACTATCCTCATATCATTTCTTTCTATAATTTCAAAACAAGTTTGCTTTCTGACCATTCTATTATGACTGTGATAGACAGTCACTGTTCTTCTCCTAAGTATGTTATATCCACTCTCTATTCCATATTCATTAATGATCTAAGTCAATTTGTCCTATACACTTCCATGTCTTTTCTTAGATGCCCAAAGAATCAAGTATTACAAAACACACTTCTGATCTGTCTAAAAATTTCCTTCCTTTCACTGGTTATTTACTATTTACCCTACCACACGTCTCAGCCTCTTCCTCTCTCCATTTTTCTTTGCCTTTTGTATCACTACTCCATTGGCCTCTCTGTCCCTGCTATCCCACTCACCCTGCTGCATCACCATACTCTGCACTGTGCCCACCAGCTTGGTCTGCTGAGGTGAGATAGTGATCTTCAAGTCCTCAATGGGTGGCAGGTCCTCCAGAGTGAGCTCCCCTGGGGTGAGCATCTTATTCTTCTTTTTCTGAGGTGGCTCTCTAGGTGGGGTGAAGAAAAGCATGTTGGGAGTGAGTGGGAAATACTCTGAAAAAAGAGGGATGAAGGGGAGAAAAAAGTGATGGATTGACAAGAGAAGTTAAGAGAAAGAAGTTCAGAAAGAAGATAAAATCAAAAGAATGGAATTTCTAAATGACAACAATTAAAGAAACAGACAATTGGCCTGATTAATGGAAAAAATTCACCCTCCAAGAAAGTACAAAGTATCAGATATGTATCATTACTGAACAATGACTAGTAATCAATTCAATTTATATCATCACTGCAATGAGCAAGTTACCTGGCAATGATCCATGGTGAAGAAGAATTCAAATATCTGTGTTTAGTGTCTATAAAATAGCATTGTACCTTGAAGTTTGTGGTACTTTCTGAGGCCTCTTGATTGATGAGGAGGAGGAAGACGATGATAAAACTGACGATGATGAGGAGGAGGACGAGAGAGAGGAGCCGGAAGAGGAGGAGTCGTCTGAGTCCTCTTCTGAATCCTCTGTCTCACTACCATAATTGGCCATGTGACGATACCCTCCTACCACATCAATCTCAATCAGCGTCTGCTTTGATGGGCTGAGACTTGAGTCTGGCACGGCTGTGGTTGGGGTGACTTGAGGTGGCTTGCTTTGTAAACTGCCATCCTGGGAGGTGTGTAGCTTCTCTGAATCTCCTGCTGGAATGGTGCTTTGTGGCGTGGCATTCTTGGTGAAAGGACTGGGAGACACATTCACAGGAGCAGCTGGGGTTGACTCTTCTTCACTATCAGAGCTGCCATATTCAAGCAGAAGATGCATGGAGTTGGCAGCGGAGCGGTTTGCCTGGGAATAATACAAGAGGTTAGGTAGTAAAGGGACGAGAGGGAAAGAGAAGAGGGCTCAAACAAGTAGAAGGCTATGACAGATACAATATGACAAGATAAGCCTGTAAGCCAAACAACGGAAAAGAACAAAAGTAGAACAATTATCAATTCCACTCACCTGCTCAGTTGCCTTCCTTGTTTGGCTGGGAGTGTGGCTGCTTTCTGGGAGTAATTCTTTGGTTGACAATGAGGTGTTAATTGTGGAGGAATTGTTCAAGGCTGTGGTGGGTGAGTGGTTTGAAGTGGGGGTGCTCCCTAGTGTGGGCAAATTAGGGATTTCTGATGTGTGACCATTAATAGTGGAATGCTGAGCTGTGTGAGTATGTATAGGTGTATTTGTTTGGTCAGTAGCTGCTACAGGGCTGGGACTAGGTGGTTTGTGGTGCAGGTGGCCTTCAGTTGGTACCCTGTCACCACCACCTGAGGGCGTGTCACCAAGTGAGGGCATAAGGTTAGTTGTGCGAAGTGACTTTGTACCCTGGTCACCTACATCCATATCCTTACAAGTGACACTGCTGGGGCGTGCAGGATGTGGCTGCGAGGGGCAGTCAGGAGTGAATGAAGTGGAGAGTTGTGATGTGCCTGGCACGTCTTGTGGTGGTGGTGGTGGTGTTGTTGAATGTTCCAATAACACACTCTTCTGCTCAGAACTCTCCATCTTGTTTCTGTGGAAAAGATGAGAGTGAGGATATTCTCTCTCTCTCTCTCTCTCTCTCTCTCTCTCTCTCATCTTTTGATAAGTCCAAGGCAATTGCAAATTTCCAAAAGATGAGCAAGACTCAGTAAGCAAAGCTGAATTATCAGTAGAATAATCTTGACACAAGCCATACTGACAACCAGACAGAAGAATGTGCCATTCAAATATGTTGGACGGGTACAGTCGTATAAATGTAGTAAACTTATATTTTCTTACCTGTCTCAAATTGACCAACAAAATTATTTTTTACCTTGTTTGAATAAATCTGATAATTGTTTCCATCAGAAACTGGTCTTTTTCATTTTGGTATTTATTTTACTAATCAAGAAAAAAGGTGAATACAAGCGTCCCACAGACTATTTCCTATTCTTTTCCTAAAATAGAGCACAGTGCTGAATTTGAGCTAAAATAGAGCTTTTACCTAGAAATTGGCCAGAATTGCCACTGCTCCACAGGTTAGAAAGTAAGACAATAACACAAAGTTAGCCTAACACTTTGTGGCAGTTAAGATACACTCCACTATGTTATATGTCACTCAAATACTACATTGATAACAATGGTTCCCTTTGCCACAGGACAAGAACACTTATATATATATATATATATATATATATATATATATATATATATATATATATATATATATATATATAATAACAATCTTCCTGTCTGTCAGAGCATTTCAGAATACGGGCCAAGGAATGAAGGTAAAGGTGGAGGAAGTCATCAGTCTGGTATCAAGTAATAATAAATGCATCAAGGATTGTATTTTTGATACCTACAACACAAAATGGCCACTCCACTGCCTTTGGGAAACCATTATGAAAAATTCTCTAGATCTAACAAAAAATCCCTTGATTTGGGGGAGAAATCCCTAGATTTGTGTTCTTCCCACATAGTACAACCATTGATGCATTGCAATTAAAGCAAAACGACACTAACAACTAACTTACTCTAACCTATTGAAAACCCACTGATGCATTTTTATTTTTTATCTAATTATTTTTTCGCGTGTGTTGGCCTCAGGAGAGGGGTTTCGGGTAAAACTTTAAGTGATTATCAATAGTAAATGAATAATTTCCCAAGGAAACTGTATCACAGAATAGTGTTTTCAAAGAACAATCCCAGTGGTCTAGTCCTTATCATGTCTATTAGAGTGACAACTTTCTCCACCAATACTACCTGGATTAAGATATTGACTGTGTTAGCACCAGCCACTACACAGCCTCTCGGTGCAGGAGCAGCAGCAGCAGCCCTGCCTCGATGGCCTGAGCAATGCAGAGCACCACACCACTGACAGACACATCGACACATGGGCCACGGGAAGCAGACGAAAGACAACCTATTACTTTGTATCACCTCACTACTCCTCTACCTGGTCTTCTTCTCCTCGTCTTTTCACTTATTCCACATTAACGGCGTCATCTAGACTTTGTTCACCAATTACCAGTTTACTTACATGTTTTGTCAGGCCACAGAAGTACGGAAGTGATGAGCACAGTGGTTCCTTCCGCCGTGCACGTGTGACCACTCCACCACCAGACGACGTAAACATCCCGCGGCCACCACCACCACCACCAGCGCCGCCTCAGCCCTCTTAATTCCCCCTCGTGTTATAGAGATTCCAGCCATACACAATTCATTTCCCCTCCAGAATATGCTGATTTTTCCCTATTTATTATTTTAGTGTGTGATATTTATGCAAAGCTATCGGTGCATTTGTGTAATAGACCTAAATAACTAAATATGATCTGTTAAGGTGAGTTTTGTCTCCTACTTGCCTTCCTAAGATGATGTTACTGATTACTTTAAAGATCCCAGTGCTGAAAACTTATCTTAAATACATATTTGATAACCATTAATTAATTCAGAAATCTGTCATAAAAATAAAGACTTCAATTTGAATTCATTTATTTCATTGTATTTTTTTTTCTTCTTTTCAATGCATGCCACATGATGTGTACTGTACATCATAACAGCTGCATATCACACAATGCTGCATGTCACATTATGTGCCTTCAAAGATCTGATGTTATTACACAAAACAATTATTTCATTTCACCTGAAAAGAATATTTAGTCTTTATACTGTGTGCAGAAAAAATACATTATATTAGAATCTTACATGTTTTTCTTTGCTTTTTTTCTTTCCTTTAAGAGATAAAGAGTTTATATTTCCACTATCAGGTTCTGAACGTTCCTTCTTAATCTTTTTCTCAGAATAATTAAATTCTTCAGCATTAGATAAATTTCCTGATGCTTCATTTGCAATCTGTGGTAAATGCTTGTGTTTTTTCTTTTTCCCTGGACTCTGAACCACTCCATTGGATTGCAATGAGGTATCCAGATTAGTAGACACATTGATATCAACAGTTTTCTTCTTTCTTTTCATTGGTTTCTCTATTTTCATCACTCCTGTTGTTTCTGAAATATACAAAGTTGATTAGTATATAAATGAAAACTCTCCTACTCCATACCTTACATCAAAAAATATGTCACCCTGTATCAAGCGCTCCTGTGTTGTTTATAGTTATCATGATATTTACCTGTGCATACAATATGTATCACTTTATCTAGATGCAGAATACAAATCCATAGCTACGTTAGTATGCTAGTGTGGTCTTGTCTTGGAATGTATATGTCTATTTTCTTCTTTATAATTATTTTCCATGTATGTGTGTAGATACCATGCCCTATTATACCATTCAAACATCTTCCCTTCTACCCAAGACAAAAGCCATGGCAGAACAGCTTCCACTCTATCCTACTCCAACAATCCCTTCTTCCCTCAACTAACATCAACTATACTGTATACTCCTTTCATGCTATTGACACCTTAAATTTGACTCACATCCACTTTCTTTACTTACTGGTTCTGGTAAAGAAATCCCGTCTCTGCAGGTCTTTTGGAGCTTTATAGTGGACAGAACGAAGAGCTTCAATATCTACACAGTTCTTATCATCTTCATCCTTCTCCTCCAGTTCTCCTCTCACTACCAAACGAGCTTTGATCTCAGTTGCAACTGCAAGAAAAGACACACCTCAACTTTTATCCTATTATAATACTTGTATAAAGTATACATTTGATGCACCAACTTAACAAGTGTAGTTTGCTCTTCACAGCCTCACCTTTGCTTAGTTGCCCATTGTGATCAGGAAGGAAAAGACAGGGAAGGTTGATGTTGTCAGTGTCTGCTGGGAATGTGGTCATTCTGCACCTTTGTCCAGCAGCTATCACCAGGCTGTCCTTCCGTCCACCTACCGTCACCTCAGAGTTGATCAGATCAAGTGGATTCATCTACAAAAATGGAAGAGAAGAGTTATTCACATAAACTGTGTGTCAGATTATTCATTAACATTTTGAAATAAAGCAGTTATGAGAAAAATATTATTTTCAAGGATAATCTTCTGAAAACTTGATAACAAGTACTGTCAGCAATATATGAGATGCAAAAGTCTCTCTCTCTCTCTCTCTCTCTTTTAGTCAACTTAATATATTCTTTATTTCTTTGTATAATTCTTTTTCACTGTATTCAATTGTTCACCCATTTTTTTGCTTATATGATTTTTACATCCAACCACTAATTACTTTAATTTTCTTTTGATTTATACACTCCAAAATATTTTATATAAATACTGATCAATAATTTATGCATCAGAACTAACAAAAAACAGGCAAACTAAATTCTAAGACTAGAAAATACACAGATAATAAGAAAACTTTCATCCTGGCAAAATACTACTTGAAACATTGTAGTATCTCATTGAATGAACAATGTAACTCACAGTATTTGGAACTGTAAGAAGCACAAGTTCTCCAGAGAAAGGAGGAAACAGATGAGAAGGCTGGACAGAGCCTGGCGTCTTCATGGCAGTGTAGCGAGAGGCATCCTGCACCACTTGCTCCAATATCTGTAAGTCAATCATGGTAGAATCAGACAATGACCATTCTAGACATTTGTATCAACTGTTGCAGTCACATTTGAAAGCATATTGCTTAATTAACACCTCTTTACTGCAAAAGGTTTAATTTTACAAGAGAAAGTAGAAAATAGAGAACTATGGAATTGCATTTTTACCAAGGAAGGATGGTAAATTTATAGTTTAATACAATATCCCATATCTCTACCATCACCCCCACAACCCGTCCCACAAGCTTGGAGGCCTTTGGGAAATTGTGGTTTTGGGCAGAGGGGAAGAGACATATATGAGTGATACATGGCCTTAACAAAATCAATTGTAATCTACCTATATGTTTCAAGAATTTCCCTAAATCTAATCTATGGAAATTTCATATATTATGTTTTTTTTTAAGGCCACGAGGGCTCCCAAGCTTGTTGGAGGGGTTTGGGGGGGGGGTGATGGTAGAAATAGGGGATATTGTATTAAACTATATATTTACCCAGTTTTTTTTTACCTACAAAACAAAGAGATAGATGCACTACTGCTGCTAGTCCTATTGTAATTGGTCCCATGCTGATGATTTTGATGCTGCTACCATCCTTCTAACTAACCTAAACCAAACTTTGTCAGACCAAATAACATAAGCACTGAAAGAAAGCCAATATATATTCTTTAAATGTATAGCAAATGGGTTTTAAAATACTCAGCAGGAGGAGCTGTAGCTAATGAAATACCTTCAGAAAGTAGAAGTGAATTGGTAGGTAGTGATTGAGGGGAAATACCCACACAAGAGGTAACTAAACACTTCCATGAACCGTACTGCTAAGTAGTGTACTTTTGCTCGTCACTCAGAGTCTGAGTCCGAGAAGCTGTCTGATGGGTGTGGTGTGATGGGGCGATATGTTATCTGATACCCAGCTTGTTTGTGTTTAGTTTTGAGGTTTTACTGTATAACAAACAACTCACTTCGTCAGGTTCTTCTTCTCCACCCCCAAAACTGCGGTCTGTATTATTCATGTTCTTTGTTTATGATTCACACCAATGGATACAGAACATCACAGGGCGAAGGATTGAAATACTCCCAGTAAGCACGTCAGCTGCCGCCTGCCACACACACACATGGGTTTGTTTACACTTCGCTCGGTCTCACGGCTCCTCACGGCAGTACCGTCTCACCTTTGTGGTGAATGGAATGACTGAGAGAAAGAAGGATGGTAGTACATCATATTTAGGTTTTCTAGGCATAAAGAAGGCATATGATAGAATGAGAAGAATAAGTGTAGGCGAAAATGTTGGGAAGGAGAAGACATATGTACTCTTGTATGCAGATGACATTGTAATCATGAGTGAATCAGATGAGTTTCAAAGTTCATTGAATAACGTAGATGGGTATGGAAGACTTTGGGATAAATTTTAGCAGTGAGAAGGGCAAGGTAATGATTGTGAATAAGTCAAAGGATGAAAGAGAGTCAGTGTGGAGACTGGGAGAGATAAGAGGTGACACTGCCTGATAAATACAGGTATCATCTGGGAATGTGGAATTAATGGCCATATGAAGGCAAAAAATGAAGTACATGACAATAGTCATTTAACATCTCAATGTTTGGAGAATTAAGAAAGGATTTCTTTTTTATGATTTATTAAGAAACAATCCAACACCAAACTTTACTGTTGTTGAAGTACTGATGCACTTGAAAGGGTTACATAAAAAAGGCATAAAGCACATGTTATTAACTGTATGTGTAAGGAAATAAACAAACACTGGAAGTGAAGTGAAGTGGTAGTATATAAGCAGGGCAGGATATTGGTTCTCTATGTAACTCTGGTGAATAACACTCAATCCTTCCTTCAATAGATGTTAGCAGTATATATTGTTTCAATACAAAGACATGTTAATATTTATCTTAGTCATTATCAATAACATCACACCAGCAGCTCATCAAGACACAAGTGTCTGGTGTGTGGCTGCAGCTTGGAACTGTATGTAGTACTTCATAGCTGTGTGACTGATGCAATGCCATCTTTACAGGAGGAAGTGTGTACACAAACATACACAAAGCATTGTTGAATAATCAACAAAAAGCCAACAAATCATTACTAAACAATTAACAAAATGCTCACACAAATAATTATTATTTACTAACTGATGAACAAAATATTTGTAAGACGACTGCTCTATAATTCTTTACTCGCAAGTGACAACTCACACATATTCCTTCTTCCTCACTAAAGGTTGGAAGCCTTGGGTAGTACGTGATGGCCACATAACATGCTAAGTACTGATGTCACATGAACTGTTCTCAGGTGACAAAGGTTGAGTGGGTACGGCACAGACACTTGGTTTGTATACTACACTGCCTTACACTCCTGAATTTCAATGAACCCTGAGCAGGATTACCTATGACTTGAGATATAATTCAAACAAATTATAATTACATTTTTGGTAAATCTGCAATTTGGAAACTACAGTGAATTTCTACTGATTTATTCTAAATATACTGAATAAAAAGGATATACATCATTTCACAATAAATACCTCAAAATTAATACAACCCAACACTTAAAGAAATGCTACTTTCACACAACCAAGGTATGAGAGTGGTCAAGGTGGAAGTGGTGTAGAGCAGCAGCCAAATACAACCTTTCAGATAAGAAACTTTGTTCTTCAGCTCAAACATCTGATACATAGGACAAACATGGTCAAATAAACATAACTATCCTTCAAGTCTGCTGACACTACAGTCCACCAATCCTCTGGTTGTTCCTGAAGCTTAAGAAATGAGACAAGTACAAATTTCAAAATAATATACTGAAACCAGATCTCTTCCAAGGTGTGTAAAAGAAGTGCCATGTTGTTGCTTCAGATAACAATACATTGCTTAAAGCTGCTTGCTGTTCTTGAGAAAACTGCTGGAACACTCTAAGCTCACACAATACTCCCTCTGTGGCACCTGGAAAGAAAGATATCAAGAAACACTAGACTTACAGGCAGTGGTGAGCATTGATCACTAACATGTAGCCACAACAGACATTCACATCTGCAAGTCAGCTTTCTGAGAAGGAAAAACTGACAAAACCAATAGAGAAATGATGAGCAAGACTACACATGTATAGAAAGGGAAGATTGCTGGCCACTCTCTGCTCCCATTAAATTTACCCATTTTCAAACTGGCAACAAGAGCTGCTGCACCTTTATGGTAGGGAGGCATGTCATAATATACTATTGTACTTCAACACCATCACTACAAGTCTTGAGTATACTATAGGTAGGATACAGAAAATTTGGTGGATACTTCATTTTACAGAAATAGCAATTTGTGACTTCTGGCTACTACTCCCTCAGCTGCACTTGACCAAACAATGGTTGTTGCAAAGGAGGGTGTCTTACTGGATCTACACTAACTACATTTCATAAAAAACACTTACCATTTTCAGATGATCTCAGCACTTGGAGAGCCTAATCATCCTTCTTTGATTCTCCCACACCTTCAGCCTTTTTCAGCTTTGCTTGTAAATCAGCATGTTCCTCCATCAGCCGGTCATACTCTCGGCTCACAGCAGTGGCTTGCTTCAGTGCTGCATCACGCTCAGCCTCCAAGCGTTTCTTATCTGCAAGAATAGGAAGGCAACATACACTAAAAATCAACTTCAGAGCTTTTGTGCATTTAACAGGTACTAAATACATCTTTACTCACAGTTATACATATTAATTGTGATAGACACTTACATCCTTTTCCTCATCCATCCTTCACACTCAACAGCAATTTCTAAAATAATCTACTTGAACTACTTAGAACAGTGATCTTTACCCTTCATTCCAGTTCAAAGTATCCATAAAATTAGCAAATTCCAAGAGGAAATGGATTGGGTGTGCAAGGAATGCTTAGTCCAGGCTCTAACTGAGGTCAATGAATGCTACACCAAATAAATACATTACTTGTCAACATCAAGATCAAAACATGATACAAACATGATGATTCCTCACCTTCCTTCAGCTCCTTGATTTCATTGGAGACATTGGCTTCTTTCTGTTGGTCTTCCTCCTGCTCCACCTTCTCTTGCTTGAGCAGCTGAGCAGCAGCATCAGAGGCACTCTTGGCCTGCTTCATGGCAGCTTCACTATCAGCCATAGTGACAGCCAGCCGAGAGATGAGGGTGGCCAGACGCTGCAGAACCCTGCCAAACCACAAATAATTAATGAAGGTAAACGGTTTCTCCCTTGATAGACAATATAAGAACAAGAAGCAAATCATATATATCATGAGATATATACAGATGGAAGGTAGAAGTGAAGTAATGTTGGTACTAACACCCAGAGGAAGAGAGAGAAACCAGAGATGTAGAAATTTCGCTGAGCCCTGAAGAGTCTCATGTGAGCCTGCATCTCAGCATCCAGGTGGTGGCCGTGCTCGCCTCGACCCTGGTCTGCAAGCTCACCACTGTACTTCCTCATCTCTCTGATGGCATCTGTAAATGGAACACACTCATGAAAACTATGAGATACATAGAATGCTTTCATTAAATCTGTCCTTAATATACTTCGTGTAAGACAAATTCAGTAGGAACACAAGATCACAGATTATATTAATCTATGTAAGGAAAGAAATCATATACATCTGCGTGCATGCATGCACACACACACACACACACACACACACAAAATCCAGTTATAACCAAGTGAGTGACCAACACTCACCTATGAAAAACAGTACCAGCAACAGCAGGAACATCTTGAAATATATATGAGACATATTTCCAATGCTGCGCAGGAACCTGGACTTGAAGATGTGATGCCATCTGAAAACAAGACATTTGATGTGATCTGAGAATAATTTATAACAGAATCAACAAAAATTAAGTCTTCATGGGAACCAAATCTTTACATTGATCAAATATGCTATATTTGAAGACACTGAGCAGTGATGATCATGTCTCACAAAATCTAAAACAATTGCATTTTTATATTACCATATCTGAAATCAAATATACCTTTCCCCTTTCCATAGTATTGAATTTCCCAGTCCTCCTGTGTGTGTGTGTGTGTGTATGTGTGTGTGTGTGTGTGTGTGTGTGTGTGTGTGTGTGTGTGTGTGTGTGTGTGTGTGTGTGTGTATGAGGTAAGGCCATACCTTGTGGGGGAAATGAAAGGTATGAGCAGCAGTACAGTCGCTGCCAGCTCAGCATACATCACCCCTGCAATCAATGTCCACTGAATACTCATCTTGCTGTGGCTGCACCTGAGGACACAAGAAAATTGCTGGAGTTATTTTGCATACACATGCTAATATGAATTATGTCCTCTCCCCCCCAAAAAAAGAAAAAGAAAATGGCACTTCCAAGATGATACAATTCAATGTGATGGTTTGTTACAGGTAATATTAGTGCCATTCAAGACTGTCTTGTATATTAATGAGCTGCACTAGGATTTAATAAAAAGAAATATAAACATGAAAGCCACTACTCGGTAATGTTGATAAGTATTGGCCCACAGTGCCACTACCTACATCCTCAAATGACACTTAGACAAGTTAGATACATTAAATAATTAATTACATTAATTAGATACATTAACTGGAACAATCTAGACAGTATGCACTATCTAAGTTGAGATATCTTCATCAGGAATGTAAATTGGGATTAGTAATCTGCCAATGGAAGTAACTGTATATCTACGTAATACTTAATCTGTCCGTGGAGCAGAAAATAATGGAAGTGTCATGAATGTGGCAGGTGGAGTTTTCTTGAGCCTCCTATCACCATTACCTAGTCCAGCTATAGGGGGTGACTCAGAATAAACATCCATCAACAGTGATAGGTACAGTAGTAGTTACTATCTATAAAGATAACAGAAACTTGAGCCATCCAACACAAGTACAGATAACTTGACCTTGAACTTAAGTGGTACAGGAAACAAATGATAGAAGCCTCAATGGCCCCTCCCCATCTCTCTCTCTCTCTCTCTCTCTCTCATTTTACAGTGTTTGGAAAATGACAAGTCTTAATCAATACAATAGATTATATAATTGTATCTGATCCTATTCTATTCATTTAGGTGTTCATTGAAAGACATAATATTCTGAAGTGAAAGGACAGTCAAGACCAAAAATCTTGGCAACAATATCTTAGGAGCTGTTTCACACTGAGTCATTAACAACACATCTTCTAAGCAGCGTACAGTGTTGTTGCTCATAAATGATGGCAATAAACAGTGGCTTCACATACAGCAACAACTGCAATATGCACAGGCACATGAAATTCTGCCATATTGCCAGGTGTGGAAGGAGATATATATATAGTGTCTGTCAGTCAGTCAGAGAGAGAGAGAGAGAGAGAGAGAGAGAGAGAGAGAGAGAGAGAGAGAGAGAGAGAGAGAGAGAGAGAGAGAGAGAGAGAGAGAGAGATTCAGCATATGTGTTGAGGATAAAGGTGACAACAATAAGGGCCAGGTGCAACCAACGCCCAAAGTACTACTGGGTCAGTCTGGTTCCACTGTAGCCTGAGGAAGGTGTCTGTTGGTGGATGGGTGTCACAATTATTTAGGGTGTATCAACAGACTTAGGAGGAGAAACGAGGTAATGACTTAATATCAATCTCTTAACTTTGCCAGTTAGATTATATTAGTTTAATTGCATTAGGTAATTTGTTTAGTGATGTCTGCATAGGTTAGATAAGGTTAGTTTGGATTAGGTGGTGGTGGTGGTGGTGGTGGAGACAGCCAGTCTTCTCAAGGGAACAAAAACAACAATTTATGGAATGTGGAAACTGAGACAAGAAAATAGATAGATAGAAAATAGGAAGAGAAGTTTAAAGAGAGGACAAAAGAAGGGCAATAATTAATGATACTACTAACAACAGAACACTCCATGGGAATACTTCATATTAGGTTAATTAGTCCTTAGATTTTTCCAAGATTGCATTTTTTTTTTTTTTTTTTTTTTTTTTTTTTTCCAAATTGGCATATTCTGTCCAGTTTTCCTTGATTGCCACAAATCGCCTATTTTGCCCTCCCTGCTAAAACCCCGATCCCCCGCAGTCCCCCAAGCTTGCTGGAGATGGTGGAGGTCCAACCCTGTAGTTTCATCATTTTGTTTTCCGTCCATCCCCAACTCTCACCACACCTTGACAGTCCAGACAAAGAGGCGAGGATTAGGGATTGCCAGGGCGCCAGGAGCCAGCGGAATCACATTTCTCCTCAGTAGCAATGGAGAGAAAGACTGGTGCAAGTCAACATTTATCCAGCCTATATTTAACATTTCTCACCACCACACATCTGCTTACTCATCACTTACCTTGACACAATCACCCGAAATACCCCCAATTAATAAAGAACACGGTAAAACTGGATAACACGACACTAACCCCCTTCAGATTCTTGAAGAGATGCAAGGAAATTAAGAAGAAAGATGAAAACAGCTCTATGATGACAAGCAGATATATTCCCTAGTTTGTAAAATGGTTGGTGGTGAGGAGAGATAGTGAAGGCCTGGAGTGAGCCACGGCCGTCACTACATACCTTCACTATGACAGGTCAAGGCAAGCACACGTCACTGCAAGGCGGGAGGGAGGCAGCAGGTAGACAGGAGGGTGTCACGTCCAAACTCGTCCCCGTCTCCTACTCGTACGTATTCCCTCCGCCAAGATAATAGTTCGGCGCTGTTTTTCTCTCCCTTTTTTCTAAAACTGTTTGCTATTAAAATGTATTGGCAGTTATTGTGAAAGTCTATTTTTCATAACTTTTTCCAACTAATTCCAAGTTCTTAATGAGTTTAAGTAGAGGACAAAATGAGGGAAAACTGGCGAAGGGTAACCAAAACCATTGAACATAAGGCCCACTGAGATGCTGGTCCCCCCCCCCCCCCTAATGAATATTGGTTATTATTCAAAGTTTAATGAAGGTGGTTAAGGTTATGTGTCATGACTTGGCTCATCTGACGAATAATATCATAAAGAAGTACTTTGAGACCACACCTATGGAATACTAACAGAGATGGAGGAGGAGAGTTGCTGTGGATATAGAAGAGATGAACTTGGGGTAGTGAGGTCACAAGTGTGGATTAAATAGAGGGAAAGGGTAATAATAAGGTGAAAGATAGTAAGGAGGGGTTGGGTGGGAAAGAACATCCAATAAAATAGGAGCAGCGCCAGAATGTAGGATTAATAAGTAAATATCCCATGCCGCCCTTAATAAAGTTGGCATTCTGGGTCATCGGAGAGCACCAAGGATATTATAAGAATCCTTGGAGAGCACTGCTGCTGGCTTGTGTAGTGAGAGGATCAAGATCGTGACGACGACGACAACAACAAGGTCCACCAGACAACGTGGTTGTTCCATCGTCCTTCACGGCCCTCACCATGACTAAATTCGGCAATTTGACGACTAATTCTGGCGTTCAAGCCCTCAACGATTACTTGGGTGACAGGAGCTACGTGGAGGGGTGAGTGGGAGAGGCGGGGGCGAGCTCAGGTCAGCGAGGTAAGGCCATGTGACGTGGCCGGTGGTGGCATGGAGTATATTTTGACGAGAAAAAAAGTGAAAGTTGCTATTACAGACGGTACAAAACACATGCTTGAATACAGAAACACAAATTATAGGAACAGTTATATATTAAGTATAATGATGACAAGGGGTAAGGTAAGACCATATAAAGGATCGGTACTATTTATAGTCCTAAAGATCTCCATTCTGGGGTGCTGAGGTTTCTCCTTCCTGGGGCGTTTATGGCTGTAGTTTCGCTACCCAATGTGAATCCTTTGTTATGGTTGTGAATCCTATTTTGTCTTGTAAGAGAAGGCAGTGATTCACTGGTGCCTGATTTGGTGCAGGACTGGGACAGGGAAAGCAAAGTTGATGCTTCTCCCTTACAAGTAGGTATATCACATTTTATAATGCAGGATATTTAATTTTGATTTAAATCATGATTTCTATTGACTTAAATCAATTTAAATGATTTTATTTAAATCAAAGCACCCCTTAGAGGACTGGTTGAAAAGTGAATATGTATAGGTGGTGAACTGGCTTCAATTAACATGGGCCTGTAATTCTGTTATTTGACGCCTTAAATGGACACATGAGATTCTTGGGACTGCAAGAAGCAAATAGTAAGTAGGGAGAGAGAGAGAGAGAGAGAGAGAGTGTGTTAGTGTTACAGTTTAGCACTGCCCAAACTCATTAAATGCTGATACAAAGTGTACCAGAATTTTCTTAGAGGCTTTATTTGTCTTTTCCTTTTTATATTTACCTCATTTATATAAAAATGTTTCAAACTATGATAACTTATTTTATACTATTTGTAGTGATAAATTTATTAGGTATATATTATGTTTTTGCATTCATTTAGCCATCTCCCAGAGCCTGATGTATAACCCTTTTGTTACAGATACTCCCCCAGCCAAGCTGATGTGGCAGTATTTGAGGGTCTAGGTAAGCAGCCAAACCCACAGTTTGTCCATGCCCTGCGCTGGTACAATCACATCACTTCCTTTGGTTCTGCCAAATCTAAATTCCCTGGTAGCAAACCAGCCACACCAGCCAAGGTGGAAGTGAAGGAGGAGGAGGATGATGATGAGGTGAATCTGTTTGGCTCTGATGATGATGAGGAGGAGGTATGTTATTTTATACTGTTGTCTTACTTTCTTTTTTCTTTTTTTACTCATTGTATAATGTTTTCATACATTTCTGTTATGACTGCAGTTGACAGTCCAATTTAATATTACCTTTATGCAGACAGTTAGTCTTACAAAAGGAAACATTCATTGATGGCTTGTATTATTGCACATAAAAGATCATCATTCTCTCTCTCTCTCTGTTCCAGGAATAATTTGACAGTAAAATTTTATAAACAAGAGCATATTTGTCATAAACTATGTTCTCAAATTGAAATGTAAACTATTACTCCACTGTATTGCATATTTCTCTGTTGATGTAGGATAAGCCTAGAATTACGGTTTCAAATGCATGGGAACTCATAGTCGTAATTTTTATATTTCTGTTGAGACGTAGATTAATGCTTTTTCCAGGATGCTGAGGCTGCCAGGGTGAGGGAGGAACGCCTTGCCAGCTATGCAGCCAAGAAGGCAGCCAAGCCAGGCCCAATTGCCAAGTCTCAGATCTTGTTGGACTGCAAGCCTTGGGATGACGAGACAGACATGAAGGCCATGGAAGATATGATCCGAACTATCTCTATGGACGGACTTGTTTGGGGTGCTAGTAAGTTTCTTTCTTTTTATTATTTCCTTCTTTAGTTTTACAAGTAAGTTTTGCTTTGTGATAAGTACATTCTTGGTGCTTCACTGGGCTCTAAGGCTGATCCTTCTCACAATTGACCAACAAAGACAAGAGTGTGAATGTTGTGTGTTGTGATTTGTCTGTACCATCTTGTATGTCAGTCTGATCTATAGAGAGAGAGAGAGGGAGATAGGTAGAGGTATACACATACAGCATCTATTCATTGTACATATAGGAAGAGCTTATAGTTTTTGTTAGTGAATTGTAAAGAGTAGTGGAATATGAAAGTAAGATTAGATAGTGCCATTGTAGTCAGTATTAAGGACGAGACATACTGATGGCCTTTAGGGGTTAATGCTGTCACTGGCACTGAGAGGACTTTTACAAGATATGTATTCACATCTGGTAAGTCAACAACTGACCACATTCTAGCACTTCACATACTGGTGGAGCACTGATGTGAGTTTCGACAGATGCTTACAGCTTATGTCAATCTCAAGAAGGCATTTCATTCAGGGCACTGAGAAACACTCTGGGATCTTCTGGGTCTCTGTGGGATTCCTGCAATGATTACTGGTCTATTAACTGACGTGTACTGCAGGACTGTGAATGCTGTGAAGTGTTTTGTTTTTGCATTTGATCTTTATCCATGAGTGAAGTGTACCAACCCAAAGCAGATAGAATAAACTACATTAAAAACTCTGATAATTGAAGTTAACTTCTTGATAAGTGTATGTAACTAAGGTTAACTATGGTAAAGTTGAAATCAAAGGTTTGTTTAGAATTATTCAATGGTGCAGTTACTAATTCACTATTACTTCTTTATAGGTAAGCTCAATCCCCTTGCATTTGGCATCATGAAGCTGAGCATTCTGTGTACTGTGGAAGATGCCAAGGTGTCAGTGGACGACCTGATTGAGAAGATCACAGACTTTGAAGACTTTGTGCAGAGTGTTGATGTGGCAGCCTTCAACAAGGTCTAGAGCAAACCTGCAACCCTGCTGCTGCTGCCTTTTCTTTACACCCCATTTGTTGTCCCTGCCACTTGTTGTCAAGGAAACTCTTCCATAGTTTTAAAGGAAGATGGAAAAGTTTTTAGTAAAGCCGTGGAAAAGTTGAATGTACAGTTGTTTGCTTTCACTCCTGTTTTAAAGAGCTGTTCATGTAAGGAGATGGAGAGTAGACTAATGAGTACGTGGTTTATGTTATGTATGTGCAGGAAAGAGATTGTTCCTGGTAAGTGCCTTCAATATCAAATGTACTACTCTGTGTATTGTACATCTTTTGAAATAGAAATTAAACAAGAATGTGAAATTGACCCATTTTTCTTCAATAAAACATAGTGCACAACTTTTCATGACATGAAAAAAAAAAAAAAAAAAAAAAAAAAAAGTTATATGCAGCACTGCATGTATGACTCCAGGTACATGAACACAAAACTTACACAGACACAATGACTAGAAAGATGAAGGTGGTGTGAATCAGAATGTTAACATTAATTCCAGTCCTTAAATCATGCAGATCAACCAGCAAGGGCTCAAAAAGTTTATGATAAGATAAGAGACGGCCTTCTTTGACCACACCAAAACAGGCGAGCTGGTCAACAGACTCTCAGCCGACACTTCCCTCGTATCCCAGGCCGTCACTGCCAACATCTCAGACGGCCTGCGCTCCACTGTCATGGCCCTGGCTGGTGTGGGCATGATGGTGAGGTTTAGAGCTGGGGTGTTTCTGTGTGTTTGTGCATGTCTATAATCTCCTTAAAAATGCACTTCTTTCTTCTGCAGTTCTATATGTCCCCTGAGCTGGCCATGGTGGGTCTGTCCATTGTTCCTCCCGTGGCCTTGTCTGCTGTGTTCTACGGTCGATATGTCAAGAATATTACCAGGAAGGTTCAGGTGAGGCTATGTGCACGTTCATGCATGTGTGTGCTTGTGTATGTGGGTGTGTGTGACTGAGAAAATACAAGAATGTGTATTTACCAGTATGTATATATTCCCCATTGCTTCCTGGAAAACTCTAGGATTCATAACCTGCTTCTTTACATATTTCCAACTTCCTATGACTTGACTTCATTTAAGAGGGAGGTTTCAAGACATTTATACCTTGATTTCTTTTGGCTAACCCTTGTATCTGCAAGAGGACTGGCAACTAAGTGGGCATATATCTTTAATTTTGTGTTGCCATTGGGCAGTTTTCTCCTCTTTCATAAAAAAGTGTATTGTTGATAGTGACAGAGCTATAAATATATATAAGAACATAAGAAAATTAGGGAAGGTGCAAGAGGCCATTCATAATACATACATTCAGACTATGTTGATTGATAGAAGGCCAGATTTCACTGAACACCATCACCACCACCACCACCACCCCACCCCACTGCAGGACACCTTGGCAGCCGCAACCCAGGTGGCCGAGGAGGGCATTGGCAACGTGCGGACAGTGCGAGCATTTGGCAGCGAGGCAAGGGAGGTGCAGAGGTACCAGGCGACGGCAGAGGTGGGTGTAGTTATCAGTGTGTGAGGTGGAATGATATGACTGACCTGGTTGTGATTATGTTTGCTAGATGAGGTGGTTGGGTTGAGCGGATGTGATTAACAATTAACAGTTGCTGGTGGTGGTGGTGAAGCTTTTGTATATGTAAAGTGTGTGATGAGGTGTATAGCAAAAGCTACTGCTGAAATTACTATAAACTCAGACTACAAAAGGTACAAATGATTGACAGTATTGGTTAACTCTTGCATTAGAGGATAAAAAGGGGATGAAAGTAGTAGGAAGTCTTGTGCAGCGAGGCCAAGGAAGGAAGACATGCAGGTAACGAGATCAAAGGAGCAGTTAGCGTTAAAGTGGTGGTAGGAGAGAGCAAGAGATGGAACATTGCAGCGATATGAGTGGCTGAAAACAGAGGAAAGGAGATGATAAGACGAAAATAGCTTTGGCTCCACCATAAGAGCTGTGTGGGTGGAACGGCCTGCACTCCTCACGACACCCAACCGCTATGCCATGTAGGGACGGATCATAAGGCCCCTCTGCAAAGTAGCAGCTTGTGGTTGTGTGAACACTTAATGATGGGAAAAAAATAAACCAATCTTTCCTTTTAGAAGTTATGCTTTGCTTTTTGTAAAGAGGATCCTGAACACACACACACACACACACACACACACACACACACACATCAGCTGACGCAAAATACTTTAAACTGGTATGCGCGGGTTGTTGTCATGGAGACAATGAGAGAGAGAGAGAGAGAGAGAGAGAGAGAGAGAGAGAGAGAGAGAGAGAGAGAGAGAGAGAGGTGGCAAAATTTATAATGGTAGACGTGATAGATATGAGGGAGACAAGAAGGTGACACTGGGTGACTGGGACTCGGAAGAGAGGAGATCGTGTTATTGATGTGGGAAGGAGGGTGCCTGCTTTCTGGGAAGGCTGACCTAGATTTGTACCAGGCAAACAATGAATCAAATAAAAACAAAAGATGAAAATAAATGAATAGATGAAGTAGACATATAAATAAGCAGTACATACGTACATGTATATATTAACTAAAATGTGGTGGTGCTGGTGGTGTGTGTGTGTGTGTGTGTGTGTGTGTGTGTCCACGAGTCAGCTTCTGTAATTGAATTTAATCTTGGTTAATGTTACTGCATGTACGTTTTTCTTCCTTTTCTTTTATCCGTACAACACGTGTCGAGAAACACACAGTATGCACATGTTCCCACGCCACTAAGACCAAGTGGACTGTTCATGACATGAAGGTACACATGGATAAAGAGTGGAAGAGTCTGCGTGGCAGTGACCAGCCCGCCTGTTATCTGTACGTAGGCTACACTGAACAGTAGATATCGATCCCTGAGTTTACCCACCACCAGGCGCCGGCCTAGTCCCTCAAGTCAGCTAGCACTGATTCTGGACAAATGCTGTTTTCTTGCATTTTTATTTATTTTTTTAACACCTTCATCCAAATCGCCTCACATTAACGGACAGCCTCTTCCATCCAAAAAGTTCGTTGATGAAAGGTTCCTTTGAAATATTCACACATACACTCGTAATATTCTACGCGGATAGACATGTTTATCATTAAGTGAGTGCAACAATATGAATGATATGACGTTCAAGTGTTGTCAGTGTCTCTTGGAAGGAAATCTGACTGACTGACCTCCATACACTGTGAAGTGCAGCGGGGCACACCACCAGGTCAGGATTAAAAGAATACATAGATATGTATTCTTTTAATCCTGACCAGGTGACCGACCAGGAAGAGTTGCGGGAAGATGGAGGAAAGCATCGTACGTACCCGTTGTATTACCACAAAGGACTCCAATTAAGGCCATAAAATGAATCGATCTACTACGTATAAGTACATTTTTATTACAAATTTCAAACTTACAATTGCTTCACTTGACAACCTAACCTCAAACCCCTGAAGGTGGTCACAGCCAAGACCACAACGATCCCTGCCACCACCACCACCACCACATTATGTTTGTCAGTATATATATATATATATATATATATATATATATATATATATATATATATATATATATATATATATATATATATATATATATATATTGTATATAATATTTACTTTTCATGGATAAAGGCTGTACTTCTGTTTTCATCTTCAGTGTGTAAATTTAAGGAAATAGCATGGTTGAAAACAGGTTCAAGATGAATAAAACCTTGATAAGTGAATAACTATACATACTATATCATGAAGCTTACAGGCAAAGGAGTGAAAAGTAATTGAATGGATAATTACATCAAAAAGATAGCGAATGTCGAAGAGTTGCAAACTCAATCGTTAAATCACGAGTCTTGGGAAGAGCGACGGCAGCGCAGCTACGCCTGGCAGGCTGGCACTGGCGTGTCCTTCCACCGCGTGTCTCGTGGGGCGCTCACAGAGGGGGGCGGGGGCAGCAGCGGGAATCACCTCTCCTGACTGAGAGAGGTTGCTTCTGATATGAAATGTGAATGTTTGTCAACTTCACAAGTGAGCTGGTGCGCCATTCTTCAATAATGAAACTTTTCTCTTCCATCACTGTGCTCCATCCACTCACTCCCTTAAGATGGTGGTATTTTGATCGCATCTCTCCATACAAGTGCAATAAGTGATATATAAATATGATGGAATTTAAACATTGTAAAGATTATGATAGAATCTATAACTTAATGGGAAATTTTACAACTGGAGAACTTTGGAAATGATATGCGATAAAATTTTGTTTTGATCCAATGGAGGCACGGCGCCTCATTCAACCCTGTTTGCCTTCTGAAAGACAAGATGAAAAACCTTGGCCAGGCACAGCTGTCACTGGAGTGCCCTGGAGAGGCAGTCCCGTGACCTCCACGCTGCCTCACACCTTCTCTGACCACAAAGTTAAAAATATAACCTGCACGACTCAACCTGTCAAGGCAATTCTGTGGCATCACTTGAGGAGGAGCGTCTGACCTGAAGCTGAAATAAATCATGGCTTCATACCTTCAACATTACAGAATACATTTATTGCAACAAATAACTAAACTAATGCTTGCCGATTGTGATACTCCTTGTTAAAGAAAGAAAGAAAGAAAGAAAGAAAGAAAGAAAGAAAGATAGATAGATACATAGACAGATATATAGATAGATGGATAGAAGAAGAAGAAGAAGAAGAAGATAAACCTCGTGTCTTATCCCGGCAAGACATTCAACCTTTGCATTTTTCTTAAGTACAGACACACGATCTACAATTCACACAACAACACAAGGAACTATCTGTCATCTAAGCGCTTTTGTGTATGGACCAGTCAAGCATCTCTCCTTACACGCTTCCTTAGAATCGCCCTTTTGATTTTGAGATCCTTTTTTTAAAACAAAATATCAACTTTTTTTTTTTTTTGCCACATCAGCACCAAGAACTTCTCCGACGGTTCTGCAAGTTGTGTGAGGCTTGAGTGTGAAGACCAGACTGGCAGGTGCGATGGTGTGGTCGAAGACTGTGAAATGTTCCTTGCGAGAGGCGCCGTCCAGCCTGACATAGTAAGTGACTCGTACATATGTAGATAGATACTCGAGACTGCAAACAATACTGGGTAAAGAGCAGCACTTCTTACAGGGAGAACGTCCGTGACTGGAATCCATTCTGACCGACACACACACACACACACACATACACACACAGAGAGAGAGAGAGAGAGAGAGAGAGAGAGAGAGAGAGAGAGAGAGAGAGAGAGAGAGAGAGAGAG
>CM035185.1:14469486-14494606 GCA_020233015.1 Callinectes sapidus | reverse complement strand
GAGAGAGAGAGAGAGAGAGAGAGAGATTTCTATATCTATTTCTTTCTTGTCTATTTAATTGTTAGCACGATTAATAAGTATGTCAGTACCTGGACTTCCTTCCATGTGTGTGTGTGTGTGTGTGTGTCGCCGTCTGTTAACACACCGTCCACCTCCTGCAGGGTCTCCTCATCTCGTGCAACCAGATGTGCGCAGACTACCTCTTCCAGCAGGACAAACCCTACGACGTGAACTACGACACTGGGGACAAGGTGATCCAGTGCGGCAGACACAACGACATCTTCAAACTGTGGCTGCTGTGGCGCTCCAAGGTGAGTCCAGACACCAACACCACCACCACCAACACCAACAACAACACCACCAACACCGCCTTACCATCATCTATCAGTACTTTCAAAATATTTGTACGGAGATTACGAAGCGTTTCATAATACACTACATCAATTTGGAATATATCTTTGCAACGAAACCTTTTTATCACTCTAAACGTGTGTGTGTGTGTGTGTGTGTGTGTGTGTGTGTGTGTGTGTGTGTGTGTGTGTGTCCCCTAAGCTAACTAGTGTCCCCGGCTTTCAGGGAGATGAGGGCTTCGAGAGACACATTGACCATCTGTTTGACATGACGGCCTACCTGGTGCAGCGCATGAAGCAACACCCTGACAAGTTTGAGCTGCTGAACGATGAACCGGAGTGCACCAACGTGTGCTTCTGGTACGTCCCCCACCGCCTCCGCACCATGAAGGCAGGACCTGAGCGCCACAAGATCCTGGGAGAGGTAAGCTACACGTGGCCACAGGTAAACACGTAGTACACACACCCAAAAGAATCAAAATAAAATAAAATAAAAATAAATGAATAAATAAATAATAAAATAAAATAAGAATAAATAGATAAATAAATAGAGATAAATAAATAAATAGATAAATAAATAAAATAAATAAATAAAATAAAAAATGGATATGTATAAGTATAATAACATGTAGATTTCCAACCGAACTTGTAGGCTGCGATTCCTAATATACCGTAATTGTATTATAAACTAACCTAATCTAAATTAACCTGACATACACTTAAAGATTTATTTCTCCCCTCCCTCCCTCCCTTTCCTGTCCCCAATGCACCACTTCTACTTCGTCTGCATCACCTCCTCGTCCACCTCCTCGTCCACCTCTTCGTCCACCTCCTCGTTCACCTCTTCGTCCACCTCCTCGTTCACCTTTTCGTCCCTCACCGCGGCCTGCAGATCCAGCCAATCCTGAAGGGGCGCATGATGACCGCCGGCACCCTGATGATCGGGTACCAGCCCCTCGACCATCACCCCAACTTCTTCAGGAACATCATCTCCTCCCAGGCCGTCAGGAGAGAGGACATAGACTTCATGCTGGAGGAGATGGACCGTCTGGGTTACGACTTGTAAAATGTAGAGGTACCAAACAAAGGCTAGAGGGAAGGAGGAGTGGGTAGGAGAGAGAGAGGAAGGTTTAAAGGTACTTCTTGAAATAGTTATGTTAGGTTTATTTTTTGGTCTTCTCTCTCTCTCCCCTCCTTATCCTCCTTCTCCTTCCTCCCTCCTCTTTCTCCTCTCCCCCGTTCGTCGTCCTCCTTGTCCTCCTCTTCCTCCTCCTCCTGATTCTTGTTGTCCTCCGCGCGAGTGACTGTCTCCAGGTCTGTGTTGTTGTTGTTGTTGTTGTTGTTGTGATAAGCAGTTGTGACGGGAAGGCTCGTGTGGGGCTATCGAGGGCTGTATTCTCCTCCTCCTCCTCCTCTTCCTCCTCTTGCTCCATTTTTTCTTCTTCCTTCTTCTCTCCCTTCTCTTCCTTCCTACTCTTATTTTTCTTCCTTTAACTACTACTACTACTACTACCACTACTACTACTACTACTACTACTACTACTACTACTAATACTAATACTAATACTAATACTACAAGTACCGATGCTGCCCTGTTGTTAAGACCAAACAGACTCGCTTCACTCTTGCATCGCTCCGCCTTCAACTCTACGAGACAGACAGCCTTATGATGTACTGACACTGGGAACAACACCGCAGCGCCCCCAACACTGCCCACACGACACCCGCCGCCCGCCCACTCTATAGGCGCCCCGGACACCGACCCTCACCCTTGACACGCACCTTAGCAGCCTTGACACACACACCGTACACAAATACACACCTCCACGAACTCTTTGCGGGGATTCAGGCTACGACCATTCCATAAGTACAAACCAGGGACTTGCAGGTTTTGAGAGAGTCTCCACAGAGTTCAAGAGCCTCTATTTTGAGCCCCAAGCAGCCCCCGCCCCGCCCCGCTCAGAGCCCCGTCAGTCAGCTGCCTAGGCCAGCTTGTGGATCGCTTTGTTTACCCGCTGTTGTGCCGTGTGGCGGGCGGCCTGGCCTGATTCGAGCGTGGCCGGGAGTCAGCAGTGGTCAGGCAGTTGAGGCCGCGCTGCGCTGGTGTGTCCGTGTCCGTGTCGCGCCACCAGCCGCCTTGTTGTGATGAGAGCTTCGGTGTGCCGCTGCTGGACGTGGGGTGGTTCAGTGCCAGGTGGTGCAGGGCCGCTGGGGTAGTGCCAGGTGGTGCAGGGCCGCCGGGAGAGTGCCAGGTGGTATAGTGAGTGAAGTTAGCGCCAGGCAGTGGTGGTGGATAATTTCAGGTAAAGCAGGACCACAAGGGCAGTGCCGGATGGCGGTGGATTAGTGCCAGGGGATACATGAGGTGGAGGATGAGTGCCAGGTGGTGCAGGGGCCGCTGGGTTAGTGCCAGGTGGTGCAGAGGCCGCTGGATCAGTGCTGGGTGGTGCAGAAAGTGAATGGGTAGGGCCAGGTGAAGCAGGGAGTGGTGTAATAGAGCCGGTTGGTATAAAAGGCGGTAGGGAAAGTGCCAGAAAGAGATGGGTCAGTGCCTGGTGGTTAAGATGACAGTGGTTAGTGATAAGTGGTGCAGTTAGCTGTGGGAGGGTCAGTGCCTGGGTGTCTGGGCTGGTGGCAGTGTCAAGGGACGGTGCAGGGCCGTGTCTGGGTCTTGGCATCAGCTCAGTCACCTGGCGCCACCCCCCTCTACTGTCACCGCAATGGATCAAACAACCCCGCCCGCACCGCCCGCGCCGCCCACAGTGTCCCGCATCGCCGCGCCCGTAGCCAACCCCACGACCACGCGAGCTTTATGAGAAGAGCAATAATGGCTTTTGTTGTATTGTGTGCAGGAGGGAGACACGTCCCCCCCTCATCTGCCCCCCTCCCCCTCCCACATCCCTATCCTCCCCTACACCCTTTTTCCCTCGCGTCCCTTCTCTTTCTCCCTCACTGTTTATCTCACCATTCCTCCTCCCCTTCTTCTTCTTCCTCCCCTCCTCCTCCTTTTCTTCTTTTTCTCCTACGTTGTAAATTCATCTACATTTTTTTTAGTAAGTGAACGAGTAACAAATGATGATGATAGTGATAATGGTGACGATAATGATAATAGTAATAATAATGTGGACAATACTAACAATGCTGCTACGTCTTCTTGTTCCTCATCTTGCACGTCTTTTCACTTTGTCGCTTGTGGAATGTTACGTCTCATATTTACTACAGGGAGAGAGAGAGAGAGAGAGAGAGAGAGAGAGAGAGAGAGAGAGAGAGAGAGAGAGAGAGAGAGAGAGAGAGAGAGAGAGAGGAGAGAGCGTGTGTGTGTGTGTGTGTGTGTGTGTGTGTGTGTGTGTGTGTGTGTGTGTGTGTGTGTGTGCGTGTGTGTGTTCTTTTTCTTACTACTTCCATATCTATTGATGCATGTGTCCCTCGCCCGCCTCCCTTCACTCAGCACGCGAGGTCTTGTGAGGGAGTGTTGGCGCCGCCCCTGGCACCTCGCAGGCCAGTGTGTGGTGGCACTACATAGGCTCTCTTCTACCTCCATTGCTACTCCCTCCACTGTTCATACTTGTACTGCAACTAATTCTTCTTTTCCTTCTTCTATATACTACTACTACTACTACTACTACTACTACTACTACTACTACTACTACTACTACTTATTTCAGTCTTCACGTCCCTTCCCTCCCTCCCCTGCGTTGTGCCTTCCTGAGCCGCCGCCACCACCACCACTGCCGCCGCTGTCCTCACCACCTTGCCTCTCTTTAATATCACGTTCACCTCTCTGGCACGTTTGTTCTCGTCAGCTTGGTATTTTACGATGCATGTAGTTTTGCACCTCAACTTCTTGCATGCACATAAGGAATACTTTTAAAGGTTAATGTTTTTCTTCCTCTTTAACAACAGGCATGGCACTTATAAGGCCTCGTCCCTCTCACAAACTTACACTCATAAGGTGTGCTAAAGAAGGTTCAAACCATTCAGAAAAGGACGGAAAAATGATAAATATGTCCTTGATTCAAAACAGACATATCTGGTATCCTTTCATAAAACAGCATCTCACAACTTACTGAATCCTAAGAACTTAAAGAAGAAAAAAAACTACTTCGATTTTTGTGTACCTTTTCCTCTTCACTCTCAGTCCTGCCAGCCATTCCAGTCCACAACATTCTCTCAAAAAACTCTCCTAAAGTTACTTAATATACATCATTTAACGCGCATACCAACAGCCAAACTGCAATACATACTCACACGTACGTAGAGACCCTGGCAGGCTGGCACCTTCTCTAACACATGTTGATCAGGTCAGCTCATGTAACTAACTTAACTCAATCCGACTTTGGAACGTGTGACCTTCGTGTGGTTCCATTGTGATTTGACTGGCGTGTGTGTGTGTGTGTGTGTGTGTGTGTGTGTGTGTGTGTGTGTGTGTGTGTGTGTGTGTGTGTGTGTGTGTGTGTGTGCCATCAAATTCTTGGACACGCAGAGGGCACTGTTGGGTGTACAGTGGTGTGAGAGGCGAGGTAGCCGGGCATCACTCCCGCTCGGCCACCGTCGCGGCCACCGCCTGCCTGCATCGTTATCATGGTCTTGTCTCTCACCTTGTTCGTGTGCATGACGTCTTGCAAGCCTCCTCAGCACTTTATAGCACGTTCAGCACTGCACTTTCCTCTCCTTGCACTCTGTCTCACCTCCACCATCTTCCAACACCACGGTAGAACTTCGCACTGTAGATACAACACCATCATCTAGGTGCGTGCTAGTAAGTCAGCACTCGCGAGTCAGCACAGTGTAGTACTACATTTGACATCCTCACCATCCTCACGACACCTTAGCACTGAGTCAGCCACCAGCACCGCCCCACTTCCAGCAATGGGTGTGGTGAGCAAGCACCTCAGCACTCATTATGTAGAGAAACTTAACACGAACCAGCACTCAGCACGTAAAACTGAATATGATCAGCACCAGCACTGAGACACACACCCCTCACTAACTCATTCACTCAGCACTCTAAGTAGGGACCTTTCAGCACACCAGTAGCGCTTGCAAGCACCCCGCCAGCACTCGCCTTAACTAGAGTGTTGCATGTTCAGGGCGGCCACCACAGCCCGCCACACTGGAGAGGCTGTGGTGGGCTGTCCAGGTCCAGGAGTCTTGTAGATGCCCCGTCCCTGCATGTGTCGTCGCTTGTCGCTCCTTCTCGCCCCTCACGTCACGTCGCGTCACGTCACTGCATGCCGTCTCCTTTTCCTCCACGTTGTTGTCTTGACGCAGCAACACTCCTGGTACTGTTGCTGCTGCTGTTGTTGTTATGGTTGTTGTTGTTGTTGTTGTCGTTGCTATTATTATTATTATTATTATTATTATTATTATTATTATTATTATTATTATTATTATTATTTATTATTACTACTACTACTACTACTACTACTACTACTACTACTACTACTACTACTACTACTACTACTACTACTATGATTTGTGTGATCATGATTGTTGTAGTCATTATTACGATAACGATGATAATTTACATTTCCTTCAGCTTTACCAACTAAAGTTATATAAATCAATTCCATCTCTCCTCCTCCTCCTCTTTTCTTCTTTCTCCTGCTACCCTTTAATCCTTCACTCCTTCGTCATCCTTCCCTTCTTTACCATTCCTCTCTCTCTCTGATGTGTCCTGCCTCTCACTTCCCTCACTAACACCCACACCCCCACCCACCCACCCATGCCTTCCTCACACCACCCCATGAGTCTTGGCATCCACGGCCCTCCCCAGCAGTCCCGGGGCAGGAGGGAAGGGACGAGGGAGGGGAGGGAGGCAACGCTACCTACGGTTGTTATTGTTTACTACTGATAGTATTTATCAGAGGCACTTTATTGCGAGCGCCGCCGCCGCCGCTGCTGGTGCGGGTAGCAAAGATCTTTATCAAAACTTTATGTATGTGCGTCTAGTTGTACGTAGAGAGGACGTGTTTATGTGTGTTGATGTGTAATTATGTGCAAAATGTATGTAGACTAATGTTGGTACACATGCTATTATACATATTATATATATACATATATATAAATGATGATAATTATCATTATATAGAGAGAAAAAGATCTATTTGATTATTGTGTATAAACAGAACACAAACAGCAAGATCCGATGTCTTCCAATACTGAGTAGTGTTAAGAGATGTGTGTGTGTGTGTGTGTGTGTGTGTGTGTGTGTGTGTGTGTGTGTGTGTGTGTGTGTGTGTACGATGATGTCTTCGTGTACATAATGTGGGACAACTATGCACGTACATGCGAATAGATAATGTAGAATTGTGTCAATGTATACCAGACTTGTGTGTACATTGCAGTTCTCGTGTGTAGATATTGCAACCGTCGTGTGTACGTATGTACATGTGTGTGCGCTGTTGTCTCAATCACCGTGTACATTAATTTATCATATATATATATATATATATATATATATATATATATATATATATATATATATATATATATATATATATATATATATATATATATATACATATATATGTATATGTATAGAACGATATAGAGAGAGGTAGAGAAGAGAGTAGAGAGACAGATTATGTATATTACGACGCTATGTATTTAGATTTTGCTTCCGGAGAAACGTTGTGAGAACGCGAGCAGTAACTTAGATAGACAGGCAGACACCACTGGCTGACTGAGACTGACTAACTGACTGACTGACTAATGAGTGACTGAGTGACAGGGACCACAGCGGCGCCTCCAGCCCCTGCAGTGCCATGAAGATCTGCGCGGGAGAGGGATGGGGGTGGGGGGGCGAACTACCAGGGTGAGAGAGGCAGCCACCATGAGTGTAGGAGTGCATAGGTGGAGGCAGCCAGAACCAGTGAATGAGCAAGGGCGGGGGTGGGGTGGAGGCGCGCTGTGAGGAGGAGGAGCAGGTGGAGGACGTAGGTAGAGTAGACGTGGCAAGCCGGGATGAGGAACTGTAAGTAGTTAGTGAGTGAGAGAGTGAGTGAGTGAGTGAGGCGGAGGAAGGATGAAGGAAGGAGTCTGTGTATCAGATCAGAGGAACCGTTAGTGTTAATGATGATGATGATGATGGTGATGACTAATGTGATGACGATGATGATGATACTGTAGAGTAAAGCTTTTGTTGAATGAGGGATTTGTTGAGTCTATTCTAAAGAAAGGAGTTTATTACAATATTGCACGTTGGCTCGGAAGGAAATGACCATATGAATTAACGTCCTGTGTTGTTGCTTTTTTAAGAGAATACATACAAGAGAGTATATACTTTTATTTTGTTGTTGAGAAGGAGAGCAAGGCAGGCAGGTGTGGCGCGGGTAAGGGGTGGCCCGGGGAGGGAAACACGGGTCAGGTCCAGTCTAGGTATACACAATACTCAATACTCAGCAGTGAAGCGACTTACATACGAGATGGAGGAGGAAAAACAAAACAAAACAAAAAAACAAACAAACAAGGAATGATAAGTCATAACATAACAGAAAGTGTTTATATTTCTACAAAAAACTTGTTATTTTTATTGAGGTAAGCACATGATGATTGGGTGATTGGTTACTGGTGGCGTGATTGGTGGAATGGTGAGGAAGAGAGAGAGAGTGTGTGTGTGTGTGTGGTGACTAGGGTGAAATGACAGGTTTGTGGGTGAGCCCTGCTGCTGCTGCTGCTGCTGCTTCTGGTGGTAGTGGTGGTGGTGATGCTGGTGCTGAACTGAATGTGGATGCAGAACAAAATTATTATTATTATTATCATTGTTATCATTATCATTATTATTATTATTTTTATTTTTATGATTATCATTATTGTTGTTGTATTTTATAAACGTTTCCATCCGAGTTGGTGTCTGAGACGTTACTGAGGATGAACGAAAGAGTCAATTTCCTGAAAGGCTTGTTGAAAGTATTTCTGGTAAAGGCAAACCACTTTGAAGACCATGTTGTGTGTTTGTTAAGTGTTTGTTGGTTTGTTTCTTCCCACGTGTTGCTTCCCTGTGGCTTTCCTCCTCCAGACCGCAGAACTGTTGTGACTGGTGCAATAAATAGCTCACCTGAGACCCCTGTGTTTCCCTTCACCTCTCCCTCAACACCCCACTGCACGCCTGTTCACCTAGCAGCAGCAGCAGCAAGTACTGTAGGTACGGGATGTAAGTCGAGGGGTTGTGGCCTCGCTGTCCCGGTGTGTAGTGTGTGATGTGGTCTCAGCCCTACCCGAAGATCGGTCTAAGAGCTCTGAACTCGCTCCAAGGATATCAGTATCCTTGGCTCGCTCCGTGGGGAAAGGCTGGCTGGATGACCAGCAGGCGACCCCGACAGTGAATTAATTACACACAGAGTAAGGCAGTGGTTTCGCCGTAATACAGTTGTCTGGCCATAACTCTTGCTTCCTGGTCTCTCTCACACACCACCACCCATAGTGTTTTACATCATCGATTCATCATTCTGGCAAACACTTATTGAACATCATGTGACTGAAATAGACGTCGCAATAGGTGTCGCAACCTTCGCTAGCCATCATGAAATAGGCAGGTAGACCCCACTCAATGGACTCTTTCATTAGCCGTTACCTCAACACTCTTCAAAGTAAGTAAGTAGGAGCTAAAAAAATATTCTGCATTGAATTATTGTTTGATAGGAAGAAATGGCCTTGAAATATATGAATGGGATAAAGTACGTGACATGTGTTACATAACAGCTGCAATACCAAAGCGTAATTTCAGACTTCTTAACTATTCTATGGGACAATTTCATATTTTTGTTCGTTTAAATACACATACTACGAATGGCTTTGTGTTTGGATGGCAAGTCTTCATAGGGTAAAGTGAAAGGCCCATGATCTGAAACATTTCTGCCCAAACCTTTACTCTGAAATGTCTCTTTTAATAGTATTCGTGAGATATGAACCAAACCTCTTCATTGTCAACAGAAGCAACACTCTTTGGAACCCTGGTAAGCATCTATATGACCTTTGGAGAATATAGGGCAGCAGCAGCAGTGTTATGTAGTGTAGCATTAGGCTCGTAGTCCCAGATGGCGGGCAACACACTCAGCTGACGTCACTGTTACCTTACGTCACTGTTACCTCGGCCAATCCCCGCGCTGGCCCGCTCTCGCTCCGCCTGTGTCTCGCGCTTAAATCCTTCGCTCTCACCACGACATCCTCTCCTATTTACCTCTGCAGCTTCTCTCCTTATAACACCCAGACACTGAAATACGGTGAATTGAGCCATTGAAACCTTGCACTACGCTATGGGATGGAGAGACATGAGCAGTGAGGCCTGATAGAGGAGGAAAATGTTGAGAAAAGACAGTGTTCTTTAAAGTGCCGGCAAAGTTTGGCGGGGGAGCAGTGTGTGACTTTGGTCCTGTGTTGCTTTGTCCGAGGCCACGGCTTCCTCTCTCTTGGACCCGAGGTTTTGGAAGTACTGAGTGGTCCAGGTGGTCAGTGCAAGGGTCAGACAGTGCCATAAGTGATCCAGGCATTGGGGAAGCACACAGGTTTGGTCTGGTTGGCAGTAAAGGCGGGAAATCCGAACACAAACAGCTGATAGGGGGAAGTGTGGTGGTGTGGTGGAGTGGTGGCGGTGATGCTGGCGCCAACGAGGCCTGTAATAAGTGTTTAACGAAGAACCCACACCCTCAGCCACCATGCCTCTGCTACACAAGCGGCCCTTCGACAAGAATGAGCCGCCCACCGACCTGCAGCCCTCCGATAAGGTGTTCTACTGCGAGATGACTGGCGAGGTGTTCAGCCAGTACGAGTGAGTACTTCCTCTGCCTCACTGGGCATTGACTCGCCTGGCTGGCTTTTCCCTGGTGCTATGGTCAGTTAGTCAGGAAAGTAACATTGGAAAGGTGGAATTTAGGAGTTAGCTCAAATCTGCAGGCACGGTGGTCTATAAGGGAGGGTATTGACCAGCCAGGGCAGCCTAGCGCGCCATCAACACTCACACCTAATGGGGAGGATTACCACACCTGGGATACACTGGGGTGCCGCAGGGGACCCAGGGGGAAGTCTCAATGGTATTCCCCACCCGAATACCTCACTTGTTATTCATGGTTCCTCAGTGGGTTTTCAGTGTGTATGGTACCCACTGGCCTACTTATCAGCTTCACACACCAGCTTGGCTCTCCATAGCTTAGGTAATACCATTGTGGGATTATTGAGGTACAGGGAAACTTTTTCATATTCTGCTTATTATTTATCAATTTTATACAGCTTCAGAAACTCATTTGGGGACTAAAACTGAAGACTGTGGAAATGAATCTTCTGACCTCCATAGACCCTTCCTAATGTCAATGAAATAATCTAATCACACACAAAACTCGTAAAAATGTGTCCCAGTACTGAGGTAGCATGTGAGGGTGGTGCTTCATTATAGGCTAGCCACCGCAGCCAGTGAGGCGGTGAGGGTAGAGTGTTGGCTGTGAGGACTGAGATGAAAGGCAGTGCATGGTGTAGTGGTCTGCCAGCCACCTAAGGAATAACAGTGGCTGGAGTGAAAACAGGATGTGTACAGTGTTAGTCTGACTCCAGCAACGTGTTACAGGAAATGTCACAGTGGGGTGTTGGACATCATTTTTAGATTTCCATGAAATTGTTCATGTGTATTTCTTGTTAAGTTAATTTTAGATCTTGTTACTTCAATTTTGTTCAACAGAAGAGGATATTCAAAGCAGATGTTGAAGTAAAGACTTGACAAACACTCCAAATGCTAAAGAATTTGTTAATGGTGGAATCTTGAATAGTGATCATAATACCACAACTTTAACAATGCAAAAAAATAAGTGAATGTATGAAGGAAGGAGATGATGCCCTACATTGTGTGTTGGTGCAAGGCTTGTATTCTCAAACATGTCTGTGCTTCACCTCCATTACTTCAGAATGCTTTATTTCAATTGACACAAGTTTTTAAGGTGTTTTCATGGTTCTAGAGATAAAATGACAAGATTTTTACATTATTAACTAGAGAAACCCTCTTCAAAACCTCACTAATCATCACTGTGTCTTGAAAAATAGTTCTGGTGAGAGAGCAGAGCATTTTCAAGGATTTTTTTTATGGTTTTAGAGGCAGAATGATAAAATTTTTATGTTATCAACTGAAGAAACACTTAAAAACCCTGCTAATCATCTCTGTCTCCTTGGAAAATAGTCATGATGAGAGAGCAGACTATTTCTAAATACCACATCAATTTACACACCAACTCTGTATTCCAGGGAGTTCTGGGAGCGGCTGGTGCTGTGTAACTCGATGGTGTGGTGCTGTGAGCTGACTGGCCGACCCAACCTGACCTATATGGAAGCCCTGGAGAGTGAGTCCAGGGCCCGCCGCTGCCTGGCCAACATTCCCCAGCTGGTGCGGCGACCCATGCTCTACCTGGCCAGTCTCACTCGCCGCGGCCGCTTCATCGACCTGAACGAGGATGTGTTCACCTTTGTGCGGGACCGTTACTTTGTCGGGGAGGAGGTGGAGGCTATTGTCCACAAACACTGGTATGACTGCAAGGTACGTACATGTGTCTGTGTGTATGTGTGTGTGTGACTTTGTCCTTTTTAAGAAGGGAAAGTTGGTGTAGGGCAACATGAAGTGAAAAAAAAATAGATCCACTTAGTTACCAGTCTCCTTGTAGGTCTGAAAACAGTAACCAATATAAAACAATACAAGTTAAGTTTATTCCTGACCTGTTTCACTTGTAGCTGCTTCTGGGGGACCTAAGAACGTTAGAGAACATCATTATTACAGGTACAATTCTTTCCCTCTCTTTCTTTCTTTTTCTCTCTCAATACTTTTTATCACATAACCAATATAATTGCAACAACACACCAGATCACCATGCTGCAGTGTTTCTTAGAGAATATTAGAAGTATAATTTTCTCTTTCTCTTTCTCTTTCTCTCGTATAACACTTTTCCTCACAGTAACCAATATAAATGCAACATCAACACCATGTTACAATGTTTCAGGTGACGAGGGTGATCATGCCAACAGAGGAGGAGATAGAGAAGTACCTGAAATACATTGAGGAGTCCGATGAGGAGATGGAGGTGGAAGAAGACGCCAAGAAAGTGAAGAGTAATGGTAATGACGATGTGCAGGTGATTAACGAGGTCACCAAATCTGAGAAGGTGAAAGACGAAGAGGAGGAGGAGGAGGAGGTGAAGATGATCAAGGAAGTGAAGACAAAGGAGAAGAAAGAAGAACAAGACAAGAAGGAAGAAGAGAACTACCCTCCATTTGCCACATTCAAGTATGAAGTGATTGAGCTTGAGGCCTGGGACTACAAGGAGAAGAAGGTGTGGTGTCTGTCTGTCTGTCTGTCTGTCTATCTTTATGTATGTATGTCTGTATGTGTATCTGAGGTTTCTTAGAGTGATATCTGTAACTTAATCCTTCATTTTCTTTTTAGGTTAGCTTAGTTGAGTAAAAGAACATAATTTATATCTTACATTTTACATCTAATAATAAAAAGATGGTTCACTGTCACACATCACGTCAAGCATAGGCTGTGACCATATTGATTTTGTTTGTCTTGATACATTCCAAACACAGGTGATGCAAACGTTCACCCTGTCCAGCTGTATGGATCAAAGTATGTCAGAAAAACAGTCCCCTCAGGTGCCTTTCCATTGCTGCCTTTGTGAGTCGTCTCATAGCAATGCATTCTCTCTTTCTCTGTGTGTGTGTGTGGTGTGACAGTGAAGGGAATGGTTTGGTGATGGGCAGCTCCTCCTTCCCTCACCACATTCCCTGCCATCCTTTTTTTTATGTATCTTTATTTTTTTATTATGTTAGAGGGGAAAACTGGCTAAGGAGCAACAATGAAGGGTTGGTGTAGTGATGGCTGGCTCCTCCTCCTCTCACCACATTCCCTGCCAATCTGTTTATTTTTTCTTTGTGTTTTT
This sequence comes from Callinectes sapidus, assembly GCA_020233015.1. NCBI lineage: Eukaryota > Metazoa > Arthropoda > Malacostraca > Decapoda > Portunidae > Callinectes > Callinectes sapidus. The sequence continues at coordinate 14,481,345 of CM035185.1, read as the reverse complement.
TTGTGTGTTGAGTTTAGTTTATGTAAGAGGGCAGTGGCAAAGACAGGGTGTAACAGTGAAGGATTGGTGTAGTGACTGGTGGCTCCTCCTCCTCCCCCGGCAGACACACATCGTTGGGTGGGAACAGATTCGCCGCAACAAAGGTGTCATCACCAGAGAGAAGTGTAAGCTGTTCCTCAAGCAGTGCGTCCAGCTGTCTCCCTCGGGATTCTGGGTCATCAAGGTGAGCTACGCACATACACACTCTCTCTCTCTCTCTCTATCTCTCTCTCTCTCTCTCTCTCTCTCTCTCTCCTTATCTTCAATGTTCTTAGGTGAATAGCAGTTAATTTATTTCATTTATTTTTGTTTTGTTGTGTAAGAGAGCCAAGTAGGTCAAGTGTATTCAACCTGCATGTTAATCTGCCACTGTCACACCCATAGAAGACAGTTTATGGATGTGTCTTTAACAATATGGACTTTGATAATAATTCACTGGCTAAAGTTTACTATGCTCTGTCCCTTCTAGAATGCATCTATTGTGCAAATGAGGGACTTCCTGTAGATAGATAGATAGATACAAGACTTTATTGTTCACACTAAAAATGTCACTCTGTCCATGTCACACCTGCAGGAGAAGACAGCGTCGTACTACGGCCTCGCTGACATGAAGTTTGCCGACATCTTCCCTGGTCCGCCCCCAAAGTTCCGTGAGACCCGGGCCAAGAAGATGCCGCTGAGCCTCAACCCAGACCGTGTAGCGGAGAGGAGGAGGGAGAGGAAGGAGGCCAGGGAGAAGACTGAAGGAGGAGGTGGAGGGGATGGCAAGAGGAGAGGTCGTCCTCCCCTCACAGATGAGCAGAAGGAAGCCAAAAAGAAATTGTGAGTTGATATTTTGGCTTTCTCTCTCTTGTCCATTTGAATTTTGTAGTTTGTCATTTTTTTGACTTGTTAGAATCAGTGTAACGAATCTGATCTTGGGTGGTCAATGAATCAGTCTTAACCCCTTCAGTACTATGATGCAAATGGTAATAATGTGTCCCAGTACTGAAGGGGTTAACACACAGCAGTTGTAGTATTATTTGTTATGTGTGGGGATGCTATACTTCATTCATAAAGTCTATACGCAGCTGGCAAAGAGTGTGTGGATTTCTAGGCACCTGACTTCATAGGATGGAAAAATGAGAGTTAATAACTTTTAGGGAACAAAAAGAGTATTTCCAGGATTGTTTACCATTTTTTATAAGTATCTTTTTTGGTAGTACAAGGGTGAGCCAGACTGTTAATGTCACCCAGCACTCAGCAGGTGAAAGGGACAGAGGGTGAGGAAAGTGTGAAGTGAAGAGTGATGAGGTGAGGAAAGTGTGAAGGCTGGAGGAGTGTGAAGTGAAGAGTGAGCTTTGTGTTGCAGGATGCTGGAGGCCAAGGAGGCAAAGGGGGAAGTGATTGCCGAGCAGAGGGAAAAGTTACGACTTAAGTTGGAGAAGGAGAAGGAAGAGAGACAGAAGGAGAGGGAAATCAAGAAGGAAGAGAAGAGACTCAGACTTCAGTACATCAAGGAATGGCACAGAGTGAGGGAAGACTTGGACTGTGATGACCACAAGGTAAGAACCACACACACACACTTATGTCTTTCCTCCTCCTTGCTGTTCTGTAGTGGAGGGTGCACACATCTTGGAATGTTTGAAGTGACCTCTTCCTTTTCCTTAGGATGTTTTGTATCTTTATTTATATTTATTATGATTATTAGTATGCATTTATTATTCATTCATTGACTTATTTGATATTTATTGTGATTATTAGTATGCATTCTTAATGTCAATAAAATTGTCTAATCTCATCTAAAACTTGTGATAAAAATGTGTCCCAGTACTGAAGGGGTTCAACATGTCATCAGTAATTTAACACCAGACTGACCGAGCCTGTGGACATTTGACTTATTCTTGGAGCACTGATCAGTGTTGAGGAGCAGTGTGTCATGTGTACAGTGTCCCTCCCTCCCTCCCTCAGGACTTGCCTCAGCCCATCCCAGTGATCTGTGGCATCCCAGACCAGGAGTTCAACAACTTCATGACAGTGCTGGAGTTTGTGAACATTTTCTGGGAAGTGTTGGAGCTGAAGGATGTGTACCCGCAGGGTGTCACCTTTGAGATGCTGGAAGCCGGCCTGGTGGAGAAGGAGGTGGCGGGTGAGTGTGGCTGGTGGTGGTGATGGTGCTGAACTGTACCTCCATGGAGACCCTTAAATTTGCTTCAGAAAGTCTCAGTGAATCATTAAACTTGTAAACCAAAGAATAGAAAAGTTTGTGTCTGAGTGGCAGCACATGTTTTCTAAGGGCACTTCTTCCCCAGGTGTGTACAGTGACCTGCTGCAGCTGCTCCTCCAGGCTCTGTTCACCCTGCAGGAGGAGGAGGACGATGAGGTGAAGGAAGATACCTCAGGAGATTTGGGTGAGTGTCTCTCTGGATGTATTAATGACAACATAGATTGATTCATGGATGGATGGCCCTGTGTGTGTGTGTGTGTAGTCTCTTCTTTCATGGATTCATAGGTCAATAAAATAAAAAGCCAGTCCCCTTGTGTGCCCCCCAAAAACTACCCAAAATACTGGGTTAAATGTCTTGAAACCTCCCTCTTAAATAAAATAAAGTCATTGGAAAGTGGAAATGTAGAAGGAGGTAGGGAGTTCCAGAGTTCACCAGAGATAACCAGGCATAGAGAGAGAGAAAACAGTCCCTATTCCACACACTGACTGGTGCCTTTTGGTGTCACTTGAAGGGCTGGATGGTGAATCAGGGGACCTCAGCGTGGAGGAGGCGGTGCGTCTGGCTAACCGCATCACCACCTGGACGCAGCACCACCATGGTAACTCAATAAAGAAGCTGCAGTTGGATGCTCTCACTCTCACCGAAGTGTTGAGGCTTCACTTGTTGGCTTCGGGTGCTACGTCTGGAGCTAATGCCCGCTGGAGGTGAGTGAATGTGTGTGTGTGTGTGTGTGTGTGTCCGTCCTTGGTGAGTGGTTTGGTGTGTGTCATGATTTGTGGTGATGTACAAGAATGTGTGGAGAGTGTGTGGGTAGGCAGAGAATAAGTTGGAAAGACATGGTGTGAGTGAAGGTGGACTACAAGAAGAGGATGCAATGAATGGAAACCTACGGGAAATATGTTAACAGGAGCGGTTGACCCTACCATGTACATAATGGTAATAACATTGTAAGAAGACCAAGACAAGAATGTGAGGGTTACCAAGAATGCATTGGTAGCAGCACTGTAATGACTTGGGAATTTGGAAAGAATGGATGAGAGTTAATACATATATGAAATGAAGGGCAAGAGAGAGAGACTAGACTACTACATCAATTAATAAACATCTCGTGTGTAAATTTATAAAGTGTGGATAGATCTCTTTGTGATATTGAGATGTATGTATAATGTGTTCCCTCAATCACCATTTTTCCTTTTTTTTCTCGTTTAGGCATTTCAACCGTGGCGGCTACAAACACCACGATGACCCCGGCCTGCACTTCAAGCTGGAGGAGCCGGGGATCCTGAAGAAGCTGGCAAATGTCACTGTCTTTGACCTTGACATTGGTGAGTGTGTGTGTGTGTGTGTCATGAGTAGAGTTGTCTAGTTTAGTTCTGTAGTGTATGAGATTAGAATTAAATTTGTGTTATTATCTCTTTCTTTTCTTTTGTTTTTCAGTCTTTCCTCCTTTCCTTCTTCCATTCTTTCTTTCTTTCTTTCTTTCATTTTTCCTTCCTTTTGATACACTTTTCAATGCCACAGCCTTTCGTTCCCCTTCACCCACAACCCCCCCCCACTAATCTTTCCTTATCATTGCAGGGGAGAAGCTGAAGATCCTCAACATCCTCATAGGGCAGATCCTCACCTACGCCACTCTGAGGGACACCATCGACGACAACATTGAGGAGCTGAAGAAGGATAAGAACTGTCTCCGCCTCCACCAACAGAGTGCCGGACGCTATGAGAAGGAGATTCAGGCGGCAAAGTTAGTTTATTTGGGTTTTTTTTGGGGGGGGGGGGGAAAGCTTGAATGGGTTGTGAGTGGGTTTATTTATTTATTTATTTTTGTGTGTATGTGTGTGTTTTATTTTTTTATCTTTGTTTTTCTTCTTTTTTGTATTTGTTTTGTCTTTATTTCTTTCTATCTGTTTATCTTATTCTCTCTCTCTCTCTCTCTCTCTCTCTCTCTCTCTCTCTCTCTCTCTCTCTCTCTCTCTCTCTCTCTCTCTCTCTCTCTCTCTTCCTCTCTCTTTTTAACATTTTTCTTGACTGTGTTCTCCTCAGCCAGCTTTCCCCTCTGTCATATACCAAGAAGTGTGGTGCAATGCTCTGTGGTACGCTGTGCCGCCCCGCTCACCCTTTCACCGCTTCAGAGTGCAGGAGAAGCGTGACCGCCGCCAGAAGGAGAAGGAGAAGCTGCTGAAGGCTGCCGAGAGGAAAGAGGAGCAGAAGCAGGGGGAGGAGACTGCCCAGGGACTGGAGTCTGAGGAGAGGAAGGAAGAGGAGGAGGACGACGCTGAGGAAGAGGAAGAAGAAGAGGAGGAGGAGGAGACGGAGGACGAAGCAGAGAAGACAGCACGGCTAGCGAAGGAAGCGAAGAACAACGAGGCTCGTCGGCAAGACCTGCGCCGCCGTGAGGCTGAGCTCATCCAGAAGGTGAGTGGGCAGCAGCAGCAGCAGCAGCAGTGGTGGTGGTGGTGGTGGTGGTGGTGGTCTGGTGGTGTCCAGTGTTCCGTGTGTCAGTAATGGTCAGTAGAGTCACAGTACGGCCACAACTTCATGACGTGGTTTCCATTCACTTTTGATCTAATTCAGTGTAGCATGTATTCCTTTTGGCTGTTCTGTGGTGTGGGGCCTTCAGTGGGCATGTTGTGGTGGTGTGGTGGTGGTGGCAGCAGTAGCTTGTGTTGTATTGTGTTTGTCATTAGTGGTCAGTAGTCACAACACAGGTCGCCATGTCCACCATCACTCCTCTGACTCAAGACAATCCTTCTGGCTCTTGTGGCATTTTTATTGCACTGTGGTTTTCCAGCTGGCTCTCCTCTGTGGCCCTCAGCCAGAGTCTCTCTTACTTCAAACTAGGCATTGTGATCACATGACATTGAGCACATTTGAGTGTATTCACAGCACCAGTATCCCTGAGCCTCCCTCACCTCACCTTTGCTGTGTTGCTGTGCAGGTGCTGAACGCCGGTCGGGGGGTGAGCACCGCCCCGCTGGGCCAGGACCGGGCCTACCGCCGCTACTGGCTGTTCAGCAGTCTGGTGGGACTCTTCGTGGAGGACTATGAGCCGTTCCCCGGAGTGTGCCGTGCCACCCCCACCCCCCACCGCCTCAACTCCCTGGCCAGGATGATGGAGGAACACGCCCTGGCCATCCGGGAGCAGGCCTGCAACAACCTGGCCGGCACGCACGACGCCGTCCCCACCAGCAACAAGGAGAATGCCGGCCCCGCCCCGCCCCGTCCCCTCATTGCCAACCACCTGCCCAGCCGGCCGCTGCACCTGGTCAACGGGGACCAGGCGGCGACGGCGGCGGCAGCAGCGAGCCCCAAGCAGGAGACCAAGCCAGAGGAGAAGGACACGGACATTGAGGAGGTTCCAGTGTACGGACTGTGCAGCGCCGACCCGGACTCCTGCCCCGTCCACGCTCCGTCCCCGACCCGCCACCGCTGGTACTTCTTCCACAGCCCGGACCAGCTGCCGTCCCTCATCAGCTCTCTCAACCCTCGGGGCCAGCGGGAGCGTCGCCTGCGCTCCAACCTCACCGCCCTGCTGCCCACCCTGCAGACCTCACTCAAGGCCTGCCCCATCAGCCGCCTCAACCCCAGCCTGGCCGCTGTGCAGGTGAGTGTGCCTCCCTCCCCTCCACACTGTGTGCTGTGTTGCTCAGCTGCACAGAACACTGCTTTGCTTCCAGATCTCATTCAAATGAAGATAAATAAAGGCATTCCTGATTCCCAGGAACTCTTCAGCTTGTCTGTTCCAATCCTTGCCTCATCAAGATAGTGTCACATCTGCCATCAGCTACAGGCTGCAGGATTCTCTTTAAGTATTGCTTTCATAGAGGAGTCTTGTTGTATGCTAGGAAACAGTGTGCTTCATAATCACATCACTGCTGTCCTTCTGTGAGTGGTGGAGTCATCTTCCCTGTGTGTGTGTGTGTTGCAGGAGATGGAGGGCGAGGGCGGCCTGCGCAAGTCTCAGCGCCACACCGGCGTCAAGAAGGACACCAACCTGAACTTCCCGCTGGGCACGCCGATGGAGGAGGTGCTGAAGGTGACCCTGACAGACATCATCCTGGAGACAGAGGAGAAGCTGCACGTTGGGATGCTGGGCACCCTCCAGCGGCCCCTGCAGCGGGACCAGTGGAGGGAGGCACTCGTCAATGGCACTCTGCCAATCACTCACACCATGGACTACGGTGGCAAGAAACGCATTGCTCAACTCAGGGTCAGTGGATGCTTACAATACTAAATAGGATTGTCTCTCTCTTTCTCTCTCTCTCTCTTGGTCCTTCAATTATTTATATATTTTATCTGTTCTTTTTATTTGTTTATTTACTTATCTTTTTCTTTTTTACTTTTTTTGTAAATGTTCTTTTTATGACTCCAAAGTACTATTTTTGCTTTGCTTTGCCCATTGTGTTTTGTTGTGGCATCTGTAGCAGAGGAGCTTGTTTTCAGGCTGAGCTGGACCAGGACTCTGAGGAAGCCTTGAAGCCGGAGGAGGAGGAGGCAGCCAATGCCATAGAGGAGGTGAAGCAGCTGAGGCACGCCATCCTTCACCTGGCCCGGGCCGTGGAGTCCAAGTACCTTCAGCCTCCCCTAGGTGACCACTGCCTCTCTTGTTCCTCCTTCCCCTGGGGACACACTGGCCACAGCCTTATTGCTCACTCTCTACACTGATTCCTTGTTTGGTGGGACATCTTCAGTCTTGTGGGTGACGGTGCAGCAGCAAGGCTTGGGTCTGTGTTGTTCCAGTGTAAGGTGGCCAGTGTGAAGCAAATTGTTGGTTGTTATTCAGTGTCCAGGTTTGCGTAGTCCCAATTTTAATGCTTTTTATGATTGTGTTTGGTGCTTTACTGTATTGCCATCTTAGAGAAGGCCAGTAGTATAAGGAGTTAAGGAAATTATTCCGTATCTTTATAGAAATTACTGTTTAATTCATAAAAAGAGGAATGACAACAAGTTGTGTAACTTTGCAGGGGAGACCGACAAGGCCAGGAAGAGTCGTGAGAAGGCAGAGGAAGCGTACCTGAAGAGGCAGCGCAAAGAGGAAGAAGAGGCAGATTCAAGTGGAGAAGAAGAAGAGGAGGAGGTCAAGAGTCTGTCCAGCTTCCTGACTCCTCTGGAGCGCTGGGAGGACTCCCTCATGACCTCCACCAGTCTGTCGCAGGTGTGTGGTGTGGTGTGGCTCACTCTGTCTGTACACACTTTGTAAACATGGAGACCTCATAAGTGTTTCACAGTGAGTGAATGATTGGGGGGGGGGTGTAAGCATTTGTCCAAGTGTGTATTATGAGCGTCATGGTTGCAGGTGTGCCTTCACTTTGCCACCCTGGACAACTCCATCAGCTGGGCACACTCGGCAGCCAACACGCGGTGCCGGGTGTGCCGCCGCAAGACTGACCCTGAGAGCATCCTGCTGTGTGACGGCTGCAACAAGGGCACCCACCTTCAGTGCCTTAAGCCAAAACTCAAGGTGAGAACAGTCCGTCTCCTTGCCCCTCTCCTGGCCAGCCTGCTGCTTCCTTAGTGCTTGATGGGTTAGGAGTGTGTCATTTGTTGACTCATCTGTGTTTACTACTGTCTTACCCTCCTCCACTGCCAATCATACTACAGCTCCTCTCTCCTCTTTCCTCTCCTCTCTGCTCCTCTCCTGCCAGCCACCTCCTGTGTCCTCCCCTCTTCCACTGTCACCTACTTTGAATGTTCCTCCCTCTCTTCCTCCACCTAAGTCACCTAAGTCATAGCCTCCCCAGTGAACCACACCACTTATGGTCTGTCTGTCTGTCTTTACAGGAAGTGCCTGCCGGGGACTGGTTCTGTGACCGCTGCCGCCCCAAGGAACGTCCCAAGAGTCCTCGCAAAAAGAGGCAAATATATTGTGAGGAGGAGGAATCTGATGAAGAGGAGGAGGAGGAGGAAGAGTGCAGGTGAGTGCTTGTGTTCTTGTGTTGGGTTATTCAGGGGAAGTGCAGGCTTATTCCTTGGCACTGTGACTGTTGCTTGGTTCAGACGTAATGTTCTCACTTACAATAATACCATTACACTTTGTCCCACAGTGACGTTTGCTACACTTGTTGCTTGGCCGGCACTCTGATCTGCTGCGACACATGTCCACTGGCCTTCCACCCAGAGTGTGTGGCGCTGCGCAAGGTTCCCCGCGGCTCCTGGTCCTGCCCACACTGCACAGGTAATTTTAATATTAGTCTAGATCTACTGCCATTAATTTTGTGATGATAATAAAAAATGTTAGTGGTGCTGGATGTGTGGTTCTACATGAAGGAGCGTTGACAATACTCGCTTCTTTGCAGGGAAGGATGGTGCGGATGACAAGAAGAAAGGTAGCAAGGAAGCGAGTAAGAGCAGTAAGGATGGAGGCAAGAACAAGAGCACTCCTAAGACCACCACACCAAAGGCTGCTGCAGGAAAGAAAACTCCAAAAGCAGCAACTCCCAAAACTGTCACACCTAAGAGCACACCCAAGAGCTCCTCCTCCTCCTCCTCCTCCAAGGCATCTCCTAAGAATCAGAAGACCAGCAACTCTTCGCCATCGGAGAGCAGGAAGCGGAGAAGTGAGGGAGAGACGCCTCAGTCAGCCAAGAGGAGCAAGAGAGGCGTGTCTGGTGAGTGTGTTACTGTTGGGATGCTCTTCTGGGTTGGTATTCAGAAACATTTGGCTCTCTCACCGTGACTATTTTTTCAAGGCCACAGAGATGACTAGCCACGTTTTTAAGAGTATCTCCAGTTAATAATGTAAAAATCATGTCACTCTGCCTCCTGAATCATGAAAACACTTTAAAAAATTGTGTACATTTAAATAAAGACTTAAAATAGGGAAGGAGAAGTGCAAAAGTGTTTAAGAATACAACCCTTGCCTTCCTGGTGAGTCATTTCATTCTAGGCTGGCAAATTAGTGGGCTTTTTCTTTCATTATCTTAGGTTGCCATTGGCCAGCTTCCCCTTCTCACTTTATAAAAAAGAAAAGTTGGTTCAGGAATAGGATGACATTTCAGACATTGTTATCTGTTGATGTGACCTTCACTGTGTCCTTCCAGACTCCCCCCCGCCCAGGAGGGTGAGCGGCCGGCGGTCTCTAGTGGATGAGGGCAGTACACTCAACACTGCCGCCCTCACCTCCTTGCTGGAGGAGCTACAGCGGCACCCGGAATCCTGCCACTTCAACAAACCAGTCTCCAAAAAACTGGTGAGGAAAAGAGAGAGAGAGAGAGTGTGTAGAGATGGTGTAGAATGTCTTCCTGTATTAAGAAGTGTGATGAGATGAGGAACCTTTTATTTACTGAGATCACACTTGATATTTGTTAGTTTCAATGTTTTAGTGATCATTAAGTGCTTACCTTTGGCCCTGCCTGCCACACTGTTTAAAAATATTGTTTGATATTTGTTAGCTTTAGTGTTTTAGTGAGTGAGTTTGTTTGCCCTTTGCCCTGTCTGCCTCACTGTGCACTCCTGCCAGGCCCCGGACTACTACGAGGTGGTGAGGAAGCCCATGGACTTTGGACGTGTGCGGGACAAGCTCACCTCCTTCAAGTACACCTCTGACGGGGAGTTCTTGGCTGATGTGATGCTGGTGTTCCAGAATTGCCAACAGTACAATCTTGAGGACACGCCTGAGTACCAGGCCGGCTCTGTCCTCTCTGACCTGTTCTTGAGCCGGGTGTCCAAGCTTGGCCTGCCTCTGCCCCACAACTCACCCTCCTCCCTTGTCTCTCCGTCGGGCAGGAGGCGGCGGCGCTGAGGCGTGTACTAGTGTGAGGTTGGGGCCTTCCTGTCTGTATTGTAAGAGGCAGTGTCCCTTGCTGGCCCTTGCTGCCTTCCTGGTGAGCTCAGTGGACCACAGGAAGGCCTCAGCTTTTGAATGTTTTTTGGCATTCAAAGTCTTGAATATTTTTCTACTGCAGTCTTTTCATTTGATGGTAAGTAGATGAAAAGGTATTCAAGCCTCATCTATAATATTTTATTTATAATATTTTTAGTGGTTCGATTACTGTAAATTGAAGCTCTGAGCATTGAGTTAGTTAGTTAGTTAGTTAGTCTTTTATAATCAATATTAGCAGCATTTTTGTAGCTGCCATGCCAAGCAACTGTTGCCTTGATGCAGCAGCGGCACGGACCCCTGGGCACCACGTGTCCACGGAGACACTCACGTCCTTGTGCCGCCACCAGTGTCACTGCCACACTTTTACTGAGCCACACCACTGCCACACACAGCAGTGTTTACTGATACTGATACTGATATGATGGTTACAGGTCTGCAGGTTAATGTGATTGGGAGATAGACAAACTGTGCATGCATTAAGGAAAAGAGACTCACAGAGGAAACCTTTGTCTCTGTCTGTCTCTTGCAACCTTTGATGAAGAGTGTAAATTGCCTTGGTCATAATTATGTTTTCAGAAGAAGTGTTGCATGAACCTTGTAACTCATAGGGATCTGTGCTCCTGAAACACATTAGTACTACTGTTAGGTACAGCACTCAGGGTGCTACACTTTGTCACAACAAGAATTTCCACTTAATTATCACAATGTCTTTGTGAACCCCACAATTGCCCACCACAGTAGTTTAAAACTACAACAAACTACAGTGGATCAAAGATTATTTTTGAAAATAAATATATTGACCACTTTTGTCTGGACTGTACATCCTCTTGTCATCAAACCAATGTACCCAAACTGTGGCAGCAGCAGCAGCAGCAGCAGCAGCCAGCTGTCCTGCCCTGCTGTGGGTGAGTGTGTGTGTCAGTGTGTCCTGCAGCCAGCCAGCCAGCCAGCAGTCCTGCTACAACACACTAGGGATGATCTGCACTACATCAGGAAAGTGTGTGTGTTAAGTCATTGTACGGTTACACATTACTTAGTGTACTCTATTTTGAAGCTTTTTTAAAGCAAATTTACTCATACACGCAAGCTTGCATGCACATCTGATTTTCAATTTATTACCACCAGCTTTACTGTACTTGCACATCTCTTCTGTTGGCGTGTGGCGGCGTCCCATGTGAGATACATCGTTTTTAGCTGCTTGGCTCAATCTTTAGTGGGTTTTGGCTGATCTAGAAATAAGATGAAATAAGACCAAGCTCGCGAGTGCAAAGCAAGAAAGGAAAGAAGAAACAACGACAATAGTATTAGCTTCCTGAATTTGATATTTGACATTTGGATAACATGTACAGAAGGAAGTGGTAGAGATGGCACACACACACACAAGGGATGAGGAGTGGCCGTGAGCGCGTCCTTGTCTCGGCCAGTCCTTAACGGTACAGGTGACGCGGCGCGGTGCGTTCCGGTACACTGTATAGCTGCTTTTGCCTCGCTCTCAGCCTGCTGGCGACCACCCTCCATCCCTCCCCACCCGCCACCATACCGGCCGCCGCTAAGTGAACCTGTGAACCTGTCCTGGTAATGTGACGTGAGACGCTCCTCCCACTCTCGCTCTTCACCTTCAATAGATCACAAACTTGCTGCTGCTGCTGCTGCTGCTGTGTCACCATTATAGTTATTATACATTCAGTTGTCTCGGCGGTGGGAGCGTTAGCTCTATCTACAATGTAGATCACTTTTGGTTACGATTTATTGTCCAGTTTTTCATTATATATATATATATATATATATATA
>CM035185.1:14451792-14469386 GCA_020233015.1 Callinectes sapidus | reverse complement strand
AGAGAGAGAGAGAGAGAGAGAGAGAGAGAGAGGGGTGTCGGGAAAGTTAGTAATTGTGACGTCAGTATAGGGAAGACAGGCGGGTGTCACACGGGTAGGGAAGGCTGCACCGCCACTGGGAACGCCTTTCACTCCTGAGAGAAAGGCTCCGGGTGAAGAAGGAACACAAATACAAGAATAGCTAAGCTGATAGGAAGTGTGCCTTGCAAAAACTGAGCCGCTGCTTCCTCGTTCTCACAATTAGAAGAAGTTTGTGACCTACAAGGCGACAGGGAGTGACAGGTGTTCCCAGTGCTGCTGCAGCCTTCAACAGCCGTGCTATTTACAGTTTGCTGATATTTTCCTTTACTGTCTCTATACACACTGATTAAGTATGAGTCACATGCTGAGTTGTAAATATGTTTTGTTTGCTCTTCAGGCCTCCAATGGCAGGAGTGGCCGCATCACCTCCAGGGGCAGAGTGATTCAGTGAGCACGTGTCTCTCTTGTTCTCAACCTGCCCTGCCCCGCCCCGCCCCGCCCCGCCTCTCCTCGCCCCGCCCTGCCCTGCCCTGCCCTGCCCTGCCCCGCCCTGCCCTGCCCTGCCCCGCCCTGCCCTGCCCTGCCCTCTCCTCTATCCTGGTCTACAAGGCATCAGTAACATATGCCTCTTTCATGATCTGGTGACTTCCTCTGTTACCAAAGCAAAAGTCGTGTTCTTCCTCTCCTCACCTGTCAGTCTTTACTTTAGTTCTGGTGACATTCTTGTTATCCCTCCAGTGTTTGTTAATGCTTCACTCACCCTGACGTGTTCTGTGGATGTCTGTGACCTCATCTGTCCCGTCTTTGTCAGTGTTCAGTACCAGAGGTCCCCCCCTCCCTCCCTCCCTTCATTGCTGCTGTCTCATCTCCTTCACTATTGCCATCATAGTCACCCATTCCATTTGCTGATCTCTTTGTGGTCTCCAGGGAAAATTTTGATATTGCTGTTTCTTTGTCTCATCTTTAAAACAAAATCTTCTTATCCCAGATTCTGTTATTCTGTATTTCAGCATATCAAATCATCACATTTAAGAAGCGTTAGTCTGACCCATTGTAGAATTCTCAGTTTCATCTCATGCCATATTACCAATCATTGTTTGGTTTCCGTATACATCTGTAGATAAAGTGTAAGCTTTGTTTTCATAATAGCAGGCATTAAAGCTGCTATCACTGGTACAAACAGGAGTCATATACATTCCAGCATTGTCATTCACAACTCAATCAGTGCTACCTAACCCTATACACTTTGGATCTGTCTTGACACATTCACAGAGTACAGTTTCTAAACAAAGTGAAGCAGCTCTTATCAATTAGTGTTAGTGATCATAATTCTTTATTTCTCATATAAACAATTCAGCATCAAGTGATATCAAACGATGTATCTCTTTTATACTTAGATAACTTGAATCTAAATAATGAGATGCTGAACTGTAGAGTAAGAGATTCCATTGTGACAGGAAGCACTGACTGCATGTATTGTCAGCAGGAAGTGTGACAGTAACTACTTTGCCATGCACTTTGTCAGAAAATAAAGCAGTCAATGGAAACCGGAAGTGTTGCTTCTCCTTCAAATGAATGGTTTATTGCTTCATATTTATCTATCTTTCATCACTACTACTACTACTACTACTGCTACTACTACTACTACTACTACTACTACTACTACTACTACTACTACTACAACTACTACTACAACTACTACTACAACTACTACTACTACTACTATCTAAATAACGATAGTGGTTCAATGAGTTGTGGACGGTTCGAACCCTGAGCTGAGGAAGGCCACAGTGGTTGGATCGCAATGCAAAGCAGATAGTGGTTGAAGACGGAGGTGTGCCGCTAGTACTGAGTGAATCTTGCGGTGAGTATGATACTGGTGGTGGTGGTAGTGGTGGTGGGAGGAGGAGGAGGTGGAAAGTTCTAGAAGCATTTTAGTTTTACACACACACACACACACACACACACACACACAGTTCCTTGGGCCTCCCGTGGTTGTCTCCCCCTCTCACCTCTCCTCACCTCTCCTTTCGTTTCCTCTCACTTTCCCCCACAAGAGTTGGAGCGGCTCCGAGCGAAAAGGGCACCAGAGAGGTAGTCAGTCGTGTTGTTTTGAGTGACACTGCGTGGCCCTGCAGTGAGGCAAGGACCGAGGGAATAATGGCAGGGTGAAGGACGAGGGGGAGTGGCTGCTGCCTACACCAGAGAAAGTACGTTGTTGATTGGTTAAATAATTTTGAGATGCGAAAAAAATGGATCTAAATTTTCATGTTTTTTATCATATGTTTTCACTTTTTAACATTTTAATTCTCTGATGTAAACTAAATAACTGTGTATTTGCGTGTGCGTGTACGTGTGTGTATCAGTTTCCCTGTCAGTTATAAGGTTATCGTAGAGAACAAATTATCACTGCACACATTAGCTGTTCACTGATATATGCCAGGCTCCACAAAACTTGAATCAACGTTGTATCATTATTTTATGGAGAAATTAACTGCCTTTCCCCAGATACCATTTAATTCTAATTTTGAAATTTATTCCCACACCTTCCCACCTCATCCTGCCTAAACATTGGTTATCTTTCATCTTTATCTTTAATCTTTCATCTCTTTCTTGCAGAGTTCTGGACGTGCCGAGACACACACGCTGGCGGAGACCCCTGTGACTGTGGCAAGTGCAAGACAGTGTGGTGAGGGTGAAGGACGCTGCCATGACGCCCACAGCTGTTGTAGGGAAGGGTGGTGGTGGTGGTGGATACTTATCAGTTATGTCTCGGTAAGGGAAGAAACATTGTGTGTAATTAGTTTCATGTATTTTTTTAGTCATGTTGAGACTGAGAATATTTAGATTGAGGAAATAGTAAGGTGCTCAACTTTTGAGAATGTTGATCGTTGTTACTGTTTTGTGTTAGACTCTTGACAATGACAGTCCGTAACTACGAAGACATTTTCAGTGTCCATGGTGTGACCAGGGACTGACGATATGCAGTATTAAGTTGAAAAATCATCCTTGACTCTTAGGAATTGTTTTAAACCCAGACGTCTGTAAACTTTATTACTAAGTTGAAAATTTTTGTAGATTTTTTTCAGGCTTCAATACACAATCTGCCTTGTCTCCGGAGACTCTTCAGAGTATTTTCGACTTAACTTACTTTTTTTAGGTTTTTTAGGGTTCCATTTTTGCAATTTTGAGCGTTTTTTAATGCTTTTCCAGCCTTTAGGGTTCCATTTTCAGCGTTGTTTTAGTGCTTTTTCAGCCATTTTTTTGGCATTTGTTTTTATTTCCAAAGGATTAATTCTACAACTATTTTCATTGTCATTTTATTGCTGCAAAAAGATTATCCAGCATCATTGTATATGTAATTGCTTCATTTTATTACTACTACCGAAGACACTTTCAGAATACTTTTAACTATATATTATGTAAGCCAATATTGGCATTTCTAGTCACCCAAGCCTACTACAGGCATTCTTTTAGAAAACCATTACGAAAGCACATTAGAACTAAAAATAGGTTCATATAAATGGATAAACGTAAGTTTCACAAGCAATTTATTTTTCTTCTGACACCATAGCTATGCATGTAAATCTACAATTCTTTCAAGGCACCAAGGCTATGCATTTACAGGACAGGGGAAAAACACAATGAGTGACACACTGCATTACTGACAATTTTCTTCCCTGGATGGCAGCAAGTTGCTCTTGACAGGACAGTACCCTTCCTTGGGTGGTGGTGGTGGTGGTGGTGGTGGTGGCGGCGGCGGCAACAGGCCTTTGTGGTGCGAGGCAGTCACTCATCCCTTCCTGGATGGCAGCAGGTGTTAGTGGGACCATGTGATGAAGGAAGTGTTCCTCCCTCCCTGATGGCAGCAAGTGTTGGCAGGACAGGATGGAGATGCACCACTTGGAAGGAGAGGCAAAGTAAATGCCATCGAAGCAAAGCAGATGCCATCTCATCTCCCAGTGCAGCAATCAGATTCTTGCATCACAAAAGGATTTCGTCTTCAGTAGTGGCAGACAGCCACTGTAACCTTTCAGTAGTTGCAGCAGCTGTAAAAAATTAAAGTTTTTAATATTTATAAAAAAACCTTTATCACAATGTGCAACACATGTTCGTGTGCATGAGCAACCAACTGAACAGCAAAGCTCTTCCAAGGATCAATGAGAACACTGATACATACAACCTGATCAAGTCTGTCTATTCCACTGACTAACTGACTAACCACGCTATCTCAATTTCCCAAACCTAACTTTTTTTCTTCTAGTTATGCGTTTGCCTTCTACCTTTTAAGTGAACGCAAATTTAGCATGTTTAATAGCAGCAGCATCCGAAACACCCTTAACTACTTGTCCTCTTAGCGAAAGATTTTATTAGAACCTGGGAATACAACTTATGACTTCAACCTACTGTGGGGAGGCACCGCAACCCTTGAGGCAATATTCTCTCCCTTTTTGTAGCCGACTGTTAATCACGGATAGTTCATAAGTAGCCAGCATGTCTCGCTAAGTGAATCACGGATAGTTCACAAGTAACTAGCATGTCTCACTTACCAGCAACTACCGAAGTCAATTCCTCCGATGGTCTCTTCCCTCCCAAGCAGCACTGAACACACTGGTGGATGAAGCACCTACGTCGAGTGAAGAACGAACTACCACCTACGTACTGGCATGATGTTCCCAATAACTTCTGGACACCGATGCTAAGTGCCCTGGAAACACTGCAACAGCTCTTCCGGCCTCCCGTGTGCATCTCCCCTTCCATTTGTCCCGGCAGCCACGTGATTCTTCCCTAGGGGTGACACCAATAAGTATTACCATAAACTGTAGCGTTATCTTATCTAACAGGCGAGAACACTACAAAGTATAAGCATGACAAAGTAATTGAAAACAAACCAAGTAAAGCAGGCAGGAAAAAAAATACCTAAAGTGTCTCCAATGGCACGACACAGGCAAGTATACTATTCATCTAAAATTGCCCATAAATGAAAATTAAGCCAATAGGTTCCCGGATATGCTAAGACTATGCAGAAGAGTCCATAATCACCACTCGTCACTGGTGTACGGGAAGAAAGGAGTCATGTTAACTTACCACGCTGTGAAGAGGTAACCCCTCGTAAAGTATGAACGAGTGAAGGCAGCGAACGTTAATTAACCGGTAACTAGTGTCAGCATCCGTCACCACTGATGCAGCTGAACAGGAGCCGGCAGCCTGTTGTTGCAGGGCCTTCACAATATGCACACAGCAACTGAAAATGACAATAATAGACACTACTTAATACAGGTAGTGTGAAGGTCTTACACATTAAAGATACACAAAGAAAATAAGGTGAAAAAAAAAACTGCTTCATATACACTACCAAATCTGAATAAAACGAAATTAAAGGAAACCACAAAGGCAGACAGAATTGTGACTTACATTATCGGCCACCACCATAGATCAGTATTACTACGAACACTGCTCTCAACGCACATCCAACCCCTGTAGTGGGCACACCTACACGAGGATGTTAGCAGCAGTCACACGGCTGTTATAAGGCACTTCACATTCATGAAACTAACACATTTAAATACAGCAATCCACAGGAGTTTTAACCGAAGTTTGGCCAAGTTCATTGATGGGGATGATAGGTGGATATAGGGGGTGGTGTTCACACGGGCTGCCACGGATAGCTCTAACGGCATCTTGCAGCTTCCCTCATTTTCTTGTGTTCTTATACGAGAGCTACTTCCGGGTAGCACACCGATAAAATAGGGCTTTAACCAACAAGAATCTTACGTGACATTACTACTCGGGCAACGCTTCCTAACCTCTAAAATACGGCATGGAGCACAAACGATCACATTCACGAGTTAGATTTACCGGTCCTTCACTTCACTCGGATATCAACACCACTGTAGTACTGTCAAACACACCTGCCACACCAACACAGCTACAATGAAACCTGCGAAATCTATCAACGTAATAAAACTCCCAAGAGAACACATCTTACCTGCACACAGCCTTCAGGAGAAATGACGGTCTCGACTCTTCTCTGCTTTCCAGTTTACCTCCTTCTCCCTGCCCCCCCCCCCCCCCCCCCCCCCCCCGTTTGCTGTAAAGACATTTTAACAATAAGTACTGCTAGGCCCGAGTTCAAAGAGGAAGTTTCCATTACCATCTGACTACCTACCTAACCAAGACGTGCCAGAAATTAAAAGGGGAAGAATTACAAATACGACTCATGAAAATAGTGTAAATTAACCCAAAATAACGTACATGACATAAACGCAATAATTACCAACAATAACCTCTTCAAGGAATCAATTCGAGAAACCTGCAAATAGCATTAACCATAATAGGGAAACAGATCCACGATGGAGCGCAGAAGGTTATGCAACTTCACTCACTACAGTATTTCACACTACACATTGACTAAAGAAACATCAATGACCCCACAAGTATAGCAAGGTAACAGGGAAACAACTCACGGGGGAATGACTCGTGACACTGTTTTAGAAAGGGGACGGGGTGGGGACGACTCATGACACCGTTTTACAAGGGAAATGTACACAGGAATAGGATAGCCACTCTCTCTTAATGTTTATCAGGGGAGGGATAAAGAAGAAAATTTATAGGAATTACATACAATAAGGGAAAATATTATCGCGAACCTGGGTTGAAGCTAACTCGCACACCTCAACAATACCTCCACACCTCCTCCTCACCTCAGTACTCACGTAAACGCCTTCAAAATACACATGTGACTGCAAACACTCTCTTATTGGAACACTCTCCCCTTTACAAGCACAGATATGATAACAACAAATGTAACAGTGGCAATACTCAAGAGAGGAGTGAAAGACAATGGAGGGAGGCAGTTTGACGTGGTGCTGATCCGAGTCTCTCTCCCTATTTATTACTATTATTATTATTATTTTTTTGGTGGGGGGCTTAATATTGCTTGAATAATGGTAAGGTTTGAATTCAGCTTGTTTTAGCAATGTGGGGTCACCACTTGCCTCGAGTGCTGATTTGGCAGACACTTATTCCCGAAATAACTTAATGATGTACTTTTCAAACAATTGTCTTCCCTGTCCCCTATATTCTCCTCACGCCCTCTTAAGGGAGCACCGCCCCCCCCCCCCCCCCCCCCCACATACACAAAGTATGAGAAGTATTGGTCCAACCCATTCAGATGACAAACTCGTCAAGTGCACAAACAGTCAACAAGGACGCAGCAGCAGCAGCAGCAGCAGCAGCAGCAGCAACAGCGTGTCATTCATTCAATGGTTCACGCCACGAGTGTTTCGAGCGGCATTGGGAGTTGTTACCCTGACGTGATTAATGACTCGTCTGAACAACAACGCATTCTACAGTAGGGGTACATCTTATACACATTGAGCAACTTATGTGGCATTCAATGCAAGTTGTGCTTAGCGCTCATTGTGGTGGCTTAACACGTCATAAGAAAACAAAAATGATCATGGTAATACTAATAATTCGGGGTATTCTAACGTTAGCCGAGGATCGGTCAGGGCAGTATGAGTTCAGAGTTCTTTCAGATATCTCAAAGCCATCATGGATCTACTAAGAATGTTACAATGAATATATAAAAAGAGGGAATTGCCTTCCAAAACTGCTTTATTTTACCTTACTGAGCAAGGCAAGTCTAATGATTCAATCATTAATAAATTATCAATGCTCTCATTGAATAAGAATAGCTCTCTATATAGCTTAAAACTGCCCTCTTAACTGTTAACAAGGCTTGCTTCACTCGCACCACGTCCCGGAAGTAAGAATTCAGGTTAACCTTCCCAAAAAATTTTATTCTGGATTCACCCGAGATGTATGAAGGAGAGCGGCCTCGCCACTGTTAATTAATGTTCAGTGGGACCACCACCGCACCGACCAGGCCTATCTGTCTGTGGCTTGGCCCGGCCCGGGGCGACAGGGGGGGTCGCTGATGACAGGTGAAGCACGTCAAGTATGTGTTGCTGTCGTGCTGTTTTATTACTGTAAGTACTGAAATGTCTAACCTCTGACTGTGTTGATATCTCTGCCATTAATAACAGTTTTCCAAGATTCTATTCCTTCTGAAGCCCAAAGGTATCAATGGCGTATGCATAACATTGCAACTCGTTGTTGAGTCATGTTCCCGAAGTATGTACAAGTTAAGCTCAGTTATTTGCGGCTCTATTGCTCCCACACAGAGTGGTCAGTATCCAATCCCAAGCATGTGCTGTATAGCTCGAGTGACTCTCACCCGTCATTTCACCGCCTTCCAAGCATCACCACACTGAGCCACAGGAAGTGAGTGAGTGAGTGAGTGAGTGAATGACCCGTGAAAAGCAAACATGTCGAATGTGCGTCGCTGCGGCCTTGACGAGAGGGAAATTGATCGCGCGCCGGACGACGATGCTCTTTTGAGTGGGGAGGATAGTGGATAGTTTGCGGATAATGATGGTCACTGTCCTCATCAGATTTAGACAATGACTACATTTATAGGCCTCGTAAGCAAGAGGGTGAAAGCGAGACAGAATCTTCTGATTCTGGGAAAGGGAGAGTGTTAATGCGAGGGAAAATAACTCTCCAAGAGCTGGAAATTGGTGATGGTGATAATAATGGTGAATGTGGTGATGGTGATGAGTGCGAAGTCGTGGTTATTTTCGGCATATATAAAGATTAAATCTAACTTCCAGGCACCTGTGAACACATAATATATGGGGTTTAAATCTCGATTTCATTCCCAAGGGAAACAAAAAGTTCTGCCACTCTGGGACAATTTTTCTTCTGATACTGTGTGTGTGTGTTAAGGGATAATTGCAAGCCATGACGCTAACAATCTAGTATTTATTGTGAACATACGTGTGTATGTTAAAGTTGAGCTTTATGTATATATTCATTACAATTAGATGAACATGATAAAATTTTCTTGTCACTGATAAAGATTAAATGAAAACTAGATTGACTAAACAGAATTACCCACATAGTCATACTTGTGGTATTTGTTTCACTGATCACCAAGGGGCACTCCTATCACTGTGCAATTAGCAAAGGTGATGGAACCTGTTCACCAGAGCTGCTGATCCAATAAGTCACCATCCTTTACAAGTGACTGCTTCGTGATAGGGGCAAGATTCAAGCAGGAACGTAATGTGGGAGTAAACCTCATGTAAATTTACACTGCATTATTATATTTATGAATTCCACACCATGCTTTAAATTTTGATTCACTAGTAAATACAGACCATCCATGACTTATGACTGTAATCTACCACATCTGACTAGTAGGTCATAAGTTGACTTGGTTGCAAGTCAGCCCATGTAATAATTACCAAACATACAGGCATTCCCTGATTTACAAAATTTAATATTCAAGTTACAATTTTCTGTGGATATGAACAAGGGGCCACATTCAGAAGCAATCCTGAACTATCTGTAACATAAACATTACACTTCAAAATCAAGGTGAATGCGAGGACAAAATACACACTTGGCGTTATTACATACACTGTGTGGTATGACTGTGATACAAATGACTGTGTGGCTGTTAAGATACAAGTGATATGTAGTGTGGCTGGAAGTGACATGGATTGTGGAGTGACTGACTATGGTATGAGAAGTTGTATGGTTGGCATGATATGGCTTTGTATCCAGTTCGGCTGGTTGTTATGTGTGATGTGGCTAGATGTGATGTTCATGTATGAAAGTGTATGTGATATTGTTTGTTGTTGGGCCAGTTTTGATGTGTTGTGATGTAATTATGTGGCTAACTGGCATTGGCACTATTGCACCACCATGCTGCCACATCACACCAAATATGAGGACAAAACATCCGCTCACACAGTGCCGGACTGTGACTGGCATGAATAACCATTTTACGATTCAATATCCTGAGTTTCGTGATCCTTGAGTTAAGTGCTTTAATTACAAAACTCAAGATGATCTGTACAACCAAAGTACATATATTACAAATTAATGACTTATTAACATTATTCATAAACATAATGACTTACTCAGTCATGTGGAACCTAACTCATTCCTTTGTAACTCATGGAATGTCTGCATTATGAGATGAGAACCACTTTGATAAACTGTTAGTGAGGGTGACAAGGAATATATGCTGGAAAACAATGGTGAATTAAGATGTCATGATAACAAAAGGAGGAGCATTTACTAAATCCATTTATTGTAATCAACTGACCAATGGTCATGGTTGTAGTGTCAGTCTCAAGTTTATTAGATTATATGTTGATGCTGACTTGTGCCTGTCCGTGCGTGTGCGTGTGTGTTTGTGAATACATAAAAGGCTGACATCTTCATGAATATTACTTAGAGCATCTGGATGACACAAGTACACAACATAAAATTGTATAAAGAAATTACTCAAAAAACAAAGGAAAACTATCTTTGATGAAATAGTGTTCAAACTCCACCCTGTTGAGTTGTGATGTTAGTTACATCATAAAAACGATCTAAAACTATTTCACATTCTTTTCACAAGGCAGTGATGACTGTTTGTCATGGAACAGTTGTTATGGCAATTGGTGAACACAATGTTTTGTCATCTCAGCAGCTTGCTGAGGTCATCTCTCTTCAGGTGAGTGCAAGCTGACTCACTATGCCCCTCACTGTCTGAATGAGACCTTGATGTTGCTGTGGGTTGTTCACAATGAGGGAATGCAGCTGGACCATATAGCTGTCTATCGTCTCCTCTGTGGGTGCTGTCTCGCTGCCTGCAAGAGATTTGTCACTACCTTACCAAGGGAGATAAATCATTCACAATGCTGATACTGGAGATAAACAACAAAAGACCAAACAATGCCCCAATATAGTTTCCAATATGTCTTCAGGTTTTTCTTTTGAAAAGTTTTACTTAATGGCAGGAAATACAGAAGGATGAAGTGAATTCATGCTATGTTCACAGGAATAATAACTAAGATAACCAATGTAGTCTTACAGAGACTTCAGTTGGCAAATGCTAATATTGCATCACAGAGCACACACACACACACACACACACACACACACACACACACACACACACACACACACACACACACACACAGAAAAAGAAGGCAGGGACAAATTGGCATCTCATGTGCAGTGTATCAATTTTCTACCACTTCTGTCACAAAGAAAGGACAGCTTACCTGGTAATGGGAGGTTAACAAAGGCTCTGGCCAGGGTTCGCCGCAGGGTCTCTATGTGCTGCTGTAATGCTGCGTTGTTGCTGCGCTGCTGACTCGTCTCCGACTCCAGACGCTCCACAGTGCTCCTGTAAAGTGTGTGTATGAATAGAGGCTCTTAAAGAAAGAAAAATTTTACAGTTCTAATTATTAATAACACTTAAAATATCAAAGATGTATATTACCTCAGCTCAGGATTGAAAATGAAGATACAGACAGTAGGAGGGAACAGAGAAGGAAGGGGTTAGGTACTGTCAGTTGCTTCAGATATCTATGTTTCAGAGACAAAAAGATGGTAAAGTTTAATAGAGAGGTAGTGGTCAAAAGATATAAAAAAATAGATGTAGAATTTAAAGAAGAAAAAGGTGTGTCAATACGCTTGGTTCACTATCAAGAGTGTTAACCTTGGAAGTCAAGTATTTGACACTACAAGCTGTGATAACATTAAACATTTGGGCAAATCCACGCTCAGAAGAGTTAAAGTAAGGCAAGTTTTCTTACTTCATGCTCTCTATGTGCTTCTGCAGAATGGCATTTTGCTCTTCGTAGTCTGTGTTGGATTTTCGCAGCTGCCGCAGCTCTCCTTCACGAACTGTGGATAGGACAGCCACAAAATGTAAGACTCCAAAGTAATATTCATGATAAAAACATATACACCATGATTCACACAAGAATATAGCAATAACTGAGAAAAATAATTTCATTAAGTGTCTCTTTCAATCTAGTCTTCTTTAAAAATTCCAATGGTGAGGAAAGAGACATTTAGAAGGAACAGAGTTGATCTGTCCATCTATCAAAATGCTTAGACATCATCATCTGGTGCCATAAACTCCACACCTCCGCCACAAAACCCACAAACTCATCACTCTCACCTAGATAAGTTCTACTTTCTGATACAATAATACTTATTGTGGCCCGGCCTTACTTACCTTTGTTATGAGTAAGGAATTCCTCAGTGAAAATTGGGATCTCTAAGGCTGAGTGAGGGTTTAAGGGTTCCTGTGGACAGCAGAAACAGTCGTCACTCAAGGCAAAAGTGTAGTAAGAAGGTGAGGGGTATTGCACTTCATATGTTGTAATGCTGAGGTATAAAAGTGATCATGGATTTGGTTTGCTACAATTCAGTATAAAATGTGGAATGGTTAGCACTGTTACTCGTAATAGTAAAACTTGAAGGTATGAGTATAAATGACCTGATCTTCTGCCTGTCTCAAAATATCACAATGAGACAACTAATTTACCTTGATGACTTAATCTTTCCATTCAGAAAAAGAGGAAGTTAAACTTCCCTTGTAACAAATTCCAAAACTGCAACAATGAATGACCCAAGACATTAGTAGTACTGACCTCCTCCTCCTCCTCTTCCTCTTCTTTTCTCTCTTCACCATTCTCCTTCCTGGTTTTCTTTGGGGGAGAAGGAGTTTCTGTCTTTCTTTGCTTCTGGAGAAAGTTTTTGTAAGCATCTGTTTTCTGATATTCCTCCATTTCCTTTTGGTATCTGGTCAGAAGAGTGGAAATAGAATTGAAGCATAAATAAGTAGAATAGAACAACCACAATGAAAACATCTGGTGCCTAAGTAAAGGAAACTATAACAGCTCTCAAGACTGGCTGGCAGCTCCACCTTTCCCTTGCCCATCAGAAACTTCTATCTCACTCAAATCTTCCTTGAGTACTATGAATTTGCATATTATTCATTATAATTCTTGTTAAAAATGGATAATTTTAAGAGGTACAGCTGGCTCTAAAAATTTCAGTCCACATCACAGCAAGGTGAGGATAGAGTAATGGAGAAGGGGATGTCCCCAAGGGTGGAGTAAAAGAGATGAAATTTTGGCAATACTATAGTCTTTAGTTGGTGACCCCTGGAGAAGTACTCCTCACCTCTCTTTGTCGGCTTCTGCTGCCTCCAGGTACTTGGTCTTGGCTATCTGGTCAAGGGCGGCCCACCTCTGAGCAACCAATTTGGTAATTTCATGAAAGGCCAGGCCAGGCTGAGTCTGCCGCAGTACTTCTCGTTGGTCTCCCATGAACAGCATGTACCCTGGCATTGGCAAAGCAACATTCAACTCACTGACCACAACTCATCACAATTAATCTCTCTGTCCTCAGCACAATGAACTTAAACCAAAAGATGTCTTTACTTTGTATTGGCTGAATTGCTCAATGTGTCATTAGCAAAACACTTACAACCCACAATATGTTATCTCACACCTGAAAATTATAATCTTTCAAAGTTGTCTTCTATTTCCATCTCTTATCTCTAAAGTAATTTTCTTATTTAGTTATTAATTTTTTAGTAGCTGCAACAAAAATAGCTTTGACCACTGCCTGGCAATGTTAAAAATGTAATGCTAAAAAGAAAACTATTGACCAGCATCCAGCAAGCCTGACTTACCTGACAGTGGTCCCTTTGGGGCGTTGGAATCCTTGGGTAAGAGGCGACGCTTCCTCCCTTTGGGCCAACCCTTCTTTTTGGGCGAGGTATCTGCACCACTGGAGCTGGCACCACCAGTAGTCATGCTGCTTGCTGCCTCTGGAAGGATGTGTTCAGATGTAATAAACAGGTGAATGTACAGTACTGTGCCAGGTCCACACTAAGGTGTTGGCTGCACCTCTCCACCATACCTCGGTGCAACAATGGAAAAATCTATCTTGGTAGCTGATAAATCAATAACAACAACCAATAATCAATAAATAACTGGCAATAAATTTATTGCTGGATAGCTGATAACCAAAATTGTTCTAAACACTACAGTGATTGATGACCACTAGTTTGGAAACAGAAGGATTGGTGATAATGATGACTCAAAGATGCAGGAAAAATAATTTAGCTAACATAAATTGAAGTAAAAGACATCCATCAGCCAAAAATATTCCTAAAGGCACATTAACTTTAACTCACTGGACACTGACACTTCACTTTTACAAGAACAGCAACAAGACATCCACGGTCCACCTGTCGCACTGGCCACACACCCAGTTAATCCTAACCTAACCCGATCCAAACAAACCACGAATCAAACCTCTCACTACCACTCAGTCAGTCAGTCAGTCAGTACTATACGCCACCACACCTGGCTACAGCCCAACCAGGCAGTGATGGTCCCTGTCCACCACACCACACCACACCACACCAGCAGGCAAGCCAGTGTGTCATGCTACAACCCTGCCACACCTGACCAGGCTGGGAGTCACACCTCACCTGTGGATTACTGGTGCTCACACCCGCTGTACTGCTGTTGTTGCTGCTGCTGCTGCTGCCGCTGGCTCTCTCTCTGTCTGTCTGTCTGAGTTACAGTGCCACTGCCAAGCCCAACAGCCTCCGGCACGCCTCCTTGGCCTTGCACAAGCCAGTGACAATGTAAATAAAGACAAGTGAAATACAACATGCGCAACCAAGACTACGTTGTTTTCTTTGATCAACTTCACTTTTTTCAGTCAACAATATTAACCAAAAATCGATAATTCTTCTCTCAGAGTTTGGTGGGGACTTTTCTCAAAGTGGGTACGCTCTCTGGCTGTCAGGCCAGTGAAATTTGTGAAATAATTCGATCCATTAATATTAGAGTGCAGCACACAGCCAGGATTGTGTGGATGCTGCAACTTGTCTGCCTGATGGAGGACACACACACAAACAGAGAGAGAGAGAGAGAGAGAGAGAGAGAGAGAGAGAGAGAGAGAGAGAGAGAGAGAGAGAGAGAGAGAGAGAGAGAGAGAGAGAGAATCATAAAAAGCAACGAGATAAGGTATGTTACTATGATACTGCAACAGACTCAGTTGATGGTGTGGAGGGAAGGTGTGACAGTTTGGACCAGAATGAAGGTGGTGGTGGTGGTGATGGAGGTAACATTCCTTAGATCCTGAAGGTTCATAGTCCTCGCAGGTCTTCTTCCTAGATGCAACACACTACGACAGGGAATGTGGTCTTCAAATCAGTGAGGGGCAGCGTTACCCTGGACATGTAATCTCACATATCCAATAACTTTTCATAACAAGACATTACATCACTAAGTTCAGCATTCACAGTTCTCTTTGCATCTTGCTATCGAATGTATAATTCCACCTTTAAAACAGAAAAAAGCCAAAAATATATTAAATAGATTGAAAGCAACACAACACAACAGCTTTACTCAGTACGCAAAGACTCCAATAAGTGCTTTGAACTGCGGGAGGACAGCAGGAATAATTCAACAGCATGTAGGTATTGATTCACGAGGAGAACACTCTCCGGAACCCAGTCAGATGAAGATGCAAGTCTCTATGAATAAATACAACAACGATCTCATTATTCTTAACACGTGCTGAGTGACTGGACATGATAACCACAGGAGAGTAATCCCATAGCAATCTGATGGTGAACAGCGATATTTGCACTGTTACAAAGCCTTGATTCGGGAGGAAGCCAGAAGCAACAAAAATCAAAGTGTGCTAATGGGTGTGCCGAGTAACTGGAATTGGTGTAATAAAAATGAAGCTTGGTAGTTTGCAGGAAAGCGAGGAAGTGGCAGCAATAGAGGCCGAGTTGGTTTGGCAGTATTAGTAGTACAATGAGAGTGAGGAGTGGGAGGCGGTACAGAGCAACACAGGTGCGACCAACAAGGAGGAGGAGGAGGAGGAGGAGGAGGAGGAGGAGGAGGAGGAGGAGGAGGAGGAAACCGCATCCAGAAGGGAAGTGAAGGAAATTGCGTGAAGGAGGATATTGAGGAACTTCTTGCGTGGAGGACGGGGAACAATACAATATGGACCGACAGTGAGGTAGATGAGAAGGCAAAGAAATATACAACTCATACTCTTTCTACATCGAACGGAAGTCACTATAATACTTGGATAAAAAACTAAAACTTCCTTGATTATGTGCGCATCCTATTCATATCCATGCAAGCCTAAACGAACTCATCTTATTTACCTGTCTACCTGTCTCTATCTAACCTACGTACATGTTACTACCTACCTCCCAACCTATCAACCTGTCTCTGTCAAATTACCACTCAGACTACCTGCCTCTACCTACTACACACCAGCACGCCTGTAATTGTGAATGTTCTTGCCTCGATGCGACTCCCCCAGTGATCCCTCAGTGTTCCCTGGCCCCGCGGTGCGCCACGCTGATAACACCCCTGCCCTATCACTCCCCAGCACCACTCAGCACACCGCCACTCTCACCCACCCACCCACCCACCCATCAGCTGCTACCATCCCTCCTCACACCACCACCACCACCACCACCGCTACTTTGAGCACCACCACCTCTCTCAAGCACCCCGCACTGTATTGCTTCATAACTCAACTTAAACTCCTTTCGTGCTTTCCTCCTGTCTATTTGAATACGTACTTATACAATGAGCACCTTCGTTCACCGTCACTTGAAGGACACTACACACACACACATATGAAACAGCTCACAGGCGCAAGCTAGCAGGGAGGAGCAGGCCGAGAGGTTATCGAGAAAGGTAAAAAATGGGGGTTTGGCGCCGGTGGGGAGTGTGACGCACCTCCCTCCATCCCTACTCACCACCAGTATCTCCCGAACGGCCGCGGAGGGAAGACTGGCGCGCGCTGCCCCTAGACTTGTTTATTTTAGTGTTCCGTTTCGTTGCCGAGGTGGGCAGGAAAGCAGCAGCCACATGCGAGAGGAGCCTCATGCAACACGCGGAGGAGTGGCAGAGTGACGGCCACACACACAGGAGGAATTGTAACCCGGAAAATGTCTGAAGCTGTGATGAGAGGCGGTGCTGTGGCAGTGTCCGTGGTGGCGGTGGTGGCGAAGACGGCAGCGACGACGGCAGTGTGACCATGGGAAAGCTTTGTGTGCCAGCTGGAGCTCTGACTACCCTCTGACCCCCTGCTCTTGGTGCCACCTCCGTCCCCGCCCCGCCCCGCCCCACCACACCACACCCCGCCCCCGCGCCACGCACACTACACGGCCTTAAAAAAACACACGCACTGTAGAAATTAACTTAAGAGCTTTGCTGAGAACTTGACATATATTTTTTTCAAGTCTAAGTCTATTTTCTGAGCAACTATCAAACTTCCGAGTGTGCGCGTGAATGTGTGTGAAAGATGTGAGAGCGAGGAGGAGGCGGGGAACCTGCAGGGAGGGGAGTGACCTTCCTGGGTGACATTTCAACCATCTCAGGTCGACCCCCATCCCATCCCGTCCTCCCGCCGCCGCCGACGCCACCTTCACTACTACTGCCGCTGCTGCTGCTGCTACTGCCTCTTGCCACCCAACGTAAAGTGGCCCGATAGTAAGGTAGGTGTGTGTGTGTGTGTGTGTGTGTGTGTGTGTGTGTGTGTGTGTGTGTGTGTGTGTGTGTGTGTGTGTGTGTGCGTGTGACCGAATTTCTTCCGCTATGCATTTGTCACGTTCCTTATGTTTTTTTTTTTTTTTTTTTTTTTTTTTT
>CM035185.1:14436896-14451232 GCA_020233015.1 Callinectes sapidus | reverse complement strand
ACACACACACACACACCACAGACAGACACACACACACACACACACACACACACACACACACACACACACACACACACACACACTTAAAACAGGTTCATCCATCGTTCATACATTCTTTTGCATTGCTCTCATCTGCTTGTACACTTTATTGATCTGTCTGTCTACATACATGGGTTTCATGTCTGTGGGGTGAACAGCAGGGTGTGAGGGGAACAGTAAGGTGTGTCGTGAAGGTCAGAGTATGTCGTGAATTTAAGAATTTTGGCAAAATTTGAAAATGACAGAATTTTCAGATTAGGAAAAGGGCAACTCATTTTGATGCTCTTCATTAGCAACTTTTCTTTTTTAATATCTGATTATCTGAATTATTGTGAACAAATATTTGGTTACACATTTTAAAAAATTTAGGCCTTATATATTTTTGATAAATTTTTGAAACTGTTACAATTTTCAAACAAGATAAAGTATAAGTCATTTTTCACGCTTTGCAACACAAATTCTTCATTTTCCTCCTCTTCCTGGAAATCTGTGCAATGCGTTGAGAAGTTAGCTCAGCCAGCGTCTGTCTGGCAGCGAATGAGTCCTGCCCGTGGCTGGCAGTCACAAGAAATGAGTCTCACACGACCCACTCCATCTCGCCAACCCGGAGCTTTTCGCTACACCTTGTTGACTTAAGTATCAGAGCGTTCTAGGATCCATTCAAGACCAGAAGTAAAGCCTAAGAGTGACAAAAAAAAAAAAAAAAAAAAAAAAAAAAAAAAAAAAATGTAGTTATCTATGAAACTAAAAAATTCGTGGCTTGTATAATCACCCTTTGTTATTACAGTACAGTATATACAGCAACAGCACCTGCTTCAGCTGTCCGTCGCTTGGCTGCACCAGGAAGAGGCTTATCCTTTCATTTCCTTTAGTATCTATTTGAAATGTCACACGGCTGCTTACATTTCAGAGTTGTGCGATACACCAGTTAATACGAGTATTACAATAATTCATATTTTGAAAGATACTAAGAACATATTTGACTTTTAATACTGCATTTAGGTACATACTACATGTATAAAGCAAGTAAACACACACACACACACACACACACACACACACACACACACACACACACACACACACTGCCTCTCAAGAGACTCTGGCAGGACAACTTTGTTAACGTTGAAAAGATAAAAGTTTATATGAACACCTTGGGCTTTTGCTCGTAATTTTTCGGAGCGTTCCCCACTTTTCTTTTTTCTCTTTTGTTCAGGAAGGCGTTGCTCCGCGTGGTGTAACTTATAAATGTGGTGAAGGTGCAGCCTGTTGGTTAGTGGGGAGTTATAATGGTGGTATAATACTGCAATGTAAGGCATTAAAAATCAGGATTGGATGGTATGGACAGTAATGCAAGCCTGTCTGACATTGACATGTAATTTTTGACTAATCACGTTTTACAATGAAGTTTTCTTCAAATGTTAGAAGGTCCTTATGAAGTGGCCAGACTGTTTACACTTGCCAGTTAAAGAAGTGGTGACAAGGTCCGGCAGTGCGAGACTGTACGAGTATGGTGAAATTAAATATCTGGTTTGTCACCGTGGGAACTTCTCAGAGCTCATCTTGGATCTCAGAAGAAAAAATGTCCTTTTATTGCTATGATAAATGTACTGCCGGACTCTGTAGTCAATGAGGCACTCGTGTCTTATTCGGGTAGTAACACCTCGCTGCACACACACACACACACACACACACACACACACACACACACACACACACACACACACACACACACACACACACACACACACACACACACACACACACACACACACACACACACACACACACACACACATCAATAGACATAGTTGTATGATAAGAGAACCAGTAAAAGAAAAATGTAACATGTTTCCAACAAACAAAATACCATAATTGATTCTTAAAGATATGTGAGTAAACTCTAACAACACACACATAAAAATAAATGAATAAATGAAATAAATAGAATTGAAATAGATAGATAGGTAAATAAATAAGTAAACAAATAAATAAATACACACAGGTCTAAAGGCACACGGGTGGAACAATATTGAAGCTGTGAGGAGAGAGAGAGAGAGAGAGAGAGAGAGAGAGAGAGAGAGAGAGAGAGAGAGAGAGAGAGAGAGAGAGAGAGAGAGAGAGAGAAGAGTCGGGTGCCTGCCTGCCTCAGCCACGGAACACGTCACGTCACATCACGGTCCGCGTCAAGTCTGTCTTTCAGTCTGTCACAACCAAACTCTGTGGGTCCATCTGTCCCTCGTTCACTCACACACCTCCTACTCCTTCCTTGGCCCTGCCCGCTCCCTCCTTGGCTTGCTCGGCGCCCCACCACAACCTTACCACACTTCACAGACAATGGTGGAACAATGAAATAACCCTCACCCTCTCATCCTTTTGTGACCGAACAGTGCATACTTAAATGACCCATTCACTCCTTCTAACAGCCACAACACGCAACGCAATAAACGCAGGAGAAGCAGAGCAGTGCGTGATGTGGTATTCAAGAAGGAGGGAATACCAGGGATGGAAGGCCGTCGTGGTACAGTGGCGCCATGTAAGCTCAGGGGGCACAGAAATCCCCAAGCGCATGGGTTCGAATCATGGCTACGGTCCGAGGGGAGAATTGGGCATCCACTCGGGGTAATGGTTCACAAATGGGTGGGTTTTCAGCTACATTTCCATCAGGTGGTCTTCTTTAGTCCATAAAATTCCCGCAAAAAGCCCACATTGTATATAGAAAGAGAGGAATACACTTGTAAGGCGTTGAGTGGTGAGTGGTGAGTGGTGGTGACAGTGAGTGCTGGACTGGGCTGGGTTGGGCTTGGACATGACACCATTTACTCTTGTACTTGTGCATGTAGGAAGACAAAGCTGGCCAAGGACTCCATAAAACAAGACAGAAAAATCCACTTAGTTGCACGACATTTACTTTACACGGTCCCTTCTGTAACGCATCTACAGTATCGTACAAGTCAAGGACTCCCAGTACAGTGTTTTCCCGTAGAATGTGTTGACGTATGAAAGAACAGCACGCCTCGACCCACCAATAGAACAAGTCCAGTAGGTTTACAGCAGCAAGAGACTCCATACTAAATAAATAAATAAATAAATGAAAAGAAATGCAATAAATATTCTTTATTGCTGTTACAACAAAAAAATAAAAAAATAATTTATGACAGCACAACCTTTAATGCTCTTTTTTTATAAGCTTAAACAGCGTTTCAGTTGATATAAGTAGTAGTAGTAGTAGTAGTAGTAGTAGTAGTAGTAGTAGTAGTAGTAGTAGTAGTAGTAGTAGTAGTAGCAGTAGTAGCTATGATTTTAGTAGTATATACAACAACAGCAGCAGCAGAATAAGTACCAGCAACACCACCACCGCCCCCACCACCACCACTACCACTCCGAGCAGTAAGGTGCAGCGGTATGGGCTTGAGGGGTCCACAAAGGCGGGGCCCTGGGGAGGAGGGAAGGCCACGCCGAGCAGGAACACACAAAGGCGAGGCACCTCAAGGGAAGGCAGGGGAGGCGTTACTACAAGTGCCAATGAAGGTGGAGCTTGTATGGACGAGAGAGAGAGAGAGAGAGAGAGAGAGAGAGAGAGAGAGAGAGAGAGAGAGAGAGAGAGAGAGAGAGAGAGAGAGAGAGAGAGAGAAGATAAACGGGGTAATAAAACAGGGAGGAAGATAAGCAAGAAGGACGGCAGACAGACAGAGGGGGGAAAATAAACGATAAAGAAGAGTGTGTGTGTTTTTTGTTGGTGGCTGACAGACACTGGGGCAGACTGGCGCCCTAAGCAACACACACACTCACACACACACAGATTTATTTAGAATTCATAGAGAGAGAGAGAGAGAGAGAGAGAGAGAGAGAGAGAGAGAGAGAGAGAGAGAGAGAGAGAGAGAGAGAGAGAGAGAGAGAGAGAGGTTAGCCTGGTAAAGATGGGCTGTGTGTGAAGCTCCGAAAGTTCGAAACATCACGAACGCACTGCAAGAAACATGACCAAAATAACATTAATTTTCGCGTGATAATAATAATAATAATAGAAAAAAACTCTCTTCACGTATGTTTTGGGGTGTAGAGGAGCTGAATGGGAGGGTAAGCACCACCACCACCACCACCACCACCACCACCACCATCATCAGCAGCAGCAGCACGCCCTTGAACCCATACACTGGCGGGGCAGAGGTGGGGGGGGGGGGGAAGGAAGAGGGGCGTTCCGTGCAATGCCAAGGAAAAGTTTGATGAGGACCCCTTTCCAGATCCTCTTTGCTGAAGTCTTACTGGTCTTAAGTTTTGTAGGAGACCCGTTCATCCTTCCTCCTCCTCCTCCTCCTCCTCCTCCTCCTCCTCCTCCTCCTCCTCCTTCTCCTCTTCCTCCACTTCTCCCCATCACCACATCACCCTCACCGAACAGAAAGTGAGGAAAAGGAAAGGGAAGAAAAAATGTTTGATATTCTTGAGGTGGGTAGCGCGGCGAAGACTTCTGTTTACCTTCACGTCAGTCTTGTCCTACTTCCAATAAAATGTGAATGAAAGATTTATGGAAGATTTACCCAAACATGCCACGCGAGTTTTTTTTATTATTATTTTTTCTTTATTTTGGTCGGTGGATGTGTGGATTCCAGTTGCGTAGGTTTGTGTGTGTGTACATTCCATCCAGGGCGCATCAATACCTTAGAGCTGAGGAAAGGTCGAGGCCGTCATGTGAGACCAGATTTTTCAACGTTCATGGTGTTTATATTTAGTCTTGTACATCGAAAGAATAAAATGGATGCAGTAAAACTTGGTTCCCTCCAACACTACTGCATGATGTCGCTTTGGTGTTGAGGAGGTGTTGTGTTGACTGACAGCTACACAACACTCCTATCCCTTTCAGTACTGGGACGCATTTTCATATTTTATTCTGCTTATTACTTATCGATTTTAAACAGCTTCAGAAACTCATGTGGGGATTAAAGTAGTACAGACTCGGACCATTAATCTTCTAACCTCCATAGACCCTTCCTTATGCTAATAAAATCGTCTAATCACATCCAAAACTCGCGGTGAAAATGTCCCAGAACTGAAGGGATTAAGAACAAAATATAGGAGTATAAGAAAGTAAGAGAAACTGCAAGAAGCCATCAGACCTGCACGTGACACTCTCTGTATCAAGCATACCTATTTATTTCCACTTGCCATCATCCATAAATTTGTCCAGTCTTCTTTAACCCCTTCAGTATCATAAGACGTGTTAAAATTTATTCTGCTTACTACTGGCGACTTTATACAACTTCAGAAACTTGTGTGGGAGTTAAGATTGTGAAGACTCTGGCCATTAACCTTTTCACTTCCATGGACCCTTTCTAATGTCAATAAAATCACACCAAAAACTCATGATAAGAATGCGTCCCGGTACTGAAGGGGTTAAATCCTTCACATGACTCTGCACTAACAATCCAATTACCGAGTCCAATCTTTTCATCCATCTATTCATTTCAGAACCAATTCCTTCCCATCGTTTTCTTAAATCCAACTTTTTTTCAAGCCAGAACCTACATCTTTTTCAAACTCGTCAATTGGTGTGCTGAAACCCTTTGTTCCCTCCTCACCACTATTCTCAAAGGCCACAGATATGACTAGCCGGGTTCTCAAGAGTGCTTTCCTTGTTGATGACATGGAAATGCTAATCTATACCCAGAACTGTATGAAAATGGTCACTTTGTTTACGTCAACCTTATCCCACTTGAAGAACTCTGTCCAATCCATGTCACTGGCGGAACAAGGAACGTCCAACTCCAGCGAGATAGATATAGATAGACATAGACAGACATTTTATTGACCACAACCGATCACTAATTTTACAAGAGACTTCGAAAATATGGCCCATCACAAACTACTTCCTTTAAAAATATCTATGAATGACTTAAAAATACAATAAAACATAAAACACACAAAAGATTCCTATATAAAATGACACGCATAATGTACCTCAAGCAAATCAAGCCATCTTACACTCAAAAATCCTAAACACGTGAGGAGAGGCAGCTGACCGAGGCACACTGGGAGTTAATCAGACCACGAAATTGATTCTTTCCACAACACCGACGATCTAATGATTGGTTTCACTTCTTATTAACGCCATTTGAACTTCCTCCTGTTACTCTTATTTTGCTCTTTATCGTCTGTCCAAAGGGTTTATAGTGAGGCAATGATGTTCCTCCTAATTATGACATCACTTCCTAAGCTGCAGATCAAGCTAATGGCGTGGAATATACTTGCACTCGTAATTATGATGGGATTGGTGTTATCAGTAGAAACCAATCTCAGTAATTAACACACACACACACACACACACACACACACACACACACACACACACACACACACACACACACACTGCACGACTCATCAGGTAAAACAAAATATGGAAATAAATAAGAAAAAGTAGCTAGAGAGAGAGAGAGAGAGAGAGAGAGAGAGAGAGAGAGAGAGAGAGAGAGAGAGAGAGAGAGAGAGAGAGAGAGAGAGAGAGAGAGAGAGCAGCCGGGCCCAGTGAAGTCTATCTATACCGAACTAAAGCCACCCAAGAAAGATAACGTGTGTGTGTGTGTGTGTGTGTGTGTGTGTGTGTGTGTGTGTGTGTGTGTGTGTGTGTGTGTGCGCGTGTGTGTGTGTGTGTGTGTGTCTGTGCTGCTCCAACACACTTTGCTTGCGGCGCACACATCACTGTCACCGCCAGACTCCCCCGCGGCGTCCTCCTCCTCCTCTCCTGGTTCGGTGATCGCGTAACGCATTTTTCCCTTAACCTTGTCCGCCGATTTTGGTCACAGATTCTGAATGAGGTCGGACTGCATCGCCGGTGTTTCTGAGGCAGAGCAGGGAAGAAACAAGGAAAGAAATGTGGGGCGTTCTTCGTGAAAATGGTTGTCAGCGCCTGTTTCACGATTCCATTTAGAATATTACTTTTGGTGAATGTACCCCAAAAGATTCTGCGCTCTGCTCTTATTGGAGACTTCACAGCACGGAGCAACATTTAGCAGTGAGGCTCAGTGTGTTTAGGTACGCTATACTCTCTCATCACAATTATTTTCAAAGACCACAGAGATGATCATCCGTGTGTGTTTTTTATTGTTTTTTTATTTAAACAGTCTGGGCTATTCTATAGGAATTTATGGGCTAAAGGAGACCACTTAATGGAGACCTCCTATCTGAAAGCCCACCCACTTGAGGACCGTTACCAAGAGTGGACACCCAATCTCCACTCAGACCGAAGTGTTCAAGACCGTTTGTCCTGTTAATAATGAAGAAATTTTGATACGTCACTAGAACCATAAAATAACATCCTTAAGAACCCGTACTACTTTATGTAAAACCTGATGAAAGTAGAGACGCACAGAATTTCATAACAAGAGAGAGGGAGTGGTGGGTAGAGTGAATGTGGCAACTGCTTCTTTCCTTCCTTCCTTCCTTCCTTCCTTCCTTCCATCCTTCCTTCCATCCTTCCTTCCTTCCTTCCTTCCTTCCTTCCGCGTGTTGAAGTGACGCAGCAAGATTACCGCCTCTCTCATTGGTTGGTACACTTTTCATCACAATAGAAATATGAAATAGCTATACATTAGACATGATCTCTCTCTCTCTCTCTCTCTCTCTCTCTCTCTCTCTCTCTCTCTCTCTCTCTCTCTCTCTCGTCTCTCTCTCTCTCTCTCTCTCTCTCTCTCTCTCTCTCTCTCTCTCTCTCTCTCTCTCTCTCTCTCTCTCTCTCTCTCTCTCTCTCTCTCTCTCTCTCCCTCCCTCCCTCTGAACGGGGAATACCTGCATTTTTTGTGATATATGCTAATTTTACGGAATAATATGGGATATGTAATGCATGTTTCCCTTTTCGGAAGTGTCACGGCGCTGTCAGTAACCCGCGGTGATGGCCGGCGCTGTCACCACTAACGACTAGCCGCGGGTCGGGTCGCGTTAAGTTCATTAATTAGATTGCATGAATATGATTCCATCGGGGAGTCACGTCCACTGCCCCGCGTCCGCCGCCCAACACACCACTGCACCGCCAATCCACCAGCCCGCCACCCCGCCACGCTACACACCCTCACCATTAAAAATGTAAATAAATAAAAAGATAACTGAGTATTAGTGGACGTTATTAACCCCTTCAGTACTGCGACACATTTTTACCACGAGTTTTTGATGTGATTACACGTTTTTATTGATATCAAGAAGGGTCTCTGTAGATCAAAAGATTAATGGCCAGAGTCTGTACTATTATAATCCCCACACGAGTTTCTGAAGGTTTAGAAAATCGACAAATGATAAGCAGAATGAATATGAAAATGCATCTCAGTATTGAAGGGGTTAAACGTGGCCAGCGCAGCGCGACCTTGGTGTGAGTATAGAAAGATTGCATACACTCCACGTGGTAGCAATTATCACACGCGGGGAGGTGCGGGGAGAGTCAGAGCAAGATAACCGATTGATTAATTCTTGCGTTAGACAGATGAGCAAAAGAGGAGTGGGATCATGCAACACTAATTGATGGGAAGAGTGTTCGCGGCGAGCTACAATGACACAATACCCAAAGAGAAGCAAAACAAAGGATAGTCAGTGTACAACAGCAAATAACATCACCGTTTCCCAGAAGAATCCATAAGCCAAGCCGGTTGGGAGATAAACTCAACTTCCTTCCACTCTGTTTTGCTTTCACCTCCTCCTCTTATTAACGTTTTCATCACAAGGTTAGATTGGGTTAGGTTGATTTATGTTTGGTTACGTTAGTTCAGATAAATTAGGTCAGGTGAGTTTAGTTACGGTGAGTTTAGGTCAAATCAGGTTGATTTGTGCTAGGTTTAGATTGAAACATCTTTCATTTCACAGCTGATCCCTTTACTGGGTAGATCACGAATTAAGACCATCATAATATTTACCAAGAAACGGTCAGTCTCGAAATCACTAAGATACATGACATAATCCTCAATGAAAACAGAAGCATTTCATT
This sequence comes from Callinectes sapidus, assembly GCA_020233015.1. Lineage (NCBI taxonomy): Eukaryota > Metazoa > Arthropoda > Malacostraca > Decapoda > Portunidae > Callinectes > Callinectes sapidus. The sequence goes on along the minus strand of CM035185.1, from coordinate 14,442,234 downwards.
ACTTGCCACCATCCAATTCTCTTACAATGACAAAAGCAAGCACATCTATACAGTAAACAGGTATTTTGTGAGCCTTCCTGGAGGCCTCGCGGGCTGGGCATGCAGGTCCACAGTGTTACAGGTCGTTGGTCGCACAGTTCATTAGTTCTGCTTGACAGGTGACAGCGGTATGTGAAAATGCTCCAGCCGTCACCTGCTTTGACAGACGAGTGTGGCCGCGGGATAATATGGGAACCTCGTCAAATAAATAAATGGAATGTAAAGTGAAACAAGTAATACATGACTATCTGCATTGGCTTGTGGGACGATGGGACGATGGGAAGAACAGGTATTGATAGGAAGACAAGTATGTACACAGCCTGTCCTCAAAACACAACTCTCTTCTTTTGCACAACACTACATGCATTTACCAATACATATAGTCTTCAGCCAAAACAATAAAAAAAGAATAAAAAAGAAAAATAAAACCTCAATCTTGTTAATAACTGTTTAGGGACAGGCACCTCAGTGGGACCTTTTTTTTTTAACCAACGTTTGTTTTGGCCTTGGCCGGATTCTTATCTTGCATTAAAAAAGCAAAAAAAAAAAAAAAGAAAAAAAAAGACTGTGCCTAGCACAAGTCAAGCTATGCAAAACAACACCTGGTGAAATGGAATACACAACGACCATATTCTTCAACACTTCTTTATTCATTCTTTCTGTCCTTACTTCCTTCCTTTCTTTTCTCCTCTTCTGTGACTATGTTGTGTTCCTTATTTCATTTATTCCCCCTTTCTCTTCATTCCTTCAGTCTTTCCTTTCCTTCTTTCTTCATGCATACCTGCGTTTCTTTCTTCCTTGCTTCATCCCTTCCTTCTTTCCTTCCCTCCATCAGGACAGTGTTATATTTCACTTTTCTTTATTACTGCGCCACATCTTTACTTTAAAAAAATGTTCAGTTGTAGTGACATGGTATTTAAAAGCTGTTGTTTTTCTGTTCTAATGGCAGGTTAACATGATTTCTACAGAACCAACAAGAGATACCTTGGTGAGAATCTGGGTAATCTTTTGTGTGGTTTTAGCAATACTCGTGATATGAGAGCAAAGCGCCCCAGAACATTGGGTGTAGTAGTGTAGTCAGGGCAAAGCCAGTGTGTGTGTGTGTGTGTGTGTGTGTGTGTGTGTGTGTGTGTGTGTGTGTGTGTGTGTGTGTGTGCATGTCTGTCTGTAGAGAACAAAGGAAGCAGGAGGATGATACAAACTGACATTGTTTCCTTTATATTCAAAATTCATCACTTTTTATTCTATCATCCTTGCATTGCCTCAGAAAGAAAAATAAATATAAGTTGGATTATAACCGTCGGTCATTGTCGGGCAGTCTTGGCACGGCTCAGTAAAGGAAGGACGTACGCCGCTGTGTGTGTGTGTGTCACTTTCCCGCCAGCTCTCCTATAATATATTATGAATCATTTGTAAGCCACTGATGTCGAGTGACTCAAACTCGCCTTGACAACACTTGATAACTCCGGTAGCTTTGGCGCACCGAGAGCCGCCTCAAAGTTACGTAGGAGCAGGTCCCCGCGGCTCCAGTGTCCGCAGTACCACTAATTCTCTTCTAAACTTCACGCACTGTAAGAGGATTGAAGGAGAGAACAACTGAGCTCAGCAACCCGTGGGACTATGGAATTAAGAGATACCTTCAAACGTTAATGTCTCCAGGGCCCTCCTCCTCCTCTTTTTCTTCCTCCTCCTCCTACTCCTCCTCTTCCTCTTATTTTTTCTCCTCGTTCTCCTCCTCCTTCTCCTCCTTCTCGTCTTCCTCTAACTCTGCTAATTGGTGTGGTACAGAACACATCCTTTATTCCTTTATCAAGTGAACAATTCGGATAAATGAAACATCCACATCTGCCTTTGTAATGAAATTTATATCTGCAGCCACATCCTCATTACTCAGTCTAACCCGCAGCTACAGGAGTGAACTGACTCTGCCTAAACCAGAAACTCAAGCATAAACTTTGAGCCTCGGCTTGAAACATCGAACCTGCATAATGCGAGACACGGAACAATCTTAATACTTGCAAGACTCGTCCACTCTGTGCCTTGCCAAGTGTGTGGTCACCGGCGCGCATCGTTGTTGTTTCCACAGCAACGATGCCTGCAAAGTTTGTACCTGTGGCAAGGTGAGTGATTCTACCGAGGCTGAAGGGTGGAGAGCGTGTCTGTGGGTGGAAGGATGCAGGAGTGGCATGTGGGAAAGACAGGCACCAGGTCATAAAGACAACACTTCCAGTCTGCGTAGAGCCCAAGTATACCGAGGAGTGTGTGGGAGAAGATCCTCTCAGTAGGTGGCAAATGGGTCAATAGGTGAGACAGACAGCACACACACCTAATCTGCGCATGGCTCCATTTACAGTGAGAAATGTCAGCACGATAGCCATCAGTTGGTGAAAGGGTGAGAAACACAACGAAATTTACGTTTATGGCGAGAATTATGTGAGAGAAAGGCTTCACCGTGACGGGACTGTTGATAAGGAGAAAACCCGCCTCTGTCAGCACCGCCACGCCTCAACAAGTGTCCTCGCCCCTCCTTAACACCACTCTGAGCTCGCTGAGACTACGACCCATTAAGCAACAGTGATGGAAGCCGGCTTGACCCTCGCTCTCCCACCATATTGATACGCGACGCCCCGTGACTCCGCTGCTGTGACTGTGAAGGGCCAATCAGTAAATCAATAACTCAATCTTTAAACTGAGAGTCTCCCTCCCCTAAGTCTGGGGCTCCTCCTATACTGAAACGCTCAGCTCTCTCTCTCACCATCACCGACGCTCATGCTTTTAACCCTTTCAGTAATCTTCAAAGACCCTTCCTAATGTCAATATAATGATCTAATCTTATACAAAACTCATAGTAAAAATGTGTCCCCCGTAATGAAGGGGTGAAGTGTATTTTTATGGTTCAGGTAATGGACTGGCAAGATTTCTAGATTATTAAAAGGAAAACTGTCTAGAAAACCCGACTAGTGATCTCTGTGGCCTCGGAAAACTGCCGTGGTGAGAGGGCAAGGGGTTTCTGAACATGAACGTTGGAAATGTCCCTTTACTGTCATCCTCACCGCAGTATTATGACTCTTTGCTTCCTTTATTCACAGTGAAGGACAAAGGGACACGTGGTAACCTGAAGACTGTAAGAGAAGTATTAGTGTGTTAATTTCCGGCTATTTGAGGAGAAGAAAGGAACAACGAAAGGGAAGAAAGGGGAGAAACGAAGATAAGAAAAGGTGTGAGGTTAAAGTGACAAAAGAAAGAACGAGAGAGAAGATTGAAGAGCAAAAAACTGAAAGAATTAAACATTGCAGTGACAAAAATATATGAAAGTGAGACGAGGGGAGGAGTGAGAGAAAAACGGAAGAAAAGACGCGGATAAGAAAAGAGATAGAGATTAAGATGAAAAAAAATGAAAGAGGAAATAGAAGATGAAAGGATGAAAAAAAGGATGAGAAGGATGGATGAGAGGAAGAGCACGGATTAAAGACAAGAAAATATGACGGAGAAGAAAGAGTGAGACAGAGAGAAAGAAAAGAATAAAGAAAAGGATAAGAAGATATACAAGGATTAAAACGACGAAAGAGCTAAAAGGAAGAGATGAAAGGGAAGAAGATTGAGGATAAGGCGAGAAGAAAGGAAGAGAAGGATATGAAGAGGAAAAGGACTCAGGTGACGAAAGAATGAAAAGAAGAAAGGAAATGCTGAGAAGAAGAGAAGTGAGAGGACAGATAAGAGGACTAAAGAAGGGGGAGGAAAGAAGAAAATACTGAGAGGAAGAAAAGTGATAAGACAAATAAGAAGACTAAGGAGGGGAACAGAGAAAAAACAAAATGAAAAGAAAACGCAATCTCATAAAGAAAATGCTGAGAAAACGAGAAGCGACAAGACAAATAAGAAGAAAGCTAAGGAGAGGAAGAAAGACACAACAAAATGAGAAGACAAAAGCAATTTCAGGGATAACAAAGACTCAAGCGTTCTTCTAACTCAGAAAGCACGTGAAAGCAGGTTTTCTACAACACAGGAAGGCGAGGGAAAGTAAAGAGAGAAGAACCACATGTTGACTAAAGCTTACTTACCCTCAGTTTTAACCCCTTCAGTACTGGTGCACATTTTTACCACGTGTGTTGGGTACGATTAGACGATTTCATTGACATTAATTAAAAAGGGTCTATGGAGGTCAGAAGATTAATGGCCTGAGTCTATTCTATTTCCATCCCAACGTGGGGTTTGTGAAATTGTACAAAATCGACTCAATCAGCAAAATAAATACGAAAATGCATCTCGGTACTGAAGGGGTTGGTTAAACTTTCTCTTCTCCCACCAGAGGACTGATTCCAAAAGCTCTCTCTCTCTCTCTCTCTCTCTCTCTCTCTCTCTCTCTCTCTCTCTCTCTCTCTCTCTCTCTCTCTCTCTCTCTCTCTCTCTCTTTCCTCAGTCTCACCTCTCAAGCTCTGTCCCCAAATTGACTTACAAGTGTTGTGTCTGTGATGTCAACCTTCTGATTCCCTCCAACCTCGTCACTCCTTGAGAAAACGACAAGATCTTCATTTCAGCGACTTCAGTGACAAATACGTTAACGATTACACGAGTGTCTTCACCGCTAAATGAGTGTTGGCGAGGAGAGCATTAAGGGGAAGGAAGGGATGTGGTGAGGTAGGTAGGGAAGGGGGAGCGTGAGGGAAGAGAGGAAGGAAGAGCTAAATTGAATAGTGATGAGGGAAGGGCGGGAAAGGGAGAAAACGAAGGAGAGTAAATGGAAAGCATACATGAGTAAATGAAGGGAGATGGAGGAACCAAAGTGCTTTTCCTCGCATTCCTAAATCGATGAAATTTCTTATTGTACCTCTGCTTTGATGTGTTCGGAGGAGGAGGAGGAGGAGGAAGAGGAGGAGGAGGAGGAGGAGGAGGAGGAGGAGGAGGAGGAGGAGGAAAACCACAAAAACGACAGCGACGATAATAATGATCAGGACGAACAAACGAAGATAGAAAGAAGAAAACGAAAAGAAGATAAAACGAAAGACAAAAACAAGGTGAAGAACGAGAGAAAAAATAGGAATGAGGGAGAGAAAAACCAAGAAAGACAGAAAAGAAGAGAAAAATAAGACAGAAAACATAAGAACAAAAAGAAGAAGAAGAAGAAGAAGAAGAAGAAGAAGAAGAAGAAGAAGAAGAAGAAGAAGAAGAAGAAAGAAAGAAAAAAAAGAAAGAAAGAAAGCAGAAGAAGAAGAGGAAGAAGACTTGAAGAGCTTTGAGACTAAGAGAATGAGTTAAAAAGAAGAGATAAAAAGGAATCCTGCATAAGTAGTGATGAAGA
>CM035185.1:14334429-14346002 GCA_020233015.1 Callinectes sapidus | reverse complement strand
CTCTCTCTCTCTCTCTCTCTCTCTCTCTCTCTCTCTCCCTCTACTCCTCCACTAGTTATAATGAGCTCCGTGGTCACCAACTTTGTCTCTGTTCGCTAACTCTCTCGTAGTTAATTTCGCCTCTTGGTCTGTTTGGGAGGATTGGATAAAGTAATCCCATTAAACGTTGGGACTATTTTTCCTCCTCCTCTCTTACTAGAAAAGTGAAAACGTAATCTCCTTAACTTAATCTAATTGTAACTTTTTTCTTTCTTTCTCTGCTATTTTTTTCTCTCTCTTATGATCTCGTTTCCTTTCCCTCGATTACCTCCCTGTATCCTTCCTTCCCTCCCCTCTTCTCTCTTCTCCTTCACCTGCTTCATTCTCACCCCTCTCCCCCTCTTCTTGATTCTAATTAATAACTCTCTCCATCCTCTTGCGCGTTTCTCATATATATACTTTTATTTTACTTCTTTCACTCTGCCACTTTCTTCCATTTCCTCTCCTGCCATTTCTGTACGCCGTCACATTCCTCCTATCCATCAATTTTCTTGTCTTGTGGCATATTGACTTTCCCTTCATCCGTATCACTATCCCCGTCGTTATATTTGCTTCTTCTTTATTGTTACGCTATGTCGCCTGTGTTTACATTCAATCGCTCTTTTTGCCTCTATCTTTGCCCATCCCTCTATCTTTCTACATGTTACAATTATCATTTCACCTCTCTAATACCTTCTCCTTCCCTCCCTTCCCCTTTCTACGTCCCAGGTGTGTGTTGTGACCACGTGGAGGGAGGCATGTACACCGGGCCAGAATTCCAGCTTGGCCAGGTGTACGACGGAGGCTGTGACAGTAACCCCGAGTCAGTGTTACTATACCGGCCTGTGTACGTATGCATACCCAACCCTAAGCTGCTCAACACTCCAGCTGCTCGCGCTCGTCTACTGGTGGACCCTCAGCAGCAGCAGCAGCAACAACAACAACAACAACAACAACAGCAGGACGGCAATAGTAGTAGCGGAGGGAAGAAGAACACCAAAAGAACATCCACAGTCCCGCAGGAGTCTGATAAAACATCGACTATGTGATTTTGGAAGAGATACGAATGTGTTAGTGAGGGTGGTAGTGTTGGTGGTGGTGTCACTGCTGGGGTGAGGCGTTACCGTGTTGGTGGACAGCGCTAGAGGGCTGAGTGGCTGTTGGTGGTGACAGGAAGGGAATGTGACGTGCGGGTGATGTGGGTGTCACTGGTGTTGTCTTGGTGTCACATGAGCAGTAACTCACGAACACTGTGGTAAGCTGAGCAGGAAGTGTGGCATGGAAGATTGTGATGTTTGACCCTGTGTGGTGGTGTGAGGGACAGTGATGGTGTTGATGGTGATGTGTTGATTGTGACAGCAAGAGTTGCTCACTAACCAGCCACGTAAACAGCATCAAACTATACAGAAGGCTCTTTTGTTCATTAACACACACACACACACACACACACCTACTAAGTTTCTATACAAGAATAGTTGAAGGAATCGATAACAAAGATGGGTGGGTGGATGCTGTCTATCTAGATATCAAAAAAGCATTTGATAGAGTTCCACACTCTTATGGAAACTGAAGCACATAGGTGGACTGAGAGGGAAAGTATTAGAATGGATGCAAAACTACTTGAAGGATGGAGAAATGAGAACTGTAATCAGGGAAGCAACTTTAAGTTGGAGAAATGTAACTAGTGGAGTACCACAGGGGTCAGTCCTGGCATCCATAATGTTTCAAATATATGTAAATGATATGCAGTGTGGCGTGACCAGCTGTATGAAAATGTTTGCAGATGACGCCAAATTGATGAGAATTGTTAAGAACACTGATGACTGTCGAGAGCTACAAGGAGATATAGACAAGATTGATGAATGGAGTAAGAGATGGAAACTGGACTTTAATGCAAAGAAATGTCATGTGATGGAACTAGGAAAAAGCAAAAGAAGGTCAGAATGGAACTACAAGATGGGACAGGAGGAAATACCAAGGAAAAGAAAGATCTAGGAGGGGCGATACAAGATACACTGAGCCCAGAACAGCATATAAATCAAATATTTGGATCCACATATAGAACATTAACTAACGTTAGGGTGGCTTTCCACAACATGGATAAGGACATGAAAAAAAAAAAATTCTAACCAGTATGATACGTCCGAGGTTGGAATATGCCGCTGTGGTGTGGTCACCCAATGCAAAAAAGGATATAAGGAAATTAGAAAGGATCCAAAGAGTGGCCACAAATATGGTACCAGAATTATTAAGAGAACTAAGTTATGAAGACAGATTAAAGGAAATGGGACTACCAACTCTGCAAGACAGAAGAGAGAGAGGTGATCTAATAACTCTGTATAAGATAGTAAATGGAATTGAAAAGCTGGACACACAAAATCTGGTGATGATGGAAGAAGAAACTAAACAGATGAGAGGACACTCAAGGAAGATAAAAAAAAAAGGTCGGTGTCTAAAGGACACAAGAAAATACAGTTTTCCACATAGAATTGTGGACACCTGGAATGGATTAAAAGAGTAGGTTGTTGAAGCAACCAATATACATCAATTCAAGGAAATGTTGGATATATGGAGATATGGAAACAGGACACTATGAGCCCCGCTCGAAGCCTGTACAATACAACTAGGTAATTGCAACTAGGTAAATACACTAGCTTTAGGAAAATCAAGAAAATTCAAATAAAGTGAAAACATACATTTTTATGAATAACAAGAATGTGACTGGCGAAGAGACGCAGAAAAGGAAGCACGATACTTTTATCCAATGAGAAGTCGAGTTCCCGAGCATCGGCATCAGCCAATACCAGGCAGCTTTACTGAAGCTGCGGCGCCTCATGTTACCTTAACCACAAGATATATATATATATATATATATATATATATATATATATATATATATATATATATATATATATATATATATATATATATATATATATACATGCATACATATATACATACATACATGCAAACATACATGCATACATATATGTGTAAAACGTAAATCCAGGAATAGATTTTATAACTAGTAGAATGATTATATTGTAGATTAAAGCACAAAATAGTTTCATAAGTAATGTTTATATACATATATACATACTATATCTAGAGAATATTGTGACTAAGAACAGAGTTATATAGACAATTTTTACCTAATGTGTGTGTGTGTGTGTGTGTGTGTGTGTGTGTGTGTGTGTGTGTGTGTGTGTGTGTGTGTGTGTTGAATATGTTACTACAAAAGCATTATCAAATGTTACAATGTTACTTAAATATGTCATTATAAATAGTTTATCTTCCTTCTTGAATGTTATCTATATATATGTTGAGTGTTGCGTCTCTGGCTTAAGTACATCCTCTCTCTCTCTCTCTCTCTCTCTCTCTCTCTCTCTCTCTCTCTCTCTCTCTCTCTCTCTCTCTCTCTGTGTGTGTATGTGTGTGTGTGTGTGTGTGTCGGTCAGAATGGATTCCAGTCACGGACGTTCTCCCTGTAAGAAGTGCTGCTCTTTACCCAGTATTGTTTGCAGTCTCGAGTATCTATCTACATATGTACGAGTCACTTACTATGTCAGGCTGGACGGCGCCTCTCGCAAGGAACATTTCACAGTCTTCGACCACACCATCGCACCTGCCAGTCTGGTCTTCACACTCAAGCCTCACACAACTTGCAGAACCGTCGGAGAAGTTCTTGGTGCTGATGTGGCAAAAAAAAAAAAAAGTTGATATTTTGTTTTAAAAAAAGGATCTCAAAATCAAAAGGGCGATTCTAAGGAAGCGTGTAAGGAGAGATGCTTGACTGGTCCATACACAAAAGCGCTTAGATGACAGATAGTTCCTTGTGTTGTTGTGTGAATTGTAGATCGTGTGTCTGTACTTAAGAAAAATGCAAAGGTTGAATGTCTTGCCGGGATAAGACACGAGGTTTATCTTCTTCTTCTTCTTCTTCTTCTATCCATCTATCTATATATCTGTCTATGTATCTATCTATCTTTCTTTCTTTCTTTCTTTCTTTCTTTCTTTCTTTCTTTAACAAGGAGTATCACAATCGGCAAGCATTAGTTTAGTTATTTGTTGCAATAAATGTATTCTGTAATGTTGAAGGTATGAAGCCATGATTTATTTCAGCTTCAGGTCAGACGCTCCTCCTCAAGTGATGCCACAGAATTGCCTTGACAGGTTGAGTCGTGCAGGTTATATTTTTAACTTTGTGGTCAGAGAAGGTGTGAGGCAGCGTGGAGGTCACGGGACTGCCTCTCCAGGGCACTCCAGTGACAGCTGTGCCTGGCCAAGGTTTTTCATCTTGTCTTTCAGAAGGCAAACAGGGTTGAATGAGGCGCCGTGCCTCCATTGGATCAAAACAAAATTTTATCGCATATCATTTCCAAAGTTCTCCAGTTGTAAAATTTCCCATTAAGTTATAGATTCTATCATAATCTTTACAATGTTTAAATTCCATCATATTTATATATCACTTATTGCACTTGTATGGAGAGATGCGATCAAAATACCACCATCTTAAGGGAGTGAGTGGATGGAGCACAGTGATGGAAGAGAAAAGTTTCATTATTGAAGAATGGCGCACCAGCTCACTTGTGAAGTTGACAAACATTCACATTTCATATCAGAAGCAACCTCTCTCAGTCAGGAGAGGTGATTCCCGCTGCTGCCCCCGCCCCCCTCTGTGAGCGCCCCACGAGACACGCGGTGGAAGGACACGCCAGTGCCAGCCTGCCAGGCGTAGCTGCGCTGCCGTCGCTCTTCCCAAGACTCGTGATTTAACGATTGAGTTTGCAACTCTTCGACATTCGCTATCTTTTTGATGTAATTATCCATTCAATTACTTTTCACTCCTTTGCCTGTAAGCTTCATGATATAGTATGTATAGTTATTCACTTATCAAGGTTTTATTCATCTTGAACCTGTTTTCAACCATGCTATTTCCTTAAATTTACACACTGAAGATGAAAACAGAAGTACAGCCTTTATCCATGAAAAGTAAATATTATATACAATATATATATATATATATATATATATATATATATATATATATATATATATATATATATATATATATATATATATATATATATATACTGACAAACATAATGTGGTGGTGGTGGTGGTGGCAGGGATCGTTGTGGTCTTGGCTGTGACCACCTTCAGGGGTTTGAGGTTAGGTTGTCAAGTGAAGCAATTGTAAGTTTGAAATTTGTAATAAAAATGTACTTATACGTAGTAGATCGATTCATTTTATGGCCTTAATTGGAGTCCTTTGTGGTAATACAACGGGTACGTACGATGCTTTCCTCCATCTTCCCGCAACTCTTCCTGGTCGGTCACCTGGTCAGGATTAAAAGAATACATATCTATGTATTCTTTTAATCCTGACCTGGTGGTGTGCCCCGCTGCACTTCACAGTGTATGGAGGTCAGTCAGTCAGATTTCCTTCCAAGAGACACTGACAACACTTGAACGTCATATCATTCATATTGTTGCACTCACTTAATGATAAACATGTCTATCCGCGTAGAATATTACGAGTGTATGTGTGAATATTTCAAAGGAACCTTTCATCAACGAACTTTTTGGATGGAAGAGGCTGTCCGTTAATGTGAGGCGATTTGGATGAAGGTGTTAAAAAAATAAATAAAAATGCAAGAAAACAGCATTTGTCCAGAATCAGTGCTAGCTGACTTGAGGGACTAGGCCGGCGCCTGGTGGTGGGTAAACTCAGGGATCGATATCTACTGTTCAGTGTAGCCTACGTACAGATAACAGGCGGGCTGGTCACTGCCACGCAGACTCTTCCACTCTTTATCCATGTGTACCTTCATGTCATGAACAGTCCACTTGGTCTTAGTGGCGTGGGAACATGTGCATACTGTGTGTTTCTCGACACGTGTTGTACGGATAAAAGAAAAGGAAGAAAAACGTACATGCAGTAACATTAACCAAGATTAAATTCAATTACAGAAGCTGACTCGTGGACACACACACACACACACACACACACACACACCACCAGCACCACCACATTTTAGTTAATATATACATGTACGTATGTACTGCTTATTTATATGTCTACTTCATCTATTCATTTATTTTCATCTTTTGTTTTTATTTGATTCATTGTTTGCCTGGTACAAATCTAGGTCAGCCTTCCCAGAAAGCAGGCACCCTCCTTCCCACATCAATAACACGATCTCCTCTCTTCCGAGTCCCAGTCACCCAGTGTCACCTTCTTGTCTCCCTCATATCTATCACGTCTACCATTATAAATTTTGCCACCTCTCTCTCTCTCTCTCTCTCTCTCTCTCTCTCTCTCTCTCTCTCTCTCTCTCTCTCTCTCTCATTGTCTCCATGACAACAACCCGCGCATACCAGTTTAAAGTATTTTGCGTCAGCTGATGTGTGTGTGTGTGTGTGTGTGTGTGTGTGTGTGTGTGTTCAGGATCCTCTTTACAAAAAGCAAAGCATAACTTCTAAAAGGAAAGATTGGTTTATTTTTTTCCCATCATTAAGTGTTCACACAACCACAAGCTGCTACTTTGCAGAGGGGCCTTATGATCCGTCCCTACATGGCATAGCGGTTGGGTGTCGTGAGGAGTGCAGGCCGTTCCACCCACACAGCTCTTATGGTGGAGCCAAAGCTATTTTCGTCTTATCATCTCCTTTCCTCTGTTTTCAGCCACTCATATCGCTGCAATGTTCCATCTCTTGCTCTCTCCTACCACCACTTTAACGCTAACTGCTCCTTTGATCTCGTTACCTGCATGTCTTCCTTCCTTGGCCTCGCTGCACAAGACTTCCTACTACTTTCATCCCCTTTTTATCCTCTAATGCAAGAGTTAACCAATACTGTCAATCATTTGTACCTTTTGTAGTCTGAGTTTATAGTAATTTCAGCAGTAGCTTTTGCTATACACCTCATCACACACTTTACATATACAAAAGCTTCACCACCACCACCAGCAACTGTTAATTGTTAATCACATCCGCTCAACCCAACCACCTCATCTAGCAAACATAATCACAACCAGGTCAGTCATATCATTCCACCTCACACACTGATAACTACACCCACCTCTGCCGTCGCCTGGTACCTCTGCACCTCCCTTGCCTCGCTGCCAAATGCTCGCACTGTCCGCACGTTGCCAATGCCCTCCTCGGCCACCTGGGTTGCGGCTGCCAAGGTGTCCTGCAGTGGGGTGGGGTGGTGGTGGTGGTGGTGATGGTGTTCAGTGAAATCTGGCCTTCTATCAATCAACATAGTCTGAATGTATGTATTATGAATGGCCTCTTGCACCTTCCCTAATTTTCTTATGTTCTTATATATATTTATAGCTCTGTCACTATCAACAATACACTTTTTTATGAAAGAGGAGAAAACTGCCCAATGGCAACACAAAATTAAAGATATATGCCCACTTAGTTGCCAGTCCTCTTGCAGATACAAGGGTTAGCCAAAAGAAATCAAGGTATAAATGTCTTGAAACCTCCCTCTTAAATGAAGTCAAGTCATAGGAAGTTGGAAATATGTAAAGAAGCAGGTTATGAATCCTAGAGTTTTCCAGGAAGCAATGGGGAATATATACATACTGGTAAATACACATTCTTGTATTTTCTCAGTCACACACACCCACATACACAAGCACACACATGCATGAACGTGCACATAGCCTCACCTGAACCTTCCTGGTAATATTCTTGACATATCGACCGTAGAACACAGCAGACAAGGCCACGGGAGGAACAATGGACAGACCCACCATGGCCAGCTCAGGGGACATATAGAACTGCAGAAGAAAGAAGTGCATTTTTAAGGAGATTATAGACATGCACAAACACACAGAAACACCCCAGCTCTAAACCTCACCATCATGCCCACACCAGCCAGGGCCATGACAGTGGAGCGCAGGCCGTCTGAGATGTTGGCAGTGACGGCCTGGGATACGAGGGAAGTGTCGGCTGAGAGTCTGTTGACCAGCTCGCCTGTTTTGGTGTGGTCAAAGAAGGCTGTCTCTTATCTTATCATAAACTTTTTGAGCCCTTGCTGGTTGATCTGCATGATTTAAGGACTGGAATTAATGTTAACATTCTGATTCACACCACCTTCATCTTTCTAGTCATTGTGTCTGTGTAAGTTTTGTGTTCATGTACCTGGAGTCATACATGCAGTGCTGCATATAACTTTTTTTTTTTTTTTTTTTTTTTTTTCATGTCATGAAAAGTTGTGCACTATGTTTTATTGAAGAAAAATGGGTCCAATTTCACATTCTTGTTTAATTTCTATTTCAAAAGATGTACAATACACAGAGTAGTACATTTGATATTGAAGGCACTTACCAGGAACAATCTCTTTCCTGTACATACATAACATTAACCACGTACTCATTAGTCTACTCTCCATCTCCTTACATGAACAGCTCTTTAAAACAGGAGTGAAAGCAAACAACTGTACATTCAACTTTTCCACGGCTTTACTAAAAACTTTTCCATCTTCCTTTAAAACTATGGAAGAGTTTCCTTGACAACAAGTGGCAGGGACAACAAATGGGGTGTAAGGAAAAGGCAGCAGCAGCAGGGTTGCAGGTTTGCTCTAGACCTTGTTGAAGGCTGCCACATCAACACTCTGCACAAAGTCTTCAAAGTCTGTGATCTTCTCAATCAGGTCGTCCACTGACACCTTGGCATCTTCCACAGTACACAGAATGCTCAGCTTCATGATGCCAAATGCAAGGGGATTGAGCTTACCTATAAAGAAGTAATAGTGAATTAGTAACTGCACCATTGAATAATTCTAAACAAACCTTTGATTTCAACTTTACCATAGTTAACCTTAGTTACATACACTTATCAAGAAGTTAACTTCAATTATCTGAGTTTTTAATGTAGTTTATTCTATCTGCTTTGGGTTGGTATACTTCACTCATGGATAAAGATCAAATGCAAAAACAAAACACTTCACAGCATTCACAGTCCTGCAGTACACGTCAGTTAATAGACCAGTAATCATTGCAGGAATCCCACAGAGACCCAGAAGATCCCAGAGTGTTTCTCAGTGCCCTGAATGAAATGCCTTCTTGAGATTGACATAAGCTGTAAGCATCTGTCGAAACTCACATCAGTGCTCCACCAGTATGTGAAGTGCTAGAATGTGGTCAGTTGTTGACTTACCAGATGTGAATACATATCTTGTAAAAGTCCTCTCAGTGCCAGTGACAGCATTAACCCCTAAAGGCCATCAGTATGTCTCGTCCTTAATACTGACTACAATGGCACTATCTAATCTTACTTTCATATTCCACTACTCTTTACAATTCACTAACAAAAACTATAAGCTCTTCCTATATGTACAATGAATAGATGCTGTATGTGTATACCTCTACCTATCTATCCCTCTCTCTCTCTATATAGATCAGACTGACATACAAGATGGTACAGACAAATCACAACACACAACATTCACACTCTTGTCTTTGTTGGTCAATTGTGAGAAGGATCAGCCTTAGAGCCCAGTGAAGCACCAAGAATGTACTTATCACAAAGCAAAACTTACTTGTAAAACTAAAGAAGGAAATAATAAAAAGAAAGAAACTTACTAGCACCCCAAACAAGTCCGTCCATAGAGATAGTTCGGATCATATCTTCCATGGCCTTCATGTCTGTCTCGTCATCCCAAGGCTTGCAGTCCAACAAGATCTGAGACTTGGCAATTGGGCCTGGCTTGGCTGCCTTCTTGGCTGCATAGCTGGCAAGGCGTTCCTCCCTCACCCTGGCAGCCTCAGCATCCTGGAAAAAGCATTAATCTACGTCTCAACAGAAATATAAAAATTACGACTATGAGTTCCCATGCATTTGAAACCGTAATTCTAGGCTTATCCTACATCAACAGAGAAATATGCAATACAGTGGAGTAATAGTTTACATTTCAATTTGAGAACATAGTTTATGACAAATATGCTCTTGTTTATAAAATTTTACTGTCAAATTATTCCTGGAACAGAGAGAGAGAGAGAATGATGATCTTTTATGTGCAATAATACAAGCCATCAATGAATGTTTCCTTTTGTAAGACTAACTGTCTGCATAAAGGTAATATTAAATTGGACTGTCAACTGCAGTCATAACAGAAATGTATGAAAACATTATACAATGAGTAAAAAAAGAAAAAAGAAAGTAAGACAACAGTATAAAATAACATACCTCCTCCTCATCATCATCAGAGCCAAACAGATTCACCTCATCATCATCCTCCTCCTCCTTCACTTCCACCTTGGCTGGTGTGGCTGGTTTGCTACCAGGGAATTTAGATTTGGCAGAACCAAAGGAAGTGATGTGATTGTACCAGCGCAGGGCATGGACAAACTGTGGGTTTGGCTGCTTACCTAGACCCTCAAATACTGCCACATCAGCTTGGCTGGGGGAGTATCTGTAACAAAAGGGTTATACATCAGGCTCTGGGAGATGGCTAAATGAATGCAAAAACATAATATATACCTAATAAATTTATCACTACAAATAGTATAAAATAAGTTATCATAGTTTGAAACATTTTTATATAAATGAGGTAAATATAAAAAGGAAAAGACAAATAAAGCCTCTAAGAAAATTCTGGTACACTTTGTATCAGCATTTAATGAGTTTGGGCAGTGCTAAACTGTAACACTAACACACTCTCTCTCTCTCTCTCTCTCTCTCCCTACTTACTATTTGCTTCTTGCAGTCCCAAGAATCTCATGTGTCCATTTAAGGCGTCAAATAACAGAATTACAGGCCCATGTTAATTGAAGCCAGTTCACCACCTATACATATTCACTTTTCAACCAGTCCTCTAAGGGGTGCTTTGATTTAAATAAAATCATTTAAATTGATTTAAGTCAATAGAAATCATGATTTAAATCAAAATTAAATATCCTGCATTATAAAATGTGATATACCTACTTGTAAGGGAGAAGCATCAACTTTGCTTTCCCTGTCCCAGTCCTGCACCAAATCAGGCACCAGTGAATCACTGCCTTCTCTTACAAGACAAAATAGGATTCACAACCATAACAAAGGATTCACATTGGGTAGCGAAACTACAGCCATAAACGCCCCAGGAAGGAGAAACCTCAGCACCCCAGAATGGAGATCTTAAGGACTATAAATAGTACCGATCCTTTATATGGTCTTACCTTACCCCTTGTCATCATTATACTTAATATATAACTGTTCCTATAATTTGTATTTCTGTATTCAAGCATGTGTTTTGTACCGTCTGTAATAGCAACTTTCACTTTTTTTCTCGTCAAAATATACTCCATGCCACCACCGGCCACGTCACATGGCCTTACCTCGCTGACCTGAGCTCGCCCCCGCCTCTCCCACTCACCCCTCCACGTAGCTCCTGTCACCCAAGTAATCGTTGAGGGCTTGAACGCCAGAATTAGTCGTCAAATTGCCGAATTTAGTCATGGTGAGGGCCGTGAAGGACGATGGAACAACTTGAGCTTGAGCTTGAGCTTGATGTACAGGTGACCTGTGTTTGTAGGTCAAGCCTTTTTAACGGCTGA
>CM035185.1:14231759-14287081 GCA_020233015.1 Callinectes sapidus | reverse complement strand
GGGGGGGACTAAACATGTGTAATAGATGTGGGAGTGATGCACGACGCTTCTATGTGATTTCCTCCTAGGTAAAGTCCACCTACTAACATTACCTCGATAGTTTCAAAGAGCTCCAATTAAAGTTGTAATTTTCAAGGTGGTTTGGATGATTCTAGCGATATCTTATCATGAATTCTGTTCTGTCAAAGAAAAATCTATCCCATGAAAACACTTTAAGTATCTATGTGGCATTTGAAACTAGTCCTGAGGAGAGAACATTGTTTACGAACAAGACCCTTTCTCTGCTAAACTCTGGGACTCCCTATGTATACCTGCTTCTATATTTTTAACCTCCTATGACTCGAGTTCATTTAAGAAGGTTTCAAAACAAAAGAAAGATTCCTTTCCTTTGACTAACTCTCTCGGACCTGAAGAGAATTGACAACTAAGTGGGCCTTTTTTTATGAGTGTGTTTCACACTTTGTTACATAAAACAACTAAGGTACACTGTAATATACCATGAGTCAAGCAAAGTAAGGTCAAGGTGACAGGAGGAACCCATGGCTGTAAACTAAAGGAATTAGTAGCAAGTAGCAATGCATAAACAAAGTAAGGGCACTATTCTTCTTTTCAGTGATTTCATGAAAGTGGCCGCCGCAATACAAGGTGAGTGATGAGTGAGTGTTGGTGGCAGAGTTGATACTTGACGCGGACAAACAAGTAAGATACACGATCAAAAGGAAAACACAATGGTGATGGAAGAGACGGCTTGAAGATAGTACGATGAATATAAACATGGACAATTCTAAAATATTAGACGTGCTTGACGTACGGGAGAGAAGAATGTGATGCACACACACACACACACACACACACACACACACACACATCCTAGCTGCGATGCTACAAGAGAGAGGTGTGTGCAGGGCGTCACAGAAGGAATAGTAAAGTTTTGCCAGAAGGCAAGAGTTCGGCGTCCAATATTGAAAGACCAACACGCTTCCAGGAGCACTAAAAATATATTCCACATCATATTAACACCAGCACTGGCGCACGTGTGAGGCACAGCGTGAGTGGGTGAGGGAGAGGGGCTACCACCGAGGGGAACCAGAACATGGGCAGTGAAGCATTACCAGCCTGTGAGCTAGATGTCTACGTCACTGTGTAACAAACTTCATCGTTCACTTTACTGATGCATTACCGCTAAATATTGACGAGTTGATCATGTTCATATATCTGAATGAGACAGTGTGGCAGAGGCGACCCCGCTGCACAGTCTGGGAGATTTTTCCTTTCGCTGGCGCTGTATGTGGCGTCATGGCATGTGCCTCAACGTTTGTTGAGGTCGAGCGAAGCAAATTCCAGCGATCAGTGCACCAGAGTTATGGGCCAGTGAGGCTCCTCCGCTCACCGCGATCCACCAATTACAGCACGCCGATCAGCCACGAGCGTCTTGAATCTATTGTTCTCGCTCAGCATAGCCTCCACTAAACCTCAGCAGGAGCACGCCGCGGCTCCCCGTCCCATCCCGCCCCTCTCCAGCTCTCCCCTGCAGCACCGTCCCCTCCTAACTATCTCCCCCTTCGCCTCTCAGACAACCCATCACTTAAGTCTTAACCCTACCACTCCTGTGCTCTGCTCCGTCCTATCTTCTCCAGCTCCCGCCCCTCAAACAACACTTAGTAAGATTTTACAAAACAAAATAAAAAAGTAAGGTATATTCCCCCTAAACCCGAAATACGCCGCACAAATCCTGCAGGCAAGCAGGCGAGCGGAGCGTCGCAGACAGAGTGTATGTACACAGCCAGGTGCGGGCGTGTCTGGGAGTCAACGGCGAGAAGTCTGTTCGCCCACCTTAACGTCTCTCGCCTGTTGGCCTGGCGGCTGCCGCCCACGCTTGTACCGCTAAAAACACACCCGTGGAAGTGAATAAAATATCGGTATGTAAAGCAGCCCGTGCCGCGGTGAAGTGATTGAGTGATGCCCACCATTGAACGGCACTCAGTTGCTTTATATTTTATTGAAGCAGCCTCGGTCTGAGGGCGGTAAGGGAGGGGTTGGCAGCAGCATCGCGCCTCACAGGACCCGTGGGCTGTGTACTGAGCACCATCCGATGGCAGGGCAGTAAGGCGCACACCAAAAGCCGACACGTCAAATGAAAACTCACCTACATGAATATTTACAAGACTGATGTAGCTCTTTGACATCCAAACTGACTGTATTTTCTACTTTTCAATTTACAAATATGGAGATATGTACTCTCACAGCAACATCAAACCGGGAAGCCTATACCCACACAACCCGCCTCTGAACACCAGGCGAGGAGCGGGTACTCAATCAGCAAATACGTTAAAATCATTCAGCCGCGAAGCCTCCCAGCACGAGCATAGAACGTGTGTGAACCATTACCTAACACACTCTTGGAACGGTTGGCCCACTAGAACCCTAACTCTAGGGGTGAGAGGGAAGGGGAAGGTTCGTGCACGGGCCGCCCCTGGAACACTGACCCTCTGGTACCAAGTGTTACGGCCACTCCTCCTCCACACGCCGTTACTGCCCCCACATCCTGCCACAACTTCACCACCGAGGGCTGTTTACTCAACTCCGCAAGGCTTCGGTGCTTCAACCCCTTCCTCCAGTTCAACCCTGACCGTCTGGTACCAAGGGGAGGGTGAAATGGAAGAGGAAGGAGAAGAAGCATGCACGGGCCTCCCCTGGAACCCTATATCTCTGGTACCAAGGGGAGGGTGAGGGAGAAGGGGAAGGTACGTGCACTGGCCGCCCCTGGAATCTTAACCCTCTGGTACTAAGGGGAGGGTGAGAGGGAAGGGGAAAGTGTGTGCACGGGCCGCCCCTAGAACCTTAACCCTCTGGTACCAAGGGGAGGGTGAGAGGGAAGGGGAAGGTACCTGCACTGGCCATCCCTGGAACCTTAACCCTCTGGTACCAAGGGGAGGGTGAGAGGGAAGGGGAAGGTACGTGCACTGGCCGCCCCTGGAACCTTATCCCTCTGGTACCAAGGGGAGGGTGAGAGGGAAGGGGAAGGTACCTGCACGGGCCGCCCCTGGAACCTTATCCCTCTGGTACCAAGGGGAGGGTGAGAGGGAAGGGGAAGGTACCTGCACGGGCCTCTTTCGGACTCCCCAGCATGGAATGAGGTAAATTTTTCACTATCGGCATCACAAACCGAATGTAATGTTTCAGTATTGGCTACATTGACAGAAAGTGGATGTTTAACACTGCCGTCAGACTGTAAAGGGAACGTAAGAGTCGGGAAAAAAGAGTGTCGGTGTACAGAGAGTCTCTCTCTTTTAACTATTGTTAAACTCTAGTGAGATGGACCAGTGAATTTAGTCTTTCTCATTTTTCCTCATATTTTCAGTCTTTATTTCTCTCATTCTCCCTCTTAAATCTCATTTAAAGATACTTGTTTCTGGATCCTGTGTGTGTGTGTGTGTGTGTGTGTGTGTGTGTGTGTGTGTGTGTGTGTGTGTGTGTGTGTGTGTGTGTGTGTGTGTGTGTGTGTGTGTGTGTGTGTGTGTGTGTGTGTGCTTTGTTGCTGCTATTGCTGCTGCTGTTCTTTGTTTCATTCAACCTGCGTCTCCTTGCTCTTTCTCTTTCTTATCCTCCAAGCTTTTTCTCATCCCGTCTCCTCCTCCTCTTCCACTCCTGCTCTGCCTCATATTCCTCACGTCTTCACGCCTCCTCTTCCTCTTCCCGCTGTCTTCCCTGCTTTGCAATTCCCCACCAGAACCATTTACTCTTCATGTCAAGACAACATTTAATTTCACTAAGAGTGTCACATTGCAGCATGATGTGGCTTAATACCTTGCTGCTGCTCCTCCTCCTCCTCCTCCTCCTCCTCCTCCTCCTCCTCCTCCTCCTCCGCCTCCTCCTCCTCCTTCTCTTCCTTCTCGTGTTGCTGCGGCTGCATTTGCTCTATATCTTTTCAATGTTCTTTATCATTTTTCTTTCTTTCTTTTTTATTGATGTTGATAATGATGTTCTTGCGTTTCCTTTTGCTCTTCTTACTTGCCGTATTCTTGCATTTCTCCTCCTTCTTTCTTTCTTCTTCTTCTTCTTCTTCTTCTTCACCTTCTTTTTCTTCTTTCTCTCTCTTCCTCCTCTTCCTCTTCTCCTTTCTGCTGTTCGTTACCCTTTTCCTTTTCCTTTTCCTTCTCCATAATGATTCCCTTCACAGTCTTCTTGGATCGTCAACTTAAAACAACATCATCACCACCAACACTACTACCACCACCACTACCACTACCACAACTATCACCACCATCACCACCACCATCACCAACAACAGGACTCTGCTCATCCATGTCTTGTCTTCCATCCGCCGCTGAACGCTTACTGGAGTGTGTTCCGAACGTCGTTTATTCTCCCAGTGTTTTTCAAGGTATTTCCGAACGGTTTACGTCTAACGGCCGGCGGGACGCAGGTAGAGAGAGAGAGAGAGAGAGAGAGAGAGAGAGGGGGGGGGGGGGGAAGCAAGAACAGTTTCGATCACATCTAGGGCTCGTATTCTTTAAAACCTGTGTTTCACCTCCACAATTTCAAGTGGCTTTATGTAAACTTACACGAGTTTTTTTAACATGTTTTTTTTTTACGGTTTTTAGAGGAAGACTGAAGAAAAAAATTCTACACCATTAAGTGGAGAAACACTTGAAAACCACACCAATCATCTCTATGGCCTTGGAAATAGTTCTGCATGGTGAGAGAGCCAAGCAAGGGTTTCTGAATACGAACCCAGAAGTTGTGCTACATTATGCAGGTTCATTTTGCTGTGTTTTCAAGCCTTATTCTTTTACATGATTGAGAACACAAGTAAGGAAGAATGCAGGGCAAGCTGTGACAAGCCAGTAAAGCCTTCACGTGGTAGTCCCTAAATAAAACGTACACACATATCTATACCCATCTATCATCCCTCACTGATTGAGAGATTAGGGAGGGGAGAGAGAGAGAGAGAGAGAGAGAGAGAGAGAGAGAGAGAGAGAGAGAGAGAGAGAGAGAGAGAGAGAGAGAGAGAGACTATTACACACACACACACACACACACACACACACACACTGCTACATATCTCTATACAATCCCAAACTTCATGGCGGTGCTTGTGTTTATGACAATCAATATACACAAGGGAGCAGGCTGAGGGAGCAGTGGTCGCTGGTGGGAGGAGGAGGCGACCCACTGCTGCGCCGCTACCGGAACCACCGCGAACCGCAGATTATTTGTATCGATCTATTACTTTGTTTGGAATGGATCCCGAGGCAACCGAGGAAATGGAAATAATAGAAAATGGGGAAAACTCCTGCCTGCCTGATACACTGGGTGGGTTCATCAATGTTAGGGCGATCTGTGTGTATTGGTATAGTTTTTGTTATAGTCTGCCGTCAGTAGAAGATTTGGCGGTGCGGTTAACCACACATGCAATTTTAGCACCTATATCAGTCCACGCCGCCCTGTCCTCAGCAAGATTACTATGACAGAGCCTCGTGTACAAGTGAGGTTTACGCAATACCCTCCAATATATCAGAAAAATGGCATGTATAATATGAATGAGGCCACAACCTCCTTCCTGCTACCTTCACCAGGGAGCGACTGGTTGTCAGGTATAGGCAGGGAATTATTAGTGCGTACGTGCACCGCCGCCGCCGCTGCCGCCGCCGCCGCCTTTCTGGCTCTATCTGGACACAGAACACTTGGACAAAATTCACATCTCAATTGTTTTGCCATGAAGCCATCCCGCTCTCCCCTCTGTTTGTAACTCTGTAATCCAGGGAGGCAGGGAACCACGTCAGAAAAAACACAACCGGCTGCAAATCAGTGCCGAAGCACTTTAGAAAGATTAGGCTTCATTGGCTTCTTGCTCAGCTATGTGGCAACTTTTACCTATATACCTTCCCTTTTATGTGCCCGTATAATGGCCGTCTGGATGGTGACAAGGACTGAGAGAAGAGTAAAGATGAACACGCAATCCTCCCTTGAATGGAAGGATGCCTACTTACCCATGAATGGCCCGATTTCTTACCCCTCCCTAAAGTCCACAATGCGCCTTTTTTCTTATTTAAGAGCACACATGGCACTGCATTACTCAAGGCTCAGGTGATTTCAAGATGGACAGAACTCTTACCAACCACTATACAGCACTCACCGCCCAAACACCTCAGTGTCCAGGCAGAGCTGTCCACGTGCCAACCACCTTCCCACTGTGTGTGTGTGTGCAACGCGGCCTTCAAACACTGTCCAGCCCCTCAGGATGTCTCCTTAATAGCCTCATGTTATACAGCGGTCTACTGTGGGATGGTCAGACGAGCGAACACAGAGAAATTGACTAACAATCCCTCGCTGTATTACACACACACACACACACACACACACACACACACACACACACACACACACACACACACACACACCAGTTCTAGATAATAATGATCAATAAAACCATGTGGGAACAGCTAACGGTCTTAATCGAAAGCATACAAAGAGTATATAAGCCGGGAAGACACGCATCAACAGACCTGGAGTACCTAAGCAAGTTGGTTGCATAACTGCCTTACACTGACCACAAACGAAAAAGATATGGTAGCAGAACAAAAGGGGATGAATCAAAATCCCTCTTGTAACATGAAGTCTAAAGTTTATCGTTGTTTCCTTTAATTGTTCTGTGTTTTTTTTCTTTCAGCATACGATCTATAGAAACTAAAGAGAACAGTAACAACTACAGGTTTGCACAATATGAACATGAATGAGACTGGTCAGTGAGTCTCCTGACGTATCAATATAGTGTTGGCAACGACCCGCACTCCAGTCGGGCTGCGTTTACTCTCCTCGTGATGAGAGAGGAGAGTGCACGAGGAAAAGAAACCAGTACTCTTGAATGTAGGTCACCCAGTTGTTTGGTTTCGATGGCCGGCCCTATCAGTGGTGGTGCACGATGCTAGGGAAGCTTGGCAGGGCTGAGGCCAGGCGAGGCGAGACGAGGCCAGGCGAGGTTACCGCTCTAGCTATTGCAGGGAAACTACCTGTGTTGGTTGTAAGTGGGTAAACGAGGCAGCAGACTGAGACAGGACGCCTGAGTGGGCCCCGAGTCTCGCTGGTACCTCCAGCAAAGCACCACCACCCTCGCCGCCGTCATTGCCTTCATCACTACCACCGCCATCACCGCCGCCGCCCCTGCCACGCCATATATTTCCATACACAGCGACACGGCATAGCACTCCACTGCCGCGAGCGAAAAACAACACTAGAAAAAGCCGCACACAACTGTACTACGCACGCACGCACGCACGCACGCACGCACGCACACACACACACACACACACACACACACACACACACACACACACACACAAACAACTATTGCCCCCTTATTCACCACTATCTCACACTATCACACCCCCACCATCACACCAGATATTCTCTCTCTCTCTCTCTCTCTCTCTCTCTCTCTCTCTCTCTCTCTCTCACACACACACACACACACACACACACACACACACACTACTGCCACACGTTACCAAACACCGCACAGCCCTATTTAATTCACGAATACAGGAGGAATATTGAGCGAGATCTCTCCTTCACTCACCGCCGCTTCCTCTCGCGAATTACCTGCTTCCTACAACATGTCTTTTTTTTCTTTTCCGGGTCTCTCTTGCCAATTAATAATGCATGTTTTTTTGTTCCTGGGGCGGCGGCAGCATATCGTAGTGGATGAGAGCGTGTGCCGGGAAGGTATAAGCGTCCTTTCCTCTTGTTTTATCAAGTGAGTGTCTAGAAAAGGCGCAAGGAAATGCTGCTTCTTAATGTGGAATTCCCGGGTTATTTTCTTATCAGTTAGCATTAAAGGCAGAATGAAGTAGTAGTAGTAGTAGTAGTAGTAGTAGTAGTAGTAGTAGTAGTAGTAGTAGTAGTAGTAGTAGTAGTAGTTTTAGTTGTTTTGTTTATGTAACAGCCAAAGGCAAAAAAAATGTGATTAAAAAGGCCCAATGAGGTGCCGGCCCTTAAGACTTTTATAAAAAATGAAAGTTTTTTCTTTTTCATTTTATATTTATTATTTTTTTTTTATGAAGAATGTATGTGTACGAGTAGTTAGGCGTTGTTCGTCCCTCTTTTCAGTTATGGCACCACGTCTCTTAGTAGCTGGATTTGAGTACAGGTGTCGCCACAGCTTACCTGGCACGGTACCTACAAGAGTAACGAGCCGGTGAGGACGCATCACACAGATACTCGTGCATGTATTGGATGGCTGAATGTTGTCCATGACGCATCGGGCACAATCCCGGAAAATTTTCATGCTTGTGACAGCACAAAGCTCTTTTTATATGCGTCAGTCCTGCTGCCCTCGTCCCTCGCCCTTCCCCTCTTCCCTCTTGCTACTCATCCCTGTCCCTCACCCCTCACTCACCCCTCTTCCCTTACTCATCTTTTGCCCCTTGTTGCGTGTACGCGTATGCTAGTGACGACCGTGTGTGTGTGTGTGTGTGTGTGTGTGTGTAATAGTCTCTCTCTCTCTCTCTCTCTCTCTCTCTCTCTCTCTCTCTCTCTCTCTCTCTCTCTCTCTCTCTCTCTCTCTCTGGTCGAGTAATCCGAGACACATCAAGGGATCTCCATTTATTAAGAAAACGGGCAGATTCCTCACGAACTTGCATGCTAAGGGGAGATGGGCATATAGAGACAGGCGACAACCTGCTTTCTTCGAGCCTGAGGTGAGGTAATCCCGCACAGCACACACCACACGCACACCAAGCATCTCGCCGCCCGTTCTACAGCCCGGGGTGGGCTGAGCTGCTCGCCATGCCCATGCAAGAGCCGGTGAGGTGAAAGGACATGTTGTGCGCCTTGCCGCTTTGCCTTCAAGTAAGTAGAGTAAGTAGATATTCTTAACATCTTCGGTCTCCCACTGTCCCCTGATCTACACAACAATCCCAACGAGTTACTTTAGAAAGTACCGAGGCGTCTGGCCACAGTGCTCCTCTTCGATTTGTTTACGTAAAGAAGCAAGGGATATCCAATAATGCAATAGTGTCATCTGCATTCAAAACACGAGACTGTTTCTTATCTATCGCTGACGACGAGGGCGAGGAGAAGGAAGAGGAGGAGGAGGAGGAGGAGGTGTCAGATCGATGTCCTCAGTAATAGCATCAAGGAAATGCATATCTTTCCTCAGAATGGAATCCAGCGAGGGAAGCTGCCGGCACTTTATGATAAAATGTGTGTGTGGGGGGGGAACGCCGTCCGAAAGCGTGGCGCTGCCGCTACCCCTGCCGTGTCTGTCAGAAGGCGTAAGGTTGTGTCCCGGAGGACGAGCCGCGCGCCGCTGCCATGGCAACCTCCGGACACACGAGCTGCTGCCATGGAGACGCCCGTGTTGGTTTGTGCCATCACTGGGGGAATAAGGTGTTGTCCCTTCTGTCCTATTATAAGCTTCTGTCCAGGCGAAAGGTAATGGTGCAGCTTGGAAAACACACACACACACACACACACACACACACACACACACACACACACGCACGCACGCACGCACACACGCACGCACGCACGCACGCACACACACACACACACACACACACACACACACACACGCACGCACGCACACACACATTCTCTCTCTCTCTCTCTCTCTCTCTCTCTCTCTCTCTCTCTCTCTCTCTCTCTCTCTCTCTCTCTCTCTCTCTCTCTCTCTCTCTCTCTCTCTCCTTTCTTATTGCAGAGAAGCAGCCCAAGATTTATCGGCGGCAACACCACCTGAGAGCCTTCCACGAATGATCGCCACTGCCCCTCCTCTCTCTCTCTCTCTCTCTCTCTCTCTCTTTCTTATTGCAGAGAAGCAGCCCAAGATTTATAGTGACGGCGGCAACACCACCTGAGAGCCTTCCACGAATGATCGCCACTGCCCCTCGCACGTCCTTCGCAGTCGCCTGTTGGTTCACCCAGCGTCGCCTGTTGGTCACCCAGCCAGCCTTTTCCCTACGGAGCGAGCTCAGAGCTCATAGACCGATCTTCGGGTAGGGCTAAAACCACATCACACACTACACACTGGGACTGCGAGGCCACAACCCCTCGAATTACATCCCGTACCTACTTGCTGCAAGGTGAACATTGGCTAGATACACATTAAGAGGCTTGTCCATTTGCCTCGCCGCTCCCGGGACTGGAACTACACTACGCGGTGTGTGTGTGTGTGTGTGTGTGTGTGTGTGTGTGTGTGTGTGTGTGTGTGTGTGTGTGTGTGTGTGTGACTTATTACCCTTATGCATAAGTGTCTAGCTCAAGACGGCTAGCAGCATCAAGGATGAGGTAGAAGTGGACCTACATACATACATAGTGCCAGTTTGTCTTGCTCTCCGTGTTAGGCGAATGTTGTATGTATGTACGTACCTTCCTGGAAGCCATTGAGAGTAACTACAGCTCGTCCACAATCTTCTTTACTGGTATCACCTTACAAACGTGGCAATACGTAATGCTTGTATTCAACAGTGATGATGGACGTTTGTGTTTCTCGTGACCGTTTTCAAGAGAGCAAATGAGAGTCTGTGACAGAAAACAAGTATCGGAGGACGATCTCCATTACCGGACCAGGTGAAGGAGGGTTGTAAAAAAGCTTGACCCCAACAGTGTTGCAACAGATGTTAAAAGAAGAAAAAAATGGTAAATGTTCTAACAGCTCAAACAAGCCCGCCGATGACTAACACTCTTATACGAGAATACACAGTGAAATGAGCCAGTGGTCAGTGGACGGTAGTGGTGGGCTCTGAGCCCGGGGTTAAAGTGTGGCAGCCAACCCTAGAACGTGAACGAAGCGCTGTCTATGGCGCTGCAGGTCATCCAAAGATCCAGCCTGAAATGCCAATAAATGCTGTTGACCGAGACGTAGTAAAATAATTTACTACGATAATTTTTCTACTTTCATTTTTCTTTCATGATGACAGTAGTTACACGTCTGCGTTAATTGATGGCGCAAAAAAACCTGAGGAAAAGTAATTTTTGAGACTTTTCATTGTGGGTTTTAGAAACACTGTTCCTGGAAACTTCTGTCTCCCATCAAGACTAACGACGTGCGGCTAATCGACGGGAAAGCAATAAGAGTGAGTATAATGAGCGTGTGAGTCACCACCATGCCGCCGCGGCTCGGTAACGACATACGCCCCCGCCTAGCAGTGCAGCACCAACAGCCCGAGCCAGGCAGCCACGTCACGTTACGCCACGCCACGCCACGCCATGCTGACCCCGTCTGGCAAAGTAACGAACAGAAGAGACCAAGCGGGCAAAGCATTTTATAGAATGCCCTTTTCATGTGTACGTCAGATTAAGACAATGAAATACAATGATACTGAATCCATGTACAGTAAAGAGTATTTGTAATCTTGTTAAACGCCGCAAGGAATCTAAGCAAACAAAATTTGGCTCCGTGACACCAGCGGCTGAAACACTTCTATTTAATCTATTGCTTTATTTATCTATTCATTTCATCATTTTCTAAAAAAGAAAAAGCTTTTATGTGTTTCCTGGCACATTTAGGGACAGGAACGTTATTAATAGAGAGATTTTCGGGCAGCTAAACACAACACAACTGGTGAAACTGACTGAGGCAATCCTTCTTAATGATGCTAGTCACACTCCATCATACTAGCCATTAAACAAAAACACCCTCACTGTCAATTCAAAATTATACATCCCACTTGCAGATCATGTGTTCATATCATACTCAACACAAAATGTGAATAGCAAAGTGAAAACAATAAAAAAAAAAAAAAGCAGAAGCATATTGTATTACTTACCGTCTTCCTTGAGGACATTCATGCTGCCCCAGTGAGCGACGTGTTGTGCTATTCTTGTAGAGGGGAGGGTCTTGTCTGAAACCCTCGGCTGAACCAACACTGAGAAAAAAAAATATATATATATATTAGAAAAAGATACTTGTGACAAATACAAAACAACTATTTGACATTTGCATTGTTTTTATAAGATACTAAGGTGCCTATGTATTACCTCTTCAGAGGTTTTATTTGCATGTACTACGGTGCCGGCAGGCAATTCTTCTGCAGTCCTTCAGAGGCTGCGATTATAATTATTGGCCCTCTCTATACATATGCGGAGGCGACTCTACCAGCACCCTCGCGTGGCGGCGCAGACAGATCTTGAGTAGCCTTTCAGCAGCGTCACGGCAAATCTACGCACGATCAGGAGAGCTTTCTGACGCTCACCGTCTGAACTTGGGACATCCTTCCTTAGGCTTTTACAGCGTGTATGATGAACTACTTTAATTAAACTTTCCTCGGCATCGAGCATTCTTCTCGTCGTGATGATTTACGAAGAATGACCGGCGTGGCGGGCCTCAGGTGGAGGAGGCGGCGAAAAGCAAGCTAGAATCTGTTGTCCGAGAAACGCACAGGAAAGGAAACAACTTGCCTCATTCGTCATCAACTTCAGGAACATCCAAGGCACACGTCCAAGTGTGTGTGTGTGTGTGTGTGTGTGTGTGTGTGTGTGTGTGTGTGTGTGTGTGTGTGTGTGTGTGTGATTAATTGACAGTGATTAATCTCAGCCAGCTGAGACATACCTACGATACTATATGATATTAAACATAATTTCCTTCATTACGCTAATCAACACGTGATGACTTTACGCTAAAAAAAACATTAAGAATAAAACATAAAACAGTATACTTTGGCGCAAATAACTTTAGTTTAAGTAGAAAAGAAAAAAATAATTAAATTGATATAGATAATTATTATCACTACTACTACTACTACTACTACTACTACTACTACTATCATCATTATTATTATAATTATTTATTATAATCATTACTATTATTATCGGAACAACAACAGCAACGATAATAATAATAATAATAATAATTATTATTATTATTATTATTATTATTATTATTATTATTATTATTATTATTATTATTACTATTATATTACTATTATTATTATTATCATTAATATTATTATTATTATTATTATTATTATTAGTAGTAGTAGTAGTAGTAGTAGTAGTAGTAGTAGTAGTAGTAGTAGTATCATCATTATTATGATAACATAATGAATAACACTAATTCAGAGTCAGCAGGGCCAAATAGCAACGGGACACAACCTACAGAAGGTAACCACAGTTCTCTGAGCGGCGAACGGCGGCGGCGGCGGCAGTTCTCCGTTGAAAAGTTTAATTGGTTTTACGGTATACAATCCACGCCACATCTTTATGCTGGGCAATTCAAAGTTACTTCAGTATTAAAGATTCAGTTTTATGTTCCTCAGGACACTTTTATGGAATTAAAAAAAAGATTTCACAAAGGTAACTTGGGGCTCCGTCACATCTAAGGCTCCTCTTTTTCACCCTCTTTTTGAGAAGTGACTTTCCATCAAGTGACGGAAACAAATTATGTTAATCCTCTATATTAACTTTTTCTCATTCACCAAACCTTCACTAAGTTAGTCAAACTTATAAAATAGGCGTTCTCTCTCTCTCTCTCTCTCTCTCTCTCTCTCTCTCTCTCTCTCTCTCTCTCTCTCTCTCTCTCTCTCTCTCTCTCTCTCTCTCTCCATAGACTTTAATATTATTGTAATACTACCAGAATTATGCAAACTTTCTATCTTTCATTCTGTCACACGTCGACAAACCAGCAAGTGTGTGTGTGTGTGTGTGTGTGTGTGTGTGTGTGTGTGTGTGTGTGTGTGTGTGTGATGAGGCGCTGCGCTTTTTTTTTTTTTTTTTTTTTCGCGTGGCAAAGCTGTGTTCAAGACGCTTAGACCAAACTTTACGGACTGCTATCCATCGTTTTTTGCTGAGGCGGTGCTTTTACGTAAGAATCACTCCTGACTGGTGGACAAGCGTATGTTCTAGTGAGTCGCCTAACATTATACTGCTCCATAGCTATTCGTTACAGAATAGCTATGTAGTAGTGCAGCTTTCACGTGACCTTGTGTTGAGTTGTTGGCAAAATGACAGTAACAGTAGGCTATACTGTGTATACTGTGACGCATACACAGTACGTAGTATCATTTAAAGTATCTGCTATTAAACATATTATATATATATATATATATATATATATATATATATATATATATATATATATATATATATATATATATATATATATATATATATGTGTGTGTGTGTGTGTGTGTGTGTGTGTGTGTGTGTGTGTAACCTTTCGTCCGTTAGTTACGGTGAGATAGGTAGAATCCTTTAAATTTGTCCACACACTAAAGTGATGGACTACAGCCAGCATGTTAACAGATTTGTTACGAGTACATAAGAAGTAGCAAAATTAGGCTGTCTAGTGCTGTCGGAGAAAATCTTTGTGACAGTTGATCGGCGTGTGTCTGGCTGGCGAGGGTCATTTCAAGTTTGTGGTGAAGTTACATCCCACATTCCGGTCTTCCATTTACAAACTTAAATGAGTCTGTGAGAACCGCGATCGAAGTCACCGTCACTCAGCAACAAGTGCTTACGCCGGTGCCTTGCAGGCAGGACTGAGTTCGGCCAGGCTTTCAAGCACTTTGAAGTTGGAAGACAGCGCGGAGAGAGTCATGCACGAGGCTCAAGCTGCCTGATTTGCCACGTTCATGCACACGCTAGTATCACTACATGATGTCCTTTTGCATTTTTTTTTTTTCAAATGTGATTTAATCTATCCTATTATTACATACTTCCCTAATATGTATTTCACTGATAAACGAGAGAATGACTATGTTATTGTTTTACAAAAAAAAATGATATTAATTTGTTGAATATGACAAAATTTACCCCATTCTGATTTTCAAGAATAATCTACTCACTGATTGAAACTTAGTACATTTTATTTTTTTTCCTTTTTTTTTTTTTTTTTTTTTTTTTAATGCACACAATGTTGACGTGGGAGCGAGCGAAAGGGTGAAATCCCATGATTTCATTAGGCTTTTTGAAGCATGTTGTGAATGAGAGATAGAGAGAACGAATACAATCTACGGTACTTAATACCATCACTACACAACAGACATCCATCCACCTCCTTGTGAATCATGATGCAGGCGAGGTGGACAGCCTGGAAAAAGAACGAACATGTGAGTTGTGATGAGAGACTTTCCTATAAGACGGCAAAGGTACACCTGATAACTCTGGTCGCCAAGCAGAATAATGATCATAATTATGATTAAATAGGCAGTGTTAGTCATTCCAGATGTTCCTGGTAACGTCAACCATCAGAAAAGTGTTCTTTATTCTACCACACAATTTACTTCCATGGGACATGTATTTATTACAAACACATTCCTTCAGATACTACAGCTTATAGTTAAGACAGGTCAATAATTCATAAACTTTCAAAACACATCACACCTCACATCACCTGACTGTTTCCTAAGAAATGTCTTATTCCTAACTTAGAAATCTGCCTCAGATGTTCCTCTTACCTGCCTCACTCCACAACAGGAACAAGGCAGCATTGCTACCACTGAGACAAAGAAGGAAAATATGCCACTCTCTGTGCCAACACACAAATCCACTCACTCATATCCTGACCCTGCACGTGAGTATCTGTGTGTGTGTGTGTGTGTGTGTTGCGGGAGAGGAGGGATAATGTGAAACTTTTGCACTCTTACAGTTAGGAAATTGCAAATTCAATTACTTACTTGCAGTAACGTTTAGCATGGTTATTGTAAGTGCAATTTAAGCTAAGCCAAAAGCCACACTTCCTTTTACCCATCTTGGCATGGTAATTGATTGATGTTATAAAATACTCATCACTTTTCCTACCTCTTACATGTTAGACATTTTCAATATGGTCTTGTTGATTAAGTTTGCTTATATATATATATATATATATATATATATATATATATATATATATATATATATATATATATATATATATATATATATATATATATATATTATATTAGGACTGGATTCTCCTTTTTCTTCTCTCTTCCCTTCTTTGTCTCTCACTCCGTCTGCTTCTTTGTTCATTATCTTTTTCTGTTTTCTTTGCCAACAGCTCTTTTGTAACAATTAAATTAAACTTAATTAACTTAACTTTAATTTAACTTAATTAAAAGCCTCACTGCCACCTCGGGCAGTGAAAATGGAAATTATTCCATTAGGCACTGCAACAGCTTAGGTCATATGACACTGCTGGGGTTAACAGGAGAACTCTACATTTCCCACTGAGGAACCAGGTTTTGCAAGGATTTGAACCTAGGCTGCCTACACTGGAGGCCCAAAGACTATGCCACACAGCCCCCTTGAGCACAGGCTGCTCTACAGTAGTTCATCTAAAATGTGCAAACTTTTCATGCTCGCTCAGATCTAACATTCACTATGACTGTGTCTTCCTCCCACACCTCAAATTTACTTGAGCTTCCAAATCAGATGCTCAGTACTTCATTATACAAGTAATGAATGTGTTTCGGTTATGCCATGGCTTGAGGCAATATGATCAGGAACCAGGGTGTTTGAGTTGTTACAATCATTTCATTCCTTTCAGCATTTTCTCGTGTTTTGTGTACTGAATGGCTTTTTAGCCTTCATGTTTTTGCTTTTTTTTCTGCTTCCCACTTTCATGTACATGTTCAACTAATGAAAAGAAAGAATGCAACATGTAGTCATGCATCATTAAAGTATACTGTACTTATATGTGCACCTACCCTTTCACTGTACAGTATGGCTGGAAGGGGATGCATCAGAGATGCTACAAGACACCCAGTATGGCATCATCTACCTTGAGAGGGAACTGCACAAGATAAAACAGAAAAAAAGGTAAGAGCAGGAGAAGAACAAAATTGTTCATGTGCATATATACATACTGACCATAACTATCTTCACATGTACACATAAACAGCACTGTAGAAAGCATACTTTCTCACTCATCTGGAGTGTGATAGTTTATAGTGCTATATAATCAAAGATATAGTAGCACAATCATCATGTCCTTACTCTCATATGTTACAAACAGCAATCAAGATCACACTTTTGCATAGATGGTCTGATAACAAGGCCAACACCAGTTATGCCTCACGTCCACGCAATCAATTAGTCATTGAGTCATTTCTTTACCTTTGTTTCTTTGTTAATGTATCTTTATCAACCATTTGGAGAATGGCAAACAAGGAATTGTGTTCAGATGAATTTGGAGTTCTCTAAAAGTATTTATGATTTTATTGGTGACTTCCAATGATCAGATTTTCAGTGCCCCTTTACCTGAAAATTCATGGTCTTATGGGCTACAGTTTGCCATAATGGTTGTGAAAACCATCAGCTTATTAGAGTAAGGTTGACTCAGCTCCCCTCACCACTAATAAATAGAATGACATGCTATCATGAGCAACAAGTAAACAATAACACAGAAAGCAAAATCAACATGATTCAGGGATGGCTACTAACTTTGGCAAAGTACTGAACCAATCTTACAAACTTGTTTTTTTATTTTTCCGTAATGCCTTGAAACCTCATGGAGATATCAAGGTGGTGATCTAAAAACAGGATACATTGGTTATATCAGGGATTAAATCTCTTACAGAAGACAACAACACCTTACTAATGACGCAAAGATAATCATCTGGATCCTGGTGTAGATCTTACTGTATGTTAAAATACATATAAAGTCAAATAAATCCTTAGTTAAATAAGTAACAACATTGTGTACTGTACCTTTATTGTAAGTTGAGTCTGGGATCAAAGGATCTCAATCTACTTTCAGCTTTCTCTCTGCTTGTATGATACAAAACTGATGAAACTGCTACATATGGCTACTATATTATAACTATTAGCCTTTATTCTTAACCCTCCATTCCTCATCTCTATCTTCACAGAGCCTACACACACTTTTACATGCAGACACATCATCCTGGCACACCTTCACCCTGCCCAGCACCTTACTTCAGTGCAACATATCACCTGGAGGCCCTCAAGAGTCCCACCGCTAATGAAAAGACCAGAGAAAAAGTAATGGGGGTCTTCCACGCTTGGTACAAGGGTCAGATAGGTGCCATCATGCACTATGTTAATCACATACAAACTGACCTGGACAATTTGTCTTCAAGAGACTTGGTTGGCATGGAGATGAGAACTGTCAGATCTACAACAAAACTCATCAACCACTTCTACGCCTTCCAAGCCAACCAGTCCAAGCTCCCTCTTAACCCCCGCTACCTGTTCCTTAAGTATGCACACTGCCTACTACCCAGGGTCCACACATGGCTGATGCACACAGTGTTTGAGAAAATATACAGCTTTGAAAAAGCAAGTCATCTTATGCATGAAGAAAGGGAAGGTAGGAGGAGGGCTGCACTTAAAGAGACATACAAGTGAGTAGCAGTAATAAAAGTATGTAATAGTAGGTAATAGCTATAATAGTAGTAGTAGTAGTAGAAGTAGTATCAGCTTAACCCACCCACATCTCAAACATATTTCCAGAGTGTAAAGATAAATGAATTTGTAAAAAGAAACTATAATAGTAGTAGTAAAAGTAATATCCAACCAACCCTTATCACTAACATTCCCAGATTGTCGCAATGCCTAGAGGAAATCCTTCATGATGCAAGGCAGGCACTACCAGAGGGCATCCGCACCACCCTGTTCTTGGTGCACATGGAACAAAACATGCAGAAACTCATCTCTTTACTGGAGGAGGCTGTCACCACCATGGAGGACTCACAGGAAATCTTTGACATCCTATCATGGACAGAAGACATATCCTGGGGAGTGACCACCAAAAGGGACTACTCTCATAACATATTAAACTTGCTTGTAAAAGACATTGAGACAATAGATGGTGATTTTACTTCTAGCGGTGATAATAATGGGATAACTGCTAGTGATAATAGTGCTAATGGAGGTGTCCTCCAGCAAGATTCTTCCTCTGAGGAGCATAAAGAGGTGAGCAAAAGAGAGCTGGAAGAAGTATTGAAAGAGGTCCTACTGTCTGGGTGTGAATTTTTGCAAGTGCCTAGTGTTGTCCAATATTTTATAGGGGAAGAAGATAAAGATGAAGAGGAGGAAGGAGAAATTGATATTCTAGAAGAGAAGAAAAAAGAAGAGAGAGAGATAGGGGAAGCAATACACAAAGAAAAAGAGGAAGAGAAAGTAGATGACAATGAAGAAGAAAAAAGAGAGAAAGGAAAAGTAATACAAGAAAAAGAAGTGGGAACAATAAATGAAGAAGTAGAAGCAGGTGAAAAATTAAAAGCAAATGAAGAGGCAGAAAAGGGAGAAGTAAAAGAAAGAAACAAAGAAGAAGAAAAAGATGAGAAACAAAAATATAATGAAAACAATGGGAAAAAAGGAAGAATGGAATGCACAAGGGATGTACAAGGATGTGATCTTGGTGATGCAGGGCAGGATCACTTTTCATCCCCCCTAAGAGATATGGTAATATATCCTGGTACTTCCAAAGGACACCACCACCACCACCACCACACCTACACAACCAATACCACATCCCTTCCACAAACAAAACACAGAGATGGAACAAGACATGCAGACCACAACCTCCCTCACCTTTACACCTCTCCATCACTATCACCCACATCACTTGCCTCCCAGGATATGCTAACACCTTCACCACCACAACAATCTCCCTCACCACCACCAGCCCTGTCTCCAAAGCACCCAAGAAAGCTGGCATCACGTACCAGCTTCTGTCATGTGTGCTATTACCGCAGGAAGCATCATCTTTCCAGGCTCCCCATCTACTTCCCCTGCCGTTTAAGGCCACAAGGATACCATGTAGGATATATAGAGGATGCCATGTAGAAAATATGCTGTATCCTTACAATAATTGAAATATAGGTTGCCTTTAGTATATCGCATAGGATGTCTCTAGTAGGATTTCTAATCAGGTGAGTACAAAATGTAGGATATGCCTTTAGTAATATATCTAATATGATAACCATAACACCAGTTAGAACATTTCTACATCTCATTAGGTGTCATTAGGATACTGCACATCACAGGATACATCACAATATAGTCTTACAGTAGTTTGAGGATCCTTCATAGAATATCCTTAGAATAACTAAGATCTTGTGATGAATTTCCAACTTGTTTGCAATGCTAAATCAAAGGAAATTATTTGTTTATGAGGAATATATGCTTTTGTGTTATATGAAGTTGATTTATATAGAAGGAGAAAGAAGTGTAATTTTCTGTTTACTATTCAGGTTTGTAAATTAAACTAGCATTGTGCATCTATATCATATTATTACCAAAGTACTACCAGTTAATGATGTACAAACGTAGCACTGAAAGACCTGGGAAGATTAGCACTTAAGGAAATAGGAAGAGTAGCACTGAGGGACAGGAATTTAAGTCATAAGTACTACAAGCTCTTTATGTAAACCCTCAAGACATCTCTGTAGCTTAAGTACTAGTGCAATGCTGTTCAGTACACCATATTCATTTATTGTATTTTATGTTTTGCAAATACAAGACCGTCAGTAAAGAAGCCTCACTGTCTGCATTGTTTGATTCTCCATTCATGTTGCAAACTTTTAACATTTATCTATTGTGATGTCAAAATATACTTTCTCTAAATGACAGAAAGTTGGCAATTAAATATATTAAGAGTATCATAAAGCCTACTAGAATTACTGCAATTACAGCAACCTTGATAGACCATATCTGGAGTAATAACTTAAAAAACCATAAGATGAGTGGAATAATTTATTCTGATATTAGTGATCACTTCCCAGTTTTCAGTGTTTTTAATCGATTTACACTGCAGAAGATTGTAATGTAGAATTAAGGTGGTGAGTCTCTGGTCATAGTGTCAAAGTAAAAAGGGTAGAGGAGTTTAACCATAATTACAAAAGAGAAAACTGAGCCCACAGAGCATTTCTTACAAAAATATTTACTTTGATTTATCATGAAACAAAATTTTCATTTTTTTTATTGATGGGCAAGGAGCCGTGAATGTTAAGCAACTCGATAGGGGGGGCCATGGGCCATCAAAGGTTGAGAAACACTGATTCAGTGAAAGATAAATATATGGATAAACCTTACATTACCAAAGCCATTAAGAATTCAATTAAGCAACGCAACAAATTACAAGCTTTCTGCCAAATGGCCTCTTACATATGGTAAAATGTTCAAACAGTATAGAAATACGCTTAACAATAAGTAATTACAATAAGACTAGATTTAAAGGCAATGCAGGAAACACTAAAAAAAACCTGGGATATTCTAAACTCCATAATGGGTAGAAGTGGTAAAAGGAAGCTGCAATAAGATATCAGACCTGCATCTGGCAGGTCCTGTATGAGAAATAAATATACCGATAGATTTCCCCCAATCATCTTCAGCCAATAATTTTGTACTGCCTGCTCGTCGTCCATTTTCACCGCCTGGTGTTCTAATATTGTTGTCGTCTGCTCCTTCATTTGTGTCATCAGCAGGGTTTGAAGCATCGTCATCACGGCGGAATTTTCCTCTCCGGCCAATGTGAC
The DNA here is from genome assembly GCA_020233015.1 of Callinectes sapidus. NCBI lineage: Eukaryota > Metazoa > Arthropoda > Malacostraca > Decapoda > Portunidae > Callinectes > Callinectes sapidus. Next base: position 14,265,653 of record CM035185.1, on the reverse strand, counting down.
GTTACCAGCCAGCAGCCTCGCACGCAGACAGACACAGAGGCGTCATCCCCGCCAATGTGCGGCGGCTGCTTACGTGTGCCATCATCGTCCAGCTTGCAGATGATGTCTGAGAGAGAGCCGCTCAAGGACAGACAATACACGGCCTCTCCCAGTGGCTCTGCAGCAGCCTCGGGGCGAGGCCTCCTCGTCCCTCGCGGGGATTGTTGTACAAGACAAACGTGGTCGCCCACCGCATCATCTCCACGTCCCCGGCGCGGCGTATGGCTGGTACCAGCTCTGCTGCAGCGCCGCCACAACCTCAGGCTGGCTGCTCTGCTGCTGGTGTGTCACTAGTAGTAGTTATTGTAAGTATAGGAAGGACAGCAGTGGTATGTATGGCTTCTCCGCATACCACCTCCATACCAGTCTCTCCTCCCTCCGTCCATCCCTCCGAGGTCATCATACGCTGCATTCCCAAACAGGGACTCCAACAGACAGGGTTCCTCCTCCTCCATGTCATCCACTGAGACTGTCTGTCAGCTTCTCTACAACGCTGCCACCCCACACACCGCAATCGTAGTAGACATCACGGGGCCTGCTGGTAGCGGCATACAGTACAGACAGTCAGTGGCCAGTCAGTCACGCCACACAGCTGCTGCCGTTCCAACTCAGGGGGCTCTTGGGCTGCCACAACTTCTTCCCTCACTTGTGAGAATCCTGCCCTCAGTTCCCTCATGTGTGTTGCCTGCTGGTCTATCTTCACTTTTATTTCTGTCATCAGGGATTGAAACATCGTCATCACGGCGGAATTTTCTTCTCCGGCCAATGTGATGTCACTAGCCTCGCCCAGACACAGAGGCGTCATCAGCCAGGCGGCAGGTCATTTTCTCTCAAGATTGTAAGGCTCCATTGGTGCAGCAGCATGCTATCTGCCCTGGGCTACTGCTGAAAGGAGTTAAGCAGTGTACTATGCCACTTGCTTCCTTTTTCCTTCCTGTTGTTGGTGTGACTGGCGGGCGTGTTAAGTTGCAAAGTGTCTTGCTCTTGCCTTCACTTGTCGCAGGCCTGGAGGTACGTGGCGAGTCACGCCAGGATGCATTGCAGCTCTTGGCTGCATCATCAGCAGCCTCATTTCCCATTACTCCCAAGTGGCTGGGTATTCAGTTGAACTTCACCCACTGCTCCTGTGCATTAAGGCTGGAGGCAACCCAGGATGGTGGTAATGAGGAGCACATTGTCACTGGGATGTAGCTACTGGAGGAACTGCAGCCCAATTCTTCCAGGAGTTGGTATGTAGCATTATGGTGGCCTCATGGGTGTGGTGGGCATGCTCCAGGGCCAGTTGGATGGCCACCAGTATGGTCTGCAAGATGGAGCAATTTTTGTTGCCCTTACCCAGCTTTCTCCTCTTACATGGAAAGCATAAAAAATAAATAAATAAAAAGCACAGCTAGGTAAACACACAAGCAGTCGAATAATTTTTGTTGCCCTTATCCAGCTTTTTGTTGCCCTTATCAAGCTTTCTCCTCTTACATGGAAAGCATAAAAAATAAATAAAAAACACAGCTAGGTAAACACACACACACACACACACACACAAGATATTTGCCACTGTCTTTTGGCTAATACTTTTGGACATATAAGGTAACTGGCAAATTGGCAGTCTTTTTTTATTTAGTTGTCTTAATTCCCCTTGACCAGCTTCCCCCTCTTACATAAAAAAAGTAATAAAAAGACACACACATACAGATGGATGGACAGACATACCTGCAGTGTACTCTCTGTTCTCCGGAGTGTTGAGAGGTGGTTTGGTGAGCAGGAAATAGTGGTCCTCTGGCTCTGCTCCCATGTACTTAAAGATGCACTGCTCCATAAACTTTTCCATCAAGTCCCAGTCCTCCACGATGCCAAGTCTCACTGGGTACTGTCAGGATTACTGACTGGTGTGTAGTGAAGAACCTGCCAGAAAATGTTATGCCTGTATACTAAAACACTTTGCTGTCTCATCATCACTATTTTCCAAAGGCTCTGGTTGAAAATAGTCATGTTTCTAAGGGTATTTCTCTAGTTTCATTGATGGATTGGTAATATTTCTTGTTTATTATGAGGAGAAACTGTCTTGAAAACCTTTTTAAACACATACATACATACATACTGTTACGTTCACCCCCCCTGTTTCTTCTTCTTCTCACCCTCTCTCTGCCCCCAGCAGCACGTCTCAGGCCACAGGGTTCACACAGGCCTCCCAGGTGCACAAGCAGGGCAACAGGGCATAGGGGGGTTGCGTAACTTCCACACGGTTCGGATGGGCAAGTGTAGCGAAGTGTACCTATAGCAGCTCAAAATGGGGGACAAAGCAAACACACAGAGTTCACTTTGGCTAGTTTACTCAGCAAGCACTACAGGTAACACGGGGGACCGTGACACGCCTCACACAATGACAAAGGCGCGCTCAGCAAGACGACACAGCAAGGCGGCAGCTCGGGCCTCCTCACACCTCACACCTCATTCACGGCCTCCCAGCAGGCTTCCACAATGTCAACTAGGCACACACAGTCCAGGCGCACACACTGCCAACGCACAGGTACTATTACATGGCAGTCAGAATATATCTGTCCAGGAACAAGGGGAAGCGAGGCAGCTCTTCCCTCTGTCCTCCTCACTGGGCCCCAACTCTCTTCTCTCTCTCTCTCCCCTCACTGCCTGTCGCCGGGCGGCGGCAGAAACTATTTGCTGAATCGTCAAAAGCCCCCTTCTCCCTTGTGTCGCTCCTCCGGCCTCTCTCTCTCCTTCCCGTCCCAGACCCGTTGCTTCTTTTTCTACTCTCACGCCCACCACGCACATACATACACACATACCCACGGCCACGGCTACCCCCCCCATTCATGGGTTCGTAACAATACATACATACATCCAGACAGACAGACAGGAGCAGCACCCACCTGTCAATGGCATCCTGGGCCCGCCGTTCATACTCCGGGTCCACAAACGCCTCCACCTGCATGAAGGACGACGTCTCAATGTTGACGGGTTGCAGCGCCGCCATCTGATCAATGGACCACCGGAAGGAAGTCATGTCGGTCTTCCGGCTGGCTGGCGACACCACCTGCTAAAACAGAGACGGACTCACCGCCGACAGGTACAGGCTCTCCGTCCCGACATCTGTCTGTCCGCCGCGGTTCTCCCATGGACGACTGCTGCGGTTTGTGGGGTGCAAAGAATTAGGTTAAGTGAGATGAGGTAATGATTGGTTAGATTAGATTAAGTCAGGGTACAACTAAATTTCTGACTTATACATTTCTTTTCACTGTATTCAGTACTTTCAACAAACCTCACTCATTTTTTCTCATATAATTAAATTTCTTTCCTAGCTTGACTTCATTTTTATCAGTACTTCCAACACTAAATTACAACACAACACACCACTAACCATTCACTCAGTCAGTCAGTCACTCACTCACACACACACACACACACACACACACACACACACACACACACACACACACCTCTGCATACTACTGGAGGGCGTGAGGAAGATGGAGTCTGTGAGTGTGGAGGAGCCTTGGATGATGTGATGGAAGGTCCATGACAGGCCACCTTACTAACAGACACCTCACTGCTGGACCCACTTCTGTTCCTCGAGATTCCCTCAGTGCTGAAGTTGGCCCGTACATGCCTTTAGACCTGTTGAGAGACAGACAAATTGGAGTCTCTGGTGTGGGAGTGACAAATGTGGCAAATCAATCAATCACACCAAAGCAAAACAAACACAAGAACAACAACAACAGTAACTCGAATGACACATGGAGGAAATTCAAGCAATGTTTAATAAAAAGACAAATTATACTTCATTATATTCACACACACACACACACACATTTGCATCACATAAACACTCATACATAACACTTGGAACATTTGAAACATTAAATTCCAACGTAAAATATGCTGTGGGATGATTACTACCTACAGAACTAGAATATGAAGATTTTGGGTTTGCCTTTCAGAATTGGACACTCTCTATTGTTGAAACACTCCACCACGTCATGCACAGTGAGGTAATTGTTGTCCGAGGTGAAGAAGGTGTTGTCTTGGCCGTGGCTCATGAACACCACAATGCAGGCAGGAGTCTACGTTGGTGACCTCCGCCTTGTTGCGGAATTCTCTCAGTGCCTGAATGGTGTCCTGCATGATAGAAAAGCAGCTTTTTCATCTATTTAGCTTTCATTTTTATGTAAGAGTAAAATCCGACCAAGGGTAGACAAATATGATTCAACAAAAAAGACCTGTTTAGATGCCAGTGCCCGAGGAGGTCCAAGAGAGAGAGAAACCGAGAGAGATAGTCAAAAAGGATAAATGTCTGGAAAAAATCGCCATTTTAACAAACGATTTCAGGTTATAGGAAGATGGAAATGCAAAAGCAAGTAGTGGGTTCCAGAGTGGTGCTGGATTACTAAAGGTCTGTCTTGTGAATCAGTCATCTTTAGTTTGACAATATGATATAACAATCAACAAGTCATCATCAGATCAGGACAGGACAGGACAGGTAGTGACTGCTGACTGATAAGCAGGACACAGGACAGTGAGGCGGCTGTGTCGTGTCCATGTCCCGACTCTTCCCTCCCCTCCACGCACAAACTCACACACACACACACACACACACACACACACACACACACACGTCATGGCTCAGTGGTAAGAATTTTGCATGTGTTGACCACCATGAAAGTCTGAGTCACATGTTCATTACTGCTTATACTTTCTTCTCCTATTCTTCTTCTTGTCATCTTGCCACTCCTCTCCTTCTCTTCCCCGAGTCCTGTTGAGGAAAAAAATCTCGCACAGAATGAGTTGGAACAAGAGATTAGATGTGACAAGAGTTCAATGCAGAGAGAAGTACAGTAGTATACGAAGGACAGAGCGAGGATGTTCAGAGAGAGAGAGAGAGAGAGAGAGAGAGAGAGAGAGAGAGAGAAACAACTGGGTACAAGGAAAGTTGAGTCCTGTTAATAATAACTTTACTCTCAAACCTTAGGGAAATCAGATGTCAGACAGTAAAAAGAACGTAATCATTGAGAAATAAACAAGGCAACAAGTAGCTTACCTTGTGTCCTTGGCTGTCTCACACGGCCCAGCAGACATCAAAAGGCACCAGCTGGCTAGTCACTGGGAATAGCAGAGACGGTGGAGGAGGTGCTGGGGAGAGGAGACGCAAATTAATAATGTTCATCCGTTAAATACATTCACAAAAACAGCTGATTCGGTTACAACACAAGAAATGAAGCGAAGATGATGGTGCAACAAGATATCAGATCTGTAGGTGGCAGGTCCTGTAGCAAACATCAATATATCGAGAGATTTCTACGTATTATCAATCCCCTTCCTATTGATCAAGCACACAGACACACACACACACACACACGCGAAAGCAAGCACGCACGCACGCACGCACACACACGGTAAACACAGTAAATCGTAATATATGTTGAAGATAAGAGTCAGGAAGAGAAGGCTGCAGCAGGCGGCCATCATTGTGACGTCACGGCTGATGACGTCACAGCCTGGCTCCGTGCTCTATGTTGACTGTCTATATTTACGTACGTATTTTAGGGGAGACCATTTTAAAAATGACCTTTTGAAAAAACGCTTTTAGAACAAAAATATGGACATATTCCGGCTGCATAAATACTCTAACTAATTCCCAAAGCATAAATAAACTCCAAACAACAGTAATTGTAAAGAACTCCCACTAGAAAAAAAGTATTTTATGAAAATATGACCCTTTCTAAAACTCATTAAATACTCACTCACTATCACTTCAAAGGAACCAAAAACCACTTCAAAGTACTTGAGTAGTTCCTTCTAGTTATTCTTAACACTTTAGAGTGATCTAGAGGCAGAAGTAAATCATTTACAGGCTGATAAATAAATTAATAATCCAACTTTAAACACCGCTTGCAAACACTTTTAACCTCCACTGATTTCACTGAGCTTTACGCACAAAACATAGTTTGATATGGACTATATTCGGCAATTAATAAGAACCTGATACTGCCTCAAATAAAGAATGGTCTTGGGCGTTCCAATTATTTTGGCGCAAAAAGCCGCCCTTATTTACTATCATCATAACGCCAACCACAGCTATCTCCAGCCCACACACGCATGGCAGACATTCAAAACAGCCCACAGTACTCATAGAAAGCATTAAATTTTACCGTTGAGCCCAAATAAATAGTCCAGGCATAAATGAAAATATCCTTAAATATGAGCTGGCTAGCGGGCGGCCGCGGGCGGCGGCGGCGGCGGCGGCGGAGGCGGCGGCGTGGGCCCGGGAAACCCTCCCGAACCCCCCCTCATATCTCACTTAAACCTTCACTAAACTTAAACTTGACCACGAAAGCTATGTCTGAATGGCTAATATGAAAGCTTACTACCATGGCTGCATACTGTGGCAAGATGAGCCTATAATAATGAGAGATAAGGCTGAAAATGACCGATGAAATGAGAAGCACAGATGGGGCCGAGGTCTGAGGTGGGGGGTTATACCTCCCGCATACCAGTGACTGCCCTAAATAAACAATGGCACCGTGATGCTTGTCACAGCGATTGCAGTCACCTTGATAATGTAGTGCAGCAGCCCCTGTGATTCCATCTTGCGGCTTTAGTCCAGTATTAAGATGACTTGAACACTTATTTTGTCCTTAAAAGCACTCGTGAAATCCTGCTAGTCACCGTAGAAATCGTCTTAATATGTCACTAGAATGCTAAAACAGTCGTATTATCTCACTAGTCACTTAAAAAAGACGATTTTTTCGATAGAAATCGTCTTAATACGCCACTGGAATGTTAAAAACGCCATAAATCCAGAAGCTTTTCAATAGGATAAGACCTGCTCACCCCACCTCACCCCACAACAGACTGAGCCAAGACAGACAGACAGCTGCTGGCCCTGCCACCCTCACTTGCTGACGTGTGGCAGGAACGCAGACGTCACGGCCTGGAACGACCAGTAGTCCTATCCTGCTAATTTGCTATTCACACACTATATGCGCTAAGAAATCAAGTAAGTGATGCAACCAATACAAATGAACAATGGAAAAATAAATCTCACTTGTCACTTTAAACAGACGTTTTTTCCGGTAGAAATCGTCTTAATACGCCACCGGAATGGGAAAAACGCCATAAATGCAGAGTCTTTTCAATAGGTTAAAAGTAGCTAATCAGCCGACACCCCTTCACCCACCCAACACTGGGAAACCACTGATTCAGGGCCCGGCTCGGCAGACACCGCTGCTCCCACCCCACCCCCTCATGTCTGGCCTGGAAAGAGCTTATTTACAGGCAGTAATCAGGCCAAAAAGTAATTGTATTCTTCTATTTTTCTCTTCACACAACTAAGAAATCATGTAAGTTATATGCAAAGAATATCATATAAACACCCTTAAATGTCAAAAAGCAAAGCTAATTAGCGAAAAATAGCAAAAATAAACCAGGCAAACATGGTCAGACAGTAGTCCTATCTTGCTAATTCAATATTCGCACAGTATATGCGCTAAGAAATCGAGTAGGTTATGCAAACAATAGAGATAAACAATGGAAAAATTCATATAGAAACACCTTAAACATCAATCAAAATCAAATTAACGAAAATACTCCATAAATTAGCGAATGAAACGAGGCAAAACAGGGCAAAGAGATCATTTGAAACTGGTGAAGCGCCCACAAAATTAAGAAATACCACAAAAGAGTTACTACAATAAAGGAAATTAAGAAAAAGGTCATCAAACACTTGCAAAACACCATAGCAATCAAGAAATGTCAAGAAAAGCTTGCCAAGACTACCAATGAATGAATTGAAATATAAAGAGCTTTTTTAGAAATAAAAGATCACCATACACATATAAAGTCAAAATGCAATAATCAGCACCAAAACAAAGAAAAAAAATGATGGAAAGTCATTAATATCCCAGAAAAACTTGATAGATATTCCTAATTATTACCGTACTTATATGCCGTACCATAATATAAGGCGAACTGGTATATAAGGTGACCTCCAGTTTTTGAGGGAAGAATTTAGGGCATTGAGGAATTCTTGGTGTATGAGAGGACCTCCTTAATGACGTACGAAGGGAGGGAGGGAGCTCGTAAGGGTTAGCTGAGGGTAAGGGACTCCATTACTGCTGATACGCAATATGAGGGGCTTGTGGGGTGATTGAGTACGTTGTTACCATGACAAAACTGACTTGTCTTTGTTCTGCACAACTCCAGCAGGTGTTTGTGAACTCCAAAATGGCAGGAATATGGCGATAGTTTGTGTTAGTCTGATTGGCAACTGCTTGTTATTATTATTATTGTTATTATTATGGTGTGGTTGGAATGAGGCGTATCGGGTGTGGGGTGATGGAGGGAGGGAGGGATGGAGGGAGAGCGTGAGGGTGTCGCCAACAGATTCCCCCTCACGGATGCCACTCACTTCACCACAAAATAACGGGCTTGCCTTATTCTCCTTTACTTCTGTTTCGCTATTCTGTATCGACATCAGTGGAGACATTTCAGCCGTGTTGGTCTTTGAAATGGAAGTAATGGACATTCATTCACCACTAAGACCAGTATGAGTCTGTACCATCAAGGAGTGAGTGATTTAATAGAGACAAAGCATCATTTGGTTCACTGTTAATCTGGTCAAGCTACCAAGCAGCACCCAGCACACAGCAGGCTGCCTGGTACACCGCTTCCGCCGCCGCCGCCGCCACCACCACTGTATAGTTCTACCAGCCGCTGGACGCCACGCCTCCCAACCGAGTAAGGCTGGGCTACTTCCGCACCAGGGAGGAGCTGCACGACGGCTTGCAGGGTCAGCAGCAGCAGCAGCAGCAGGAGTGTGGCCACTGTGGAAGGAACGATGATCGCCAACCACTCCTGCTGCTGCTGCTGCTGCTGCTGCTCTCCAATTATCTCCTGCCCTGCCCTGACCTCGGCCTCTAGGAAGGATGCGCTGGACGCACGCTCTCCTCCGTCATTTGACAGCCTCCGCCACTTCTGAGTGTGGCCTCCCACCACCACCACAAATGAACTTTAGGGACCCAGGCCAATGCCTCCCTTAACAATCAGCGGACAACAACCACCACCACCACCACCACCAGCATGGTGAGACGTGCTGGCGGCGCCACCCACGGGGGCCAGCCTGCTGGGCCCCCCACACTCAAAGTCCTGCAATGGAACGTGCAGGGAATGCAACCCATAAAGCATGAGCTCTTACAGGAGGTCTTTGAGGAGCACCTCCACGTTGTGCTCCTCCAGGGAACGCTAACGCCTCACACTTAGAAGGGAGGGTGGCGGGCTACACCCTTCACTCCTCGCCTCCGGTCCCTGAAGGCCTCCCTCCCTCCCATGCTGTGTTCCACACATCTCCACCACCAGGCCACCTGTGGAGGAGCGTGAGAACAGCCTGTGGTGCTGCCCCGCCCACCCACAGCCACAACAGGAGGCGCAAAGGCTCGCTGCATGCGATGTTCGCCCCTCAAGGCTCCAGTGACCACCTCCTCCCCACTCACGACACACCCTGCAGCAGCAGCAGCAGCAGCAGCTACGACCACACCGCGACGACAATGCTATCAGGGAAGCGATGGAGGAAGCTGATGTGACTGACTGACTGGCCAGACTTTCTCCCTTCAGGATTGCAGCGGGCTAAGAGGCGTGGCTGTGACACGGCAGACGGGGCGGACGGCCTGCCATACTCCACGCTGGCTCACGCTTAAGACGCCGCGCTGCTGCTGGCCATGCACAGCGCTTCCTGGACGGCAGACCGCCTTTCGCCTGCGTGACAGGAGGCCGACATACGACCCATCCCATTCTTTTTTGCAGTGTGTCCATATCTTTGACAGTGATAGCATATGATGGCATGATATCTATTGGTAAACTCTCTATTCTAATTTGATTCTGTCATTGTTGTGATGAATTAGCTCTCTCTCTCTCCCTCTCTCTCTCACACCATCGTTTCGCATCGTAAAATATGATGGACTGTTCCACCAGCTGCCGCTTTAGAGAAAATCACCTCAATTTTGTTCAGAATCTCGAGAACAGTCTCTAAATACTCATTGCTTTCAATAATTACTGTGTTCTTGATTAGCTCATGTGATTCCTCATTATGGACACTGCATAGGCCCGGTCAGCTGAGGTTTTAGTATATTGATAGTTTTGACTGACAGTTTGTCAACATTTGTGATTTTCTGGTCAGCCTCACTTCTTACTGTCTCGTCGACAAAATTCACGACAATCTTGCCATCATTAGTGACTCCAGTGTCTGATGTTTGAATTCCTTCCAGGGCCTGTCATAATTCATTCTTCACATCATTGGCAGGAAAATTTGCTTCTGTTCCCCTTGTCACCACAACGTTTTTCTTGGTCTTCCTCCTCCTCCTCCTACTCCTCCCCCTCTTCACAATCTCACTCCATGTCTCGCCTTCACGGATAATCAAGTCAGCAGCAGTAAAGGGAGATGGCGACAACAAATTGCCAGCCAGCGATATCATCTGCCTTGCTGCCAAACTGTAATACTTCATCCGATTAGGTATCAACCAAATTACCACAAAACAAGTGGAAACACGAGAAAAACGAGAACAAAAAGTCAAGACACACCACCCGATACTCGGTAAACACGGCGACCGACCACCAAGGAAGGAAACACAAACAAATCACGTTCAACACCACGACGAGGCAGAAGCAGCCAAACACACGTCCCTCCTTCACAGTAGCCAGGGTGTGTGTGTGTGTGTGTGTGTGGTTGGGTGTGTGGCCGCCCAGCCTGACCCAGGTAAGGGGGTGAGTCAGGTATGCTGAAGCCCAGACCGGTGGCCCCACGCATTGCAATTATCATTATTACTTCCCCCATTTCTACTGTTTACAATGATGGATCACACAAGACTTTCACCATTTAACATTTCCTGTGAAATATCTCCTTGCTCGGTGTGCACGACTGTTAAGCAAACCAAAATTTATCAGTAAGGTTCCATCATACATTCATGCAATGAACAACAATAGATTATTTTGGCCACCACTGTCAGCTTATCGTTTTTCTTACTATTTACAATATTTCCAATTAGTACACTATGTACTTGTCGCAAATTAACAAGAATAATAACGCTACAAAATGTCTGGGTATGTGCTGTGTCTGTCTGTCGAGTTTTCCCCAAATCTGGAGGTGTACAGTTACGTTAGGTTAGATTGATGTCAGGGTTTGGTTGATTATGAAAAATTTCCCTAGTTTTAGGGAAACTTCTCTAAATTTACTTAAAATCTCGAAACGTTTATACAAATTCCCGTAGATATTTTAGGTGGTCATATATCGCTCATATATACACCCCCCCCCAAACCACCGTACCCTCAAAGGCCCCCAAGTTGTTGGAGGGGTTGGGAGGGGTTGGGGGAGTGATGGTAGAGATAGGGGATATTGTATTAAACTGTAAATTTACCATCAGTAACACCCCAGTCAGGTTTTAGCTTTGAGATTATATGAGCGTAGCTTCCACCTCTGCAGGGACGAACACCCAGCCTCATCATTGTGGCTTGAGGTGACACCAAGGTTGGTTCACTCACGGAACTTGCCACTCACACTATAGAAGCGATCCCAGACCTAGGTACAAGGAGGACACAGTCAGCCTGGCACGCCGCCCCCACTGTCTACAACTCGTTGGACGCCTCCCAGCACCACCACCACCAGACAGTGTGGTGCTGGACAATGAGCAGCAGCTGTACCGCGACTGTCAGGGTGAGGAGTGCCACTGCCACCACTGCGGGAGGCACAGCCGCCACCCACTGGTCCATTACCTGCTGTGCTGCCCAGTGCCACCCACCGCCGCCACAACCACCAGCCACCACCCCATGGGAGGCTGTCTCCTCAGCAGCAGTGAGCCCCGGGCCGCCCTCACCGTACACCACACGCCCACTGACATGATGCTGCTGTCAGTGATGAGGACAAGGCTTCCCCCCCCACCCCGCCCTGCTCAACGCTCAACACCTCGCAACAAACCAACTTCTTAACGAGCAGCACACCCCGCCACACCTCCACTGCGCTACCCACCACCGGGACTCAAAACCACAAAACCACACCACCACCACCACCATCACTACCACCTTTGCTATAAGAGAGATATTGATTTTAATGTATAGATATATACGTAAATAGTACAACATGTACTGTATACTTATATTTGTAGTAGCTAATAGTAATGATATACGTAGCTAACTGTGTATGAAGTAATGTGAATTCTACTGCTGCTGCTGCTGGTGGCGGTGGTTCCCCGATTATCATGACTTCTCAAACACTTCTGTACTTCGCCGTCACCATTACAAAAGGCTTTTTTACGATTGACACGAGTTAACGCCTCACACTTAGAAGCGAGGGTGGCGGGCTACACCCTCCACTCCTCGCCCCCTGTCCCTGAAGGTCTCCTCCCTCCCCTGATGTACTCCACACGTCTCCACCACCAGGCCACCTGTGGAGGAGCGTAAGAACGGCCTGTGGTGCTGCCCCGCTCACTCGCAGCCACAGCAGGAGGCAGAAAGGCTCGCTGCATGCCATGTTCGCCGCGCGAGGCTCCAGTGACCACCTCCTCCCCACACACGACACACCCTGCAGCAGCAGCAGCAGCAGCAGCTACGAGCACACCGCGACGACAATGCTTTCAGGAAAGCGATGGAGGAAGCTGATGTGACTGACAGACTGACCAGACTTTCTCCCTTCAGGATTGGAGCGGGCTAAGAGGCGTGGCCGTGACAGGGCGGCCGGGGCTGACGGCCTGCCATACTCCACGCTGGCTCTGCTGGCGACGCCGCGCCGCCGCTGGCCATGCTCAGCGCGTGTGGACGGCAGACCGCCTTCCGTCTGTGTGACAGGAGGCCGATACACGACCCATCCCGCAGCCTTCACAATCATATCACTGTCATTCACTATCATTCACCGTTTTTTACTTATTTAATTATTATGGCCTTACCAAAGCCGTCCCACATTAGAAGCACCACAGACATGTTCTACAGTAAGGACTCACCTTGCAAGGTTATTTCATTGATTAGAAAGGAGGTGCTAGTCTGGACTTGTACCGTCGTATTAATTATTAGTTTAGGGTACGGCAACTGCGGTGCTGTGACGTGGCGGTGTGGCGGTGGGGTAGTGTGATACAGGACCGAGGGAGCAATGTGATGGGGTGCAGTAGTGGTACGGACTATTGGGTGTGTCCTGAGGAGCTGTGGTACTACGAGATCCGCGCCGCGCCCAGCCCACCTCTGCACCTACCACCAATCCTTCTTAACTAACCAACCAAACTACTCTCCTTCAAACACCACTACCCTTGTTAAACCCTAAAGAAGACAACAAAAACACACTTCAATATATAAATAACTCCAAAAAACATGAGGTATATAATGGTAGCAATAGAAATTATATACTTGAAATATTATGAATGTACCTCAAAAATGTTAAAAGAAAAACAGTTTGGCGAACACACACACAAACACACCCACACAAACACAAACAGCTTTTTTACCCCCCTCCCCCCCTCCCTCTCTCTCTCTCTCTCTCTCCTTCCATCGTCTTCAATACACACTAACCTGTCATATATGCGTCTTAAGGCCCCTGCACTGTTCCCTGCACCTCTCCAGCCTCTATTTTGCCTCCACCAGCAGCCATGGCGAAGATAATAGAAAGGTTTGCCTCCTCTCACCTCGGGAAGGAAAGCTATTATGACAAGATGGACCGAGAAACGAAACGTAGATTGAAACAGTAAGAGAGAGAGAGAGAGAGAGAGAGAGAGAGAGAGAACCCGCTTCACTCACTCGCTCTCACTATGTCAGTTTTCGAAAGCCACACACATCAACACACGCGTTCCCTATAGTGTTTTTGGTGGTGTTGAGGTAGAAATGGTGTTAATCTGCCACTGGAAACATAATGGGAAGGTGGAAAGACTATGCTTCATTCATTTACATATATAGAGAGTCTTTGGAGTGTCATAGTGATGGTTCGAACTGAAGGTATTTGATGCAGTGTAGAGTTAACAGATAGGCAGTACGTATATGTATAATTAGTACTGGTGATAATTAGTAACTCTAGAAATAAATAAGTATAGCGGTGAATAAAGCAATGTTAATAGATGTGTAGATAGGTAAAGTAGGAATCATTGGTCATTCTGAAATATATATCTTTTCAAATCTATTTTCTTTGGAGATGTTTGTATTGTTTGATAATTATTAGTGTTTGTTGTTGCAGTGTGATAGTTTTGAAAGGTAAGAGATTTTGTACTTAGTTTTACTGAAGCTTCCCTTGCAATAAAATACTACTACTACTATCGATAATAGAAGTAATTATAGGTATTGTAGTGATAGTAGTCATAGTAGTAGTAGTAGTAGTAGAAAAAATAAGATGAATTGGAGAAGGAAGTGAAGATGACAAGAAGGAGGAGGAGGAGGAAGAGAAGGAGGAGAAGGAGGAAGGGGAAGACGAAGAGGAAGGGGAAGAGGAGGAGGAAGAGAAAGAGAGGGAGGAGGAGGCGTTGAAGATAATAAGGAGGAAGATGAGAGACTGACAAGAGCTCAAAGTTACACACAAACACACACACTCTCTCTCTCTCTCCATCACCTGAGCGACTTCACGGCGCCCCCGTAAGGTCATATTCTCTCTCTCTCTCTCTCAAATGCAACTCATCAGCTGGCCGTGGCTGTTTGAGAGAGAGAGAGAGAGAGAGAGAGTGTTGAAAGATGAAGTGAAGAAAATGAGTCAAATGGAGAGAGAGAGATGAACAATGGAATAATAAATCTCACTAATCACTTTAAACAGACGTTTTTTTCCGGTAGAAATCGTCTTAATACGCCACTGCAATGGTAAAAACGCCATAAATCCAGAGTCTTTTCAGCGAAATATAGCAAAAATAAACCAAGCAAACAAGGCCAGACAGTAGTGGTATTAGCGAATGAAACGAGGCAAAACAGGGCAAAGAGATCATTTGACACTGGTGAAACGCCCAGAAAATCAAGAAATACCATAAAATGAGTGTGGAAGAGTTACTACAATTAAGGAAATTAATCAAACAAGTCATCAAACATTTGCAAAACGCCATAGCAATCAAGAAATGTCAAGAAAAAGCTTGCCAAGACTACCAATGAATGAATTGAAATATAAAGAGTTTAGTGTCACATTTATACAAGAGCAACAATAGAAATAAAAGATCACCATACACATATAAAGTCAAAATGCAATAACCAGCAATAATCAGCACCAAAACAAAAAAACAATGATGGAAAGTCATTAATATCCCAGAAAAACATACTCTTAAATTCCAACTGTTCATTTCCTAATAATCTGAACATGCTTACTGAAGAAAATCCCTTGCTATGTATTTTATCTCCTAGATTTTAAGGTTAAAGTCTAACCACCACTACTAATACAAGGAGGAGGAAGAGGACTTCTTAAGATTAATAAATTCCAAGGCATTGCAGGAAGAGACATGTCATCATCATCAATCCAACAATACCATCCATGCACCACTACCACCACCACCACCCAGCCACCGCCGCCACCACCCATTAACACCCATAACACTACCATGGTACACCTCCAAAGAACCTGAAAACCAGAGACAAGGTGACGGACGTATTATGAGATTATTAAAGTGTGCAATGCTTTTCCTGAATGCTGGGAACTGTTGTAATTGCTATCTCATCCATGAACACATGAGCCATTACAGCTAAAAATGGCACCTATTTTTCCTAATCAAATATAATTAACATGCTGCTACATGTGAATACTTGACCTGATTGTGAAAAAGATGCAATGCTATGACTACACAATAAAATTTATTATTGCTTTTAAACTGACACTCATGTACAAGGCTGATAAAAACAATTAATTTACATTATTCACAAAATTTCCCAGTGGGGCCCCAACCATCAATCTCCCATCCAAATCAGATAGGTATGAAAATTTGGGACACATTCAATGTGGCCGTAGGAGTGGCTGTTTTTATATAGTATTCATCATTTCCCAAAATTCCGATGGAAGGCGGCAAGTTCTTGCTCAGTTAACACTGCCAGGACACGTGTTGTCTGGGGATCAGCTTTATCCACCTCCTCATGTGCCAGCCCAGTGATACTCCTCAACCATCTGGAAAAATATACAAATAAATAAATCAAACAATTTTTCAAAATCATGATTCATTCATAGAGTAAAGTAAAAGAATTCTGGAGAAACTTTCATCTTATTAATAAATAAGTGGTTATGATGAACATAGTATTCTAAATTACAAGTAATGGCTCATCTGACTTTCATGAAAAGTTAAGGTTAACTGTATGCTTTTCCCTCATTGAAACACTGTGTAGTTGATACTGATCCAGTAATTTGTCTGATTTTATAATATATACATGAAGATCTGCAAGGAGTGTTTTAAGTGCTGCATGTACATTCATTATCCCTCATGATGCCTCAATAAAATGAAATAAAAAACAAGAGATAATTTTTACAGACACAGCATGTAAGCTCCTCCCCCCTTCTCTCTCTCTTTTTAAAATTAGTTATGGCCTTACTGGATTTCATAGGAGCCAGTAAGCAGAGAGAACTTCCACATTTTCCGTCCAGTGACTCTTAACACTTCCTTCTCAACATCATATAATAATTCCTCGATGCCTGAAATACACAACAAATAATTATTAAACAATGAATGCTAAATAGTTTAATTACATGACATTATATGTGGCACTTCTGTAGTCCAGATTCTTACTACTTTTCAACTGAGATTTTCATGTACCACAGTGTGACAGGCAGAATTCTTTACCTTGTCCTTTAAGAGCTGACACCAAATGTGCTCCTTTCAGCTCTTCTTTTGGTTTAGCTGTTTCAACATCCATTTTATTGGCAACTGTTATGATTGGTGTATCTTTGGGAAGTGGCAAGGAATTGAGAGTCTGAATGACAGTGGTTCCCTGAAGTTCATAATCTGGGTGACTTGCATCTCTCACATGCACCACAACATTCTGGTGATACATACAAATATCCAAATACTACAAAGAGCATCTTCAATATCCTAGCTAAGATATTTGGTAAGTGATGAAATTTAGCTTCAATATTTGGTAAACTTGAAAAAATATATATTCCAGGCAATGCTAAATAGTACATCAATAAAGTATACTGAACATTCAAACATACATAACAATTGACTTATAAAAGCTAAACTACCAAAACAGATAATTTGACTTTACTGAGTACACTGCATCTTCCAAGGTTGCCTTAAAGGATGCCACAAGGTCTGTTGGAATATCCTGAATGAAGCCAACAGTATCAATGAACACCACTTTCAAGCCACATGGCAGGTGACCTCCATGGGCAGTAACATCAAGAGTTGCAAACAGTTGATCTTTCCCTTCAGCTCGTACATCTTTAGTGATCGCACGGATGAGTGAAGTTTTCCCTGGGATGAACAGATGTTTTCATTATTATTCAATCTCTGTAGTATAAATGTATGTACTCAAGCATCTCAGTAATGAATGTTCGTGGTGACTAAGTTAATGCAATTTACCTGAGTTTGTGTAACCAACAACTGCAACAGAAGGAAGGCTATTTTTGGTTCTTCTCTTCCTTATGATTGCTCGAACTGCAGCTAACTTATCCAAGGCAGCTTTAAGATGTTTTTCCCTCTCCATTATCATTAATTGGTCTTTTTCACCAGACAATCTTTTTCTGAAAATATGTGCCAAATTTTGAAGTACAAATACCAGCTAAACAGATTTCCTGTTTATTGTAAAAATCAATTGAAATATTATTAGCAAAGTCAAGAGTACATACATCAAATTGGGGCATTTACCATAGTCTTAGTTGCAGGCGAATGCTAGCTGAATTAAAATAGGAATCAATATACATTCACAAAGTTCTATGGAGATGTACATTCTAAAACAGCTCCTTGTAATACATACATCTTAATGTACTGTATGTCAATGTTACAAAATAATCCACAAAATCTAATGATGCACACTTGACACAATGGTAATTACTCACATCTAGATTTTCAGTATTTTTAATGTTCATTTTTTGTCTTTTGCTATCCCACTTAGTTTGAAACATTTTCCCAATGGTTTTCACTAAGAAGTTTTATCAGGAAAATCCTAAAAAAAGGGGTCAATCATGTCCTATTTGTTGCAGGGGCACATTAACTGCCAAAACTATGCCAAAACAAAAAGTACTGATCAATATCAGGCACACAAATCTCTTCCTAAGGCAGATGTGAATCTGCAGTAGCATTGTAAAATCCAAGTCTATTTCATATACTGTGGTTGATTGCATGACTATATTATGAAAAAAGAACCAAGGTGTGAGAAGACACAACTTAGAAGACAATGGAAGGCTACATCAAAGAGGCAACTCAAGATAATGTTGGAAGACACAATGTAAAAAAATCTATCTTAACAAGTGTCCTACTTACATTTACATTTGAAGTTAATCATATAGCTCATATAGAAGAAAAAACACCATTTATTCCATGGTGACAATACAACTCAAGCAAGAGATAATGTGTATGGCATTTAGCTTGTTTTGCCACATTTCCTGCATTATGCAGTATGATGATAGTTAAATACATTCCTTAATATTCTCTCCATTGATTTGATAACATACAAAAGACTATGAATTTTTCTCCACATACTAAATTTTGTATAAAATCATCAGCTTGTGAGTGGCAGATTTTCCAAACCATGAATGCCCCAATTACACAAGACTTTCAGAGTGAATCTTTGGAAAATACCTGATATAGGGCAACTCAGCCAAAGCAATTTGCAAACGTGCCTCCTTGGTCTGAGCATGATGACGGAAAATTCCCAAAACTATTGAGTATCGATCCAGAACCTTCCTGCCAAAAGCTTCTTCCAGAGCTCTGCAAGAAAACATAAAATAATCACTCTTTATGATATAAAGTGAAACTTAACAAAAACAGATATCAAGAGACAAATGTTTACAACAGGTTCAGCAGTGGTTTGCACTATATATATATATATATATATATATATATATATATATATATATATATATATATATATATACTGTACTTTGATATAAACACATCCTGCTGTTCACTTTATGATTATTCCAATTTCCTGTATACCATATATGAATATAATGAATATATGAAGTGTTTGTTTAATCATGATAGCTTATTTTTTAAAAATGGTGTGGCTGTATTACATGATCTGTCCCCTTTTCAGCATTTCAACATTTATGAAGATGCAGAAAATGTCATGTGAAGCACGGACTTGAGAGACAAGGCGCTCCACAGTTCCAGACCCAAAAATTAACTTCTTGTCCATGGATTTCACTGGCACTATTTCCTGAATAAAAACAAAATAAAGACATGAACAACAAACGTGTAATACATACTGTAGTTTACAATTACATGTGTGTGTGTGTGTGTGTGTGTGTGTATATATATATATATATATATATATATATATATATATATATATATACACATACACCAAACAAATGCAAACCAACAAGTACAACATGCAAAGTGACCAAAACAAGTTGGGAATCAAGTCTGAGACAAATCTAACACAAGTTACATCGTTGAAGTGGAATGCATGATACACAAGTAATTTCAAATTAAAAAAGAATACATCTTTATCTAATAACAATAATAGGCTATTTCCAAAATATCTTAAATGATAATGAAAAAAAGACATTATATACAAAGCAACAGAGTAGCTACCTTTGCCACCACCTCAACACCAGGTAGTGTGTTCACAAGAGCTACTGCTTCATCCAGCAGCAGCTCTCTTGAGGTATCAGTTCTCTTGCTGGCTCCCCACTTCACCCATGGCTGTAGCACTAGAGTCCCAATACCTTTAGATTCTCTTGCCTCAGATTCAAATAATCCAAAAATTCTAGAGTCACCCCTTATTGACTCAAAATATGGTTCTTCCAACAAACTATCATCAATATCTTCTTCAAGCTCTTCTACCGTTTCTTCTTTTGACCGTTTTCTCTTCTTATACACACAGTTTGTCAGAGAAAACTCCCTTGTATTACTTATGTTTACAACATTCTTATTAACACAGTCATAACTTTTCTTTGTAAAAACTGACTTTGGCACTTTATGATTGATGTTTTCACATGTTCTACCATAAGGCCAACTGTAGTTACTTAAAGTATGTATATATCTATTTGCTGAAAAACTAACTTCTCCACAGAAAGTATTTCCAAGATTTGATAAACACATTGTAAATCTTCTTAAATGAGCCATCTTTAAAGAGAAGAAAAATGAATAAATAAATATAATTTTAAGACGCTTTACTCTTCATCTTCAGAAGGCTTAGGCCTTTCAGAAATGGGGTTCAAATATGTGTGCTTGTCTTCAGCTGCCATCCATCCCTCTTGGCATGATCTGGCCCGCACAGAGGTCACCTGGTAAGCTACAGCACATGCCAATAAACTCGACACAATAATGTGACCCTTGCGGGAGTAAGGGAGATGCTTCTCGGTCAGGTGTTGAGTGATGTAGGAAAACCCAAATGCTGCAAGTACAAAGGATAAAATTTAAGAATTATGTTGTATACTACTAACAAAAACCTTTAGAAATATTGGTCAATAGTTATACACAATACAATAACTTGACTTTATATATTTTTTGATTGAGAGAGAGAGAGAGAGAGAGAGAGAGAGAGAGAGAGAGAGAGAGAGAGAGAGAGAGAGAGAGAGAACTAACATAGTCCATCAAATAAAACTTAATATGTACAATTATTACCTAAGCTAAATGATGCCAGTCCAGTCATGAGTGTTCTGGACATACATTCCATGTAACCTCCAAATGCTGGAAAAGCATCCTTGTACTGCTTGATGACTTCATTGTTGTTATTCATTCTTCACTGGAAATAAATAGTAATGTTAGTCTGCAGAATTGGACCTCATACAGTACCCTATGCACACCACACTTAATATATGCTCAAGTAGTGTTCTTACTGTTCCGTTATCTGTCTGTTACAGTTTTAATACATGTACGTTTAATGTTCACCCAGGACAAGGCTCTTAGATTTGAACAGACACACAAAGTCTACTTCACACAGTAACACTACCCATCCACCCAGGATATATATATTAGAATCCTTGCATCCACCCCTGGCATTGTACTCCTCTACCTCTTACCAAAGGATGTTAATATCCTCGCTCTTACCCCTCTGATATATGTACATGTGTTAAGTGTTAGAAAAAAATCAGATTAAGGGTTAGGTTTAATTAGCTTAAATTAGATTTTAGGTAAAACTACAAGGCTGGACTCCCATCCATCCCCAGCAAGCTTGGGAAACCGTGGGGTATCAAGGATGTCTGGGGGAGGACAAAACCGGTGATGTATGGCAATCAGGAAAAAAACATTAAGATCAAATTATGCCACTTTTGGGAAAATTATCTAAAGCACCGCAGTCGGGAAAAAATCTAGGGACAAACTAAACTAACGTAATATGAAGTAACACCGCAATGTTTATTCAATTACTATGGCCTTACAAAAGCCGTCCAAATATTAAAACCATCACAGACATGTTCTATAGTTAGTACTCTATCACCTTCCATTGTTTTTCTAATGAGATCAAACCCTGTAGATATGTCATGAAGAATTGTATCAGATCATACCTGCATGAACACAATTACACACTTATTGCTGATCTCTTGGCAAACAGTTGCAACACTTACATAACACACACACACACACACACACACGATGTTGTGTCATTACCGTGTCACCTACTTGAGGTTGAATTAGATGGCTTATTCCTTGCTTCCAAGTTAATGACCACCAACTTAGACAATAGAAGTTAAGATTAAGTAGTTTACCGGTATTTCCTTGGTTTAGTTGGGATCAGCTGATGGCTCGTCTGATCACAACTATGCCCCAACACAACACTGACAACTCATCGTCTGCTTACCAAATGATCTCCATCATAATATATACCTTATATATACATTTTTCAATTTTTCAAGGATCATAGATACCTTCAGAATTTCCCCATCATAACAATAATCCAGCTGGTGGGATCAAGAAGGCATTTGGCGGGAAAACTGAAAACTGCAACGCTGGCAACCTCTTCCAAAAGCAAGACACACACACACACACACACACACACACATATATATATATATATATATATATATATATATATATATATATATATATAGATATATATATATATATATATATATATATATATATATATATATATGTGTGTGTGTGTGTGTGTGTGTGTGTGTGTGTTGTTCTCTGAAAGGTTTTCAGTAACCTACCTCCAAGACTTGAATAATTTGACACTAAGGTTTAACCTTCCCATGTACCATAGGTAGCTACAAATACGTAGGAATAGATTTTATTAAACTTCGTGGTAGTAGTCCTTTGTTCATCCAATATAGCATACCTCCCTGTGTCCTGTACTAACTGAACAATGGATGTTTAAGTTTAACCAAGTCTATTCCTATCTATGGGTACATCTATGTTCATAACTTTCTTCCCTGATATCCTCTTAATCCTTTGCCATGCACCTCATTTCATACTAAATAATTCTTCACTGGTTATCAATTATAATCTTCCTAGTTTAAATTTTACCTTTGGGTAAGAAACACAATTTTAATTCCCAATGGGTTTCATTTACTTTTATTTACACACTGACTAGTGTTAAATAAAATATAAGTATGATTGTGCACAAGAAAATAAATGGTTGATAGGTACAATGCAGGGTCGATTATTAAAAATATACAGATTTTGCAATGGTATGCAGCTTAATTATAGACAATTCTTATGTTTTTTTCTCTTTTTTTTTAGGGGTGATGAAGGCTAAGGTGTGCATTAGCACATGATGGGTGCTATATCCTCCACTCAACATATAAGTGAGTGCCATGGTCTACAGAGAACAAACTGAGTGCCACAGCCCCATGCAGCATAGGGGGTAACAATACCCCAAACAGCATGAACTGGGTGTCACAAGCCCCACACATTATAGAAGAGAGTGTCACAATTCCACATAGCACAAGGTGGAATGCCACAGCACCACACAGTACAAGGTGGGATACCACAGCTCCACGCAGCACAAGGTGGGATACCACTCCATACAGCTCAAGGTGGGATACCACAACCCCAAATAGTAAAGGAGACTACAATCAGCATTCACACTATACACCTCACTGCCAATTATGCATTAATCTGACATTATATGACTAGATATCTATAATTCTTATGATTATGATTAATTTTTCTTTTCACCAAAGTAACAATTCCTAGTCTGAAAAGTAAAAATTACAAAGAATTATGGAATGTTTTACTAAAAGTTAATGCTCACACACACAGACACACACACACACACACACAGACACACACACACACACACAAACAAACAATAGGCAACCTCAAGTTTCTTTCAATCATAGCATATAGCAGCTAATAATCATTTACTGACCCTTTCTTATAAATAGTGTGAAGTGATCAGAGGAATGTTAATTACCACACCTTAAGTACAAACTATTACAGTAAAAATGGTAGGAATGGATAGTGTCTTGTACTGTAAAGCCAAAGCCAAACCACTGCCTTCTTGGGTGTCTCTGTAAAATGTGAGTTCTAGTGACTTAAATTTTTGTATCAGACTTCCAAACTTGACATGTGTGAGCTCATAAATTTGAGCAAGTGAAAAAATAATTGATTATCATTAAAAATGACATGATCCCTACTATCACTGTCTTTTATAGTAATGATTTTCTATGTTTCATTACACTTGTACATCAGTGTATTGAACTGTTGTACCACATACAAACATATATAATGGAAAAATGGTTCACAACATGGAAACAAAGATAAACGAGAGAAATAAAAATCAATTAATCAAGAAACACTCATAAGCAGAGGAATTCAAGGGGTTAGGATGGCCACAGCAAATGGCAATGACACAAAGATGATCACACCACCAAATC
Source organism: Callinectes sapidus (assembly GCA_020233015.1). NCBI lineage: Eukaryota > Metazoa > Arthropoda > Malacostraca > Decapoda > Portunidae > Callinectes > Callinectes sapidus. The sequence goes on along the minus strand of CM035185.1, from coordinate 14,241,700 downwards.
TAAAGCCCATATTTTGAAAAGTTTTGGATTTTCATAAGGACTATTTTCAATGGCTGCAGAGATAATTAGTTGGATATTTATGGGCACTGTTTTTTTTCTCTATTGATGGTGAAGAATTCTTAAAGTATCACATGAATCATGAAAACATGCTTAAAAACATATCATTTTCGCTACAGCCCATTAAATATAGCCAAGATCAGGTGCCAACATGATCAAGAATACAGTCTTAAATGCAATCAAGGTAATGGCATACAGTGTGGATACATTATACAAAATACAAAGGTTCTTCCCTTGAGGCTTACTTTGTGGAGAGAGAGAGAGAGAGAGAGAGAGAGAGAGAGAGAGAGAGAGAGAGAGAGAGAGAGAGAGAGAGAGAGAGAGATTAAAGATAAAAAAAAATAAGAAATGTTGCATGTATGAAAAATTGTGAATTGAGCTGTTAATGTTATAAAAATATACAAATGACAATACCACTGAAACACAACACATGAGGCAACCTTCCTTAACTTCTTACTACAAGTATAAGTACCATCTTGAAACACACACTTTATTCATTTAGCTTTGTCTTAATATAAAAATCAAGGCCTTAGATGATATTTACATACAAAATTGATAATTCATAGTATCTTCCTTATGCACTACATTCTGCTAGTCTACTATGCTAGGGATCAACTTACAAAGAAAGGTTTTGATATGTCTCCAACACATAACTATTGCTTCTGGACACTTCTTGATATTTCTATATTACATTGTTCCTGAAAACTCCTTTCTTGTATATGACAAATAGGCTCTCATTAATCTCTGACTATATACATTATCTACAGCAGCAGACACTTCTGGACACCAGGTCCAGATGCAGTACAAAACAGTGTAAGAAGAGGCATTTGGTCTGCACACCTGCTGGTTGAAATACTGACATTTCTGACACATCTGACTGTTTGGTGAAGACATTGGTAAATTGGTCAAGATCAAGCTTTATTCTGTGGCTGCTGAAGAACAGCAGCAGTGAATCAAGGGTCTGCAATATTAAGTGTGTGGACTGACCAGCACTGTAAAAAATGCTCTTAACAAACACCATACTACTTCCCGAACATCCCCAAATACTGGCTGAATTTACATCAAAACATTGAAAAACATTAAGTAGTATACTTTAACAATGCACTAAATCATGGCTCTTGAGGGACGAAGGGCCTCAACAGAACCTTGGCACCACCATCACCAACATGGCACAGTGACAATAGCACAACATTTCAGCAGGGACAATACACTGCCACTAACTTCCTTTCCATCAGTATGAATGCTGAGGAGGTTAGGGAGTAGTCATGCCTTCATTCAAATGCTTTAATAATGAACACTTCTCTGTATGAAAATACTTTCATGAATATTGAAAAATACAGAAAAATCTGACACATACATTGATGTTCAGAACTACTATTAGATACAAGTAGCTGTGGCAGGAAGACACAGCCTTGACAATACTACTTTAGCACTTTGGCTAGATACAGGTTTATCTCTTCCTCTGCATACATAACAATGCAGGTGCATTGGAGCATACTTATATGCAGATATGCATACAAATGCAGGCACACACTCAAACTCACACACACACACACACACATGCATACACACATGTATACACACAAACACATGCATGCACCCTTCCAATCAGTAACCAGGGTGCTTTACATCTGACAGTCACAACAGGTCAGGAACCAATTTTCCTGCCGGCAAGGAAGACCAAGGCAGATTAGTACTTCAGTAAGATACTCTTACACCTACAAGGAATGAGGCTGAGAGGCAGTATTAGTCAACAGACTGTTCTTATACATGGAGGGAAAAGGATGTGATGCTGCAACACTCTTCTATACTGCCTGGAATGTGATGGTTTCCCAACAGCACACCTGTCACCCTCTCCTACACTTGAGCATAGGCATCCACCAATTTTCTAAGACGCTCCACCTCCACCTCCATGCAGGCTCGTCTCTTCCGCTCATCATCCAGCTCTTTCATCAGGGACTGAATCTTGCGGTTCTGCTCCTTCCGCTGATCTTCAACTCGCTCCTCCAAGCTCCGTATCTATTGGTATAGTAATGAATAAATGATAAATGATTCTTCTTTTGTGATTTTTCTATCAGAATAAAACCAGGCAAATTAAATAATACTGTGAAGCTATCAGATTATTTATGGTGGAAATGACTGAGTATTGCATACTCTTGTGTTCAAATCTTTCATTTTTCAAGTAAATTCTTCCTTTCAGTTTTATAAGACTTTTTTTTCTACTTTTTTCCTTGAGAGTGAAAACATTAGTGTAGAATACAGATGAATAGTCATTAAATATTCTTGAAATTTGCACAGTTGGGTCTCCTATTGTTATAGGCATTTTGCCTTATAAGCAAAGGTCACTCAAATATACTTAGGGAAAACATCCAGGCAAAACGTTTTTAACATAGGTGGGCATAAAATATTTCAAAGTGGCCTTTTTTTACTATTTTTGCTAAGCAAGCAGACAAAATTTGTTAAAAGGCACTCATGTTGATTGATAAAAAGCTTATATATGAAAGATGTCTAAGAATTCACTAAAATAATATAATATCATCTATAAATAATTTAGAAAAAGGTCACTATGTACTATGTGAGGCACTGGCATTGCTAGTATAAAAGGTCAATTCAGCCCCATGACAATGCGCCCCAAGTCCATTCACCCTGTAAGTTGGGACATATTAATGCACCCCAACTCACCCCACAACCAAGCCATTACTCCCCAACTCACAAGTAGATACTACTGTATATACTGCAGTACATATATAAAACAAACCAAGAGAGAGAGAGAGAGAGAGAGAGAGAGAGAGAATGGAGGTTCCATTACATTCTCAGATATAGAAATTAAATAAATATTTAAAGAAGATATTATGTACATAGGACTTAAGGCGAACAAAAATGCAAGTTGGGACGTAACGACTCAAATATTGAACAGTTGGGGTGCATCAACTAGTATCAAGTAGATTCGCCCCAATTCCTAGGGCAAATCGTCACTGAGATGAATGAACTGTATACTGGAACACTTGGCGCATTGTTTATACACCCCATTCTACACCTCCCACCTTTGTTTCAAATCTTTTGTGCCTGCCTGTAATCAATAAATCCTTTTTTTATGTACAGCCTTACAACCATTCATCATGCCACCTAAATGAGCAAAAGAGAGGATTGTGAAGAAGTCAGATAACTTTTTATTCACTGTACTTTATGTATGTACTTATAATGTCATCTGGGGTGTTCTGCAGACCAAATTGTATTTAATACATGGAATGAATGGTTCCTTATAAGTGATTTCTTATAGGTGCAATTTAGCACCTATAAAGAGACCCAACTGTACATTGATCTATGTTTATTACTGTCATTTCTATCCTCTAAAATCTAAATAATGCTGGATTCTGAATTTTGCAGATAATGAGAAGAACTTATATATACCTACATTAGAAAAAAAGAAAACAAAGAAAGAAAGAAGAAAAAATATATATCCTGAACATAATCCTTACTTTGGGAAGCAATTCTTTGTACAGTGCATCAATTCTGTCTTCCACTTGTGCTGTGCTGTCTGCAGATACAGACTTTTTGCTTTCCTTTGATGGAGGGGTGGGGGCTAATTTCTTTGTGTCTTGACTGGGTAGTGCAGTTCTTTTACTTTCTGTGGGCTGTGGAGTGGCTGGCAAAGGTTTATTCTTGCTGGGAGGAGGCTGTGGTGTGAAGGGCTTGTGCTCATAGTCTGGGGTGGGGAGGCGTGGGGTTTCTGAGGGTTTGGGTTTTGGAGTTGATGTTGCTGTGTTGGTGACATGCATATTGGTGGGTGTAGCATCAACAGTGGACTTTGCAGGCTTGGCAGCTGGCTTTGGGGATACTGCAGGGGCAGAAGGAGGTGAAGATTCTCCCTCTGTGGAAAATTACATTTGTGGATCAATTATGAAACTTAAAGATCTGTGAAAAAAAATCACATAAAGGGTATGTGATGAAAACAAAACAAAATCACTATGCTACAATTCTACTCCATTTCATTGATGTCTGAGAGCAAACCACACTCACCTGGAATAATGATGCCAGACAGTCGTTTGTGTTTCTGCTTTAGGCCAAGTTCTTGCAGCCATGGCACAGGAGGATTTGCATCTGGCCGAGGACTAGTCTCTGGCCTTATCCGCACCTCTGTCTGCCTGCTGTGTGTTGGCTGATTGAGGGCTGGCACACTGGGGCTCCGAGATAGCTCTCCATTAGCCTGTGAAGATGTGTCCTGTGGGAATATGCAAGGAATTGCTTATTACTTTACAACTTTAATCTGACTTGAGCTACTGTATATACATTTTCTTGCTGTGCAACATACTGCCTTTTGATGCAAGAACAGTTAACATTTATGATAACTGTGCATGTAGAGAACATACTACTAAGCAAAGCACATGCAGGCTTGGATTTTAAGAAAAAGGAGAAAACAAATACATACATGAATACAACATGGATGACAGATAATACTGTCAAAGAAATGTTAAGAAATTGGTGCATGTAATTAAAATATACAACAAAATTGTTTAAATCCTAATGATAACGATATGCATGCTGGAACAAGAAGAACAATAAAATCAAGAAAAAAAATCAGGAAAATGAATGTCACATTCTAATACTATAAGAAAAATAAAAGTTTAAATATTATCAAGAAATCAAAAAAATAAAAATGCAAACAAAAATCTCTGTTGTGTTTATGTACAGTCGGCAACATTTACAACTAGAACTATGTGAGTATTACATTGCATAACTGGAAACCTGTTTTTTCTTGGTCTGGAGAGAAGAAGAGGGGAAGAACAAAAAGCAGTCACAAAAGATAATTTTCCTTTATGTCCACATCAAACATTAAATCTGGTATTCTATGCTTTAAAAAACATATGAGGGACTAGGACAAGTTATTATGTACCATAATTACTTTCTTCTGGAAGATTTTTTTCCCACATTAAGAAGGGACAAGTTACCAGTTTGAGCAATGTGATGCTCATGTTAGCTGGAGTTCTAATTTAAGGTGATGCAGACTGTATGCTCAACAAACAATGAAAGGATTAATTTCTCCAACGTACATCCACCAACACAATGGATTCCTCAACTCCTCAGACACATTCCATCTATCTTTGTATAAATATTCAGTATACTTTATCTACCTTCTACAAGCACCCATCATCCTGATCCTTTAAAAACAACCCACTTTTTTTTCAAAACACACATACACACACACACACACACACACACACAAGATAGAACAAGGAGTTAAAGATAAAGATTCAACAACATATACTACACTAAAAGAAAGAAAAAAAAAAAAAGAGAGAAAAAAAAGAGAAAATCCCTTATACTGAACAGTAACTGAGACTAGACAGCATAGGGGATTCCCCTATTTACACTCTTTTTCAGCCATGTTTTACAAAATGCAGCAAATACAGAGGATGTATCTCTCCAATCGTGCCACTGAGTGTAACTTACTCTACAAAAGGACAAAACATAGTAACTTTTTCTTACACAAGTAAAATGTATGTTGACTGTAGATAACTTTGAGCATTTTATTTTAATATACATACAACCAATGAAAGATTATTGGTTCATTTTTGAGAAGGCTATCTTTGACCAACAATATTTTACTTTATTACTTCAACTGATTATTTCCTTTTTTGTTGTTGTTGTTTTTTGGTCTCCTGGAATCTTATCTAACTGTCAATTTCTCTCTGCAGCAGGACAGATAAGATAAGATACCCAGGGCTTTTTCATCACAGTCTGTATGCAAACATTCAAACCCCATTGGATTCTCCCACTCACTTACCTATTATCTACACAAGTAAACAGGAAACGGTATCTTAGATAAGAAATGGAGATGATACTAGAAATATAAATGGCTTCCTCTGTTACCCTCCTTGCACATGTTTAGTGAATGTTTGTGTGTGGTGATTTTAATTACAAAAAGCACAATTACATATTCTTCCTATGGTATCACATGTTAATAGTTCTATAAATATATAATAAACTTAAAACATGCATCAGCCTGAAAATGTAACATCTATTCATTCAAGTGTTTTCTGTCTGGAAGGCCAATCCAATATAATTCACTCATTCTATCATATTACTGATGAAATTCCTAAATCTTTCTCAACTCCTCCCTTGTTTGCTATTTGCAATGCACATCCACCATACTATACACTGTCTAATGTAATTAAATCCCTTTACACCATTTTTAATAGCTGAAGCCTATCACATTAAAACTCATAAATCATGACATGTTTCAAAGAAAGTGACAAACTTCCTAGTTGCATGAATCAAAATTAGCATCTATTATAACATAATGTATTCTTCCAATAAGGTATCAAAAGCTACAATCATACCATTAGTACACAGAGACAGACCAAGACTGTGATAACCTACATCAGTAAATGAGCGACGCCACAATTTCTTCATCATGAGTGTGTTATGAGGATTATGAGGCTCCTGGAAGACGTTGACGACACACCAGAGTGGAGAAACCAAGATGAAAAGAGACACCCACACACCACACACTTTAAGTGAAGACAACTGCACTTCTGACTCCCTCAAGCCAAAACATAAGGACTGAGGCTCTGCTCCCCACCTACTCTTGGCTATTCTTATCTTTTTATCACAAATGTTACACACATACACACACACAGAAACACACACACACACACACACACACACACACACTATCAGTAATAGTAATGTAATTAAAGCTTGGACTAAAACATCAAGATATGGTACACATTTGTGAAGCTGAACACACTGAATTAAAGAGAAAGGAAAATTGGATTGGAAGCATGGCAAAATGTCCAGCAATAAGAGGCATGCATCCATCCACAAGAGCTTCAATCTTTCATTTTTTTAATTTTCACATGGCTACCAAACTAAATATATCCTATTTCCTATCATACCAAGACACTACGTAGTTTCAAAACTCCACTCTTGCATATCAACTTTATGTATTCAGCTCTGCAGGCAAATACACTCCCACTTCAAACACACACAAACACAAACTAAAAATAAAACAAATGAATAATGAATAAAGAAAATGAATAAATAAAACTAACTAAATAATAAAATAATAATAAATAAGTAAACAAATGAACATGAGGCAATACAACATGGGGAACAAAAGGAAGCATCCAAATCAGTAAAAAGCCCACAAACTCATATAGAATCATAAGTAAAATAGTCTTTCAAGGACAGAACACTGAGAGTAGCCTTCATTAATTGTCAACAAGCAGCTATGAAGAGAAAAAAATCTTAGAAAAGCATGACAAAGATAGCACGACTCCACAGCATCCTAGCAGCTTCTGGGGTCACTTACATGGTCCAGCTTGTCTTCAGAAGTTGGGGGGAGAGGAGAGTCTGTTTCATCGTTGTTTTGGTTTTTCATCTGTGGTGGCAGCAGCAGTGGCAGCAGGAGGGGTGGAGGGAGTAGAAAGAGAGAAAGAAAGGTGCTTGGTTAAACCCACACCCAGGCAGGGACAGATGCATAAGAGAATAATACAATACCATACATCCTTGACCCACCTCAGCGACTGCCCACCACACAAGCTCTAAACGGCCATTTTGAGACACATTTCCTTTCCAGTGCAGGTTTATGTGCTACATGGCTGGGGCAGACAATAACAGGCACTTGGACAATGCTGTGCAGATCTAAGGACTGTGTAAAAAGCTGGTGAGTCTGCATATTCCTTGATACAAAGTGATACTTCTCAGTTAATATTAATATTCATATATAAATGTCAATGTTTTTAAACAAAATTTTCAGATACAAAGTTCAGTGAAATATTGGTAATGAGGAATGTGTATTAAGGACAGTAAATCAATAATGAATTTGTTATTCTTTTAGGATTTGTTAGGTAAAATACAGTTTGTGGGAGCCTTTTGTTCTGCAGTGGAATCAATAGAAGTTGGTGATATATACAAACATAGTGAAAAGATGCTATGAAAGGTAATATGCTTTCTTGAAAAAAAAAAAATCTTGATAAAATAAGCAACTTTATTAAGGTGGCCTCTTCTGTTCTAACTGCTCTGTCTTGAATCATAATGACTGCACTAATTTCTGAAGAGGTTAGTGACAGCTTTTGTTGGAAGTGTGTGAAGGATGATGGGTAAAGCACAAAGTGAATGCGTGCCAACAGCTTTCTTAGGAGATTTATTTACTAAGAGATATCAAAGTGAATAGTAATCTACTGTAATCTCATTAGTTAGTGTTTCAAACCAAGCATGTGTGTGCAACATTGTTGACTATGTATGATACAATACCACAATAATGTGGTTCACAAACCCTCTATTAATATGCATGCTGTCAAAACACTCCAGGTATGAGTAGTTCTCACCAGTGCGATGGATACAGACAATGAAAAATCTTAGTAAATTTAGCTGGAGATGAGATTTCTACTAAAAGTACAAAATCATAGTTACTGAAGCACCAATACCTTTATACATTTCAAGAACTTGGAAGCTCCACCTGCTGTTTACCTGTGTGTGGTGTTCTACCTTGAAGAAGCTGCTTCTGATAACATTACATACCAATCAATCATTTCCTATCACCAATTGATAAACCTCTGGACAAAAGCTCTTAGACAAAATACATACAATTCTTTAAAATTTCTCTCCTGATACTTTTTTTATACAATTTACATTAATCCTTTCACTGTTATTTGCCACATCTTTCCGTTCTAAGATATTTCCTCTTGTTTGGCAGTCACCTCTAAAACCTGTATTGTTTAGAAATTGCAAAATACATCATTCTATCTCTGTTAATTTTATTGTAATTACTTAGAGAGATTTCACCCAATGTTTTAGTATCAAGAATTGTTGCACACAACAAAAGGGCTGATGGATACATCCCTATCAATTCCTAATCTGTATACTATACAAAAATCCTGTAAATTTTGTATAACATGGCAACCAAACTTGGAGTGAGATACACCACAAAGAAGGATACTTATTACTCACATTCTCCTTGAAGAGTCCTGAGGGTGGACGGCGGTGGGATGGACCTTTGGGGCGGTTCTGGGTAACGTGGGTAAGTTTCTCCCCATCTGTATCTAAGACGAGGCTGCTTCCATCTTCTGTCCAGACACGGGGGATAAAATGTTTAAATGTAGTCCAGCTGCACTTACCTATATTGATCAATACTTTACACTCAAGAATGAGGATGTAATGAAAATGACTGGATCACTTATCATCGACATCTCTTTCTGTAGACCCAGCTCTAACCTTTCACAGCAGTCTTCTTGGTGTTCTTGGGCATGGCTGGGTGAGAGGTTGTGTGGAGGGATTGTGGGACACCCTCATGGGGCTCAGACACACTGTGGGAGGATTGAGAGGTGGGCTTCTTTTCAGGAGGAGGTGGGGCAGAAACTTTCTTTTCTGGTAGAGGTGGTGGTGGTTCTTTTTCTATGGGAGAAGGCAGTGGTTCTTTGCCTGATGGAGTGAGTGAATAATAAAATCAGTGTGCAGAAAAGGATATATCTCTCTCTCCCTCTCTATTAATCATGTAAATGACTTGAAAAATACCTCCATGTAATGACATCAATAATTTTATTAACTATATTTTGGCTGTCATTGTCACCTATTTATTTATCATACCAACTGGTTGAATCTATAAACCCTGACAATATCACCATGACTCAAGGAACACTGAATGTTCAAAGTTTTATCCCAATTAATCTTGATAAAAACAATATATAAGGTTGTTTCCAGTTAATTATTCTGTGAGTAATCTAAGACACTGAATAATGGAAATATTGAGATGATGATGTGGATATATTTGAGGAGCCAAATCAATATGAGTCTCTCACTCCAACTTCACACATCATGCATCACATAATCACCCCTGTGTTGAGATACCAGATATTGTTAGGCTTTCCAATGCACAACAG
>CM035185.1:14221490-14231659 GCA_020233015.1 Callinectes sapidus | reverse complement strand
TGTAAGTATGCAAAGTTTGAAACATCGTCACTAATGAATTTAAGTGGCATACATTTATGAATCCAATGATATAAATTATGAAGTCTAGCATTCCCACCAACCTACTGTCTCAGAGAGATCCCAACAAACTCTCAATTACAACATACATAAGTGAGAAGCTGATAACAACACTTGTGTACATGTTGGTGACAGGTGTGCCACATCATATAAAGGACACTTGAGTACCATCTTACCTGACTTGTTGAGAGTGCTGGTGGGTGTGCTGTCAGCTGAACTATTTGGTGAGCCTTTCTTCGCTAATACTGCTGCAGGTTTCTCAGGCCTTGGTGGTTTAGCCTAAAATTTTAACAAGAGAATTCTTGGAAAAACTCATGGCTGCTAGAATGACATAAAACATACAAATTATATGCACTAATCATTAGGTCTAAGTTATGCAAAAGTACAAAATAAAATGCACATCACTCAAAAGATGTGAGGTATGAGGATACTGGTAATAAGATTATGGAATTCAAAGGAATATTATATTATAAAAATAAAATGGCACAGTAGTCTTAATTGTGCAGCACATGAAATGTGGTGATAAATGCAATGAAGAATCTTGAATATGTACAGAAAATTGGTTAACTTGATGTTGGGACTTATAGCTTAGACTTACAAAATGTTCTCACTAGGTAGTAATGAGACAGGTATGTAGGGATTGATGAGGAAGGCAGTGGTGAAGGTGTGATTAACAAAGGAGGAAGAAAGTGCAATTCACTCACCTTCCTGGCCTTGTTGGTGCCAGCCATGATAAGATAATTAATACATGAGCATCACTGGCAATTTCTGTTTCACATATACCACAAATACCACATACAGATAGTATGAGAGACAGGATCTATGAATATGTAGAATGCAAGGCAATCATAATCGTGCTCTAAGACACTTAGTCAGAATTCTTTTTTATATTAAAGTCTCCTCTATACTAAATGAGAGAACATGTTTCTGTGACTAGCACCTCAGTGGACAAACACTCAATAATCACTGACAACTGGAGAGAGAGGAGGAGGAAGGGAAGGAAGGGAGGAGTAGAGAAGCACAGACAACCTGAGCCTAACAAGATTACTACCTTCCATACCAGAAAGGCACAACCTCCTTTTCTGCCCTTCACTGACCTACTTGTCAACACACCACATACAGAAGACCTACTTGTCACACCACTCAGCCTACTGTCTCTGCTTGAAAAGTCAACATCTTAACTGTGTGTGTGTGTGTGTGTGTGTTTACTTACATGTATGAAAAAAATCAATGATGAAATATGATCTCTAAATAAATCAATTCATATAAATGTAGATACATCTCTAAACCTATTCTCGGGTTATGATTTCTTATGATCATTGTCATCCTCATTATCATACCTCATCACCTCACAATAAAGGGAAGAACATTTGCTTAGTACCTAGTATACAAAATAGATTACAGTGATGATAATGATAATGGTTGATGATAAACTGAAAACCATTCTTTCTAATAATACTGTAACAACAAATAACTATGATAACCAGAAGAATACTTTCCTCACTCATCCACACAATCCCCAACAAAAGAGATTATTCAGATATCATACTCACCACTTCTTCAGAACTGAGCAGCTCCACAAAGTTGTCAGGGAAGACACCAACATTGCCTGCCAGCTCACCCTTCCACCAGCCCTTGTCCTCTAGCTCCTTACACAGCACTGTAATGATGTCTCCCTCCCGCAGCTCCAGCTCATCCTCATGCTCAGCCGTGTAGGGGAACAACACCCGCGCCAACTCTCGCACTGATGACAGGAGAGAACATGTGAATGATGCAGATGAGAAGTACATCAATAAACACATACACTCAAGCAAACATGCAAATTCTCTAGTCTGGCTCAAAACTATAAAAAGCAAGTTCGTTCTTTTTACTTTTGGCACGATTACTGAAAAGAGCTTACCAGGTTTGGGTGGTAGTTGTGGTGGAGGGGGATGGTGTGGAGGATTTGTTGTGGTGGAGTTATGGTGGTCTGTCTTGGCAGTGTTCTCCACCTGCGGCAGTTACTACTATTACTATCACCATCATTGCCACTGTATTCTAATTCTATGACAACACATTAAATTGAATATGAATTACAGTTTAGGAACAGGCTGAGAGAGAGAGAGAGAGAGAGAGAGAGAGAGAGAGAGAGAGAGAGAGAGAGAGAGAGAGAGAGAGAGAGAGAGAGAGAGAGAGAGAGAGAGAATAATGGGTTTAGAGGAATGTTTCACTTTCCCTCCCTTTGTACCTTAGTCTTCTCATCACCAGTGGTTCCTGTGGCTCTCTCCAAGGCATTCATCCGGGTCTTGTCTGTCTTTGAGGTGACCTTCTCTCCCTTGGGCTCCAGGGCAGGAGGCAGCTTGTGGGGCAGGTCACGGAAATTCTTCAATTGGCCTGGGTGGGTAAGATCAGATATTAGTGAATCAATGACTTAGAAGGTTTAGCTTGAATAGTGTTAACTGAATTCAGACCATTAACCTTTTTGCTGCTATTTGTCACATCTCTCCTTCATGATGTAGTCTTGTAGATGTTTATGAAGGTTTCATATAATATATAGGTTCTAATAATATGAGTTGCTAGATATCACCACAAAAAAAGTTAATATTCAACACTTCAATTTCTTAAACTTACATTCTTTGTGTGTACTCTTATTTTTCACATCCATTTTCCAAACTATTTAAATATTTCTCCAGTCATCTCCTATGTTCATGTCCTAATTTTGCCTATGAATTGGGATTCATATGTAAATGAGTTGTCCTTGGAACAAATTTTCATAAATAGAACATTCATAAACTGTAATCAATTCTAGAATTTTTACTCTCCATCTAAAACATCTTCCATTATTCTTAGGGTTATTTCTAAAATTTTCCTACCCATGTGCGAAAAAAACTACAGGCACCTCTGTTTTAGATGCTTTTGAATTTACACAAGATCTTAATTCTAAACAATTTTAATCTACTTTTTTTCACTTTTAAGCAATTTTTCATTGAGTGGCCAATAGATGTCTTACGCAAGTTCCTTTGCACCACCCAAAAAACAACAGTTAAACAAACACACTCATGCCTATAATATATATATATATATATATATATATATATATATATATATATATATATATATATATATATATATATATATATAGTAAGTCCTCTTTGTGTGGTATATATGCGTTCCTGAAAACCTTATCGCAAATTGAAATTACCGTATACCAAACCCATTATAACATGTAATAATCATATATGTGTTCCGGCACGTTGAAAGTCACTCCTACAAGCATGCACATACATGAAAATAGTCACATAAAAAAATGTAAAGTACTGGGCAAAAGAAATAAAGAGAAAATGTTTTTATTTAGCTTTCACTCACTACATATTCTATCTACATATTCTATCAGATGATGTCCCTCCCGAGGCTAAGGGGCAGTAGGGATTTCAGCCCTTACTCATCTTCTGCTGAGTGGGCAGACGAAGATGAGGGTATCGTTATAATAATATCCACAAAAAGACACACCATAAGGATTTAAATTGTGTTCAATGGGAAACGCGGGAAGAGACTGATTGTTGCGGTGGCCAAACAGCATGGTGGCACTATGGTACGGTGTAAACAAAACACGAGCAGATACCGTATCTGTGAATTTTTCTTACCGTAAATAGAATCGAGGGTAACAATTACCAAATACCGTAACTGTGACTTTAATGGATAAAGAATTACCATATAAGGAGGACTCACTATAAGTATATTCAATTAGGAATGTACACAGTTTATTTTCTCCTTGACAGGGTAAGCTCCTCTCTTCAGGGATGACAAATGTTTACTGACATGGCATGGTGAGTCGGAGCTGGCTTAGGTGTCATGTTTACAATGGCGCACCTCTGTAAACATGACACCAATGCCATCTCTGACCATGTCACTTAGTAAACATTTGTCATCCATGAAAAGAGGAACTCACCATGTCAATGACCCAATAAACTGTGTACATTCTTATTTGAATATATATGAGAGAGAGAGAGAGAGAGAGAGAGAGAGAGAGAGAGAGAGAGAGAGAGAGAGAGAGAGAGAGAGAGAGAGAGAGAGAGAGAGAGAGAGAGAGAGAGAGAGAGAGAGAGAGAGAGTATTTCGATTTGTCATTTTTTATTTCTGTGACCTCTTCAAGAACGCACCTCTTGCGTAAATCGAGAGGTCCCTGTATTCATATACTAATAGGACAAGCAGACCTAAGTGTAAATCAGAAAATGTCTGTACAGTGCTTACCATTTTCTTTTGGCAGTGAATCCTTGTTTTTGTGGAAGGGTTGGAAGGCAGAGGAACCACCAAGACTGAGGATCTTAGCTGACCCATTGGTGGTAGTTGTGGTGGTGGTGGTGGAAGGTGTACTGGAGGTGATGACTGACTCCCGCTTCATGCCCTCCTCTTTCTTCTGATCCTGGACTTGGTTGGGCTTGATATCAGTTGCTGGAGAGCCTGGCCCAGAGATGAGTGGCATGAGTCAGAGTAAATTGTTTTTTTCATAATCAACCATTCATCAATGCTTTATTTCTCTGCATGATCATTTTTGGTGAGTTTTTTTTTTCAAATTTACATAAATATGGATATAGACACAGATGGTAAAGATAATTCAGTTATCTAAAAAATGACATGGATACCAGTGAAAAGATAATCTAATCACCTACATAATTACCAACTAAGTCAAACTTTCATATCATATGACCTTGATAACTTTCCAGTCTTGCTGTCACTATCCATGATTACTCACATGGGAATGTGATATAGCACTTTTTAAAACCAAACACAGCAGGAAGTCTGACCAGTGCTCACCTCTGCCATTCACATTGAGCTGGTTGTTAATGTTCTCAAGGTTGGACTCTGGTTCCTTGGCGTTGCTGTCTTCTGTCAATTCCTCAACAAAGTTGGAAGGAAACATCCCCACCTAGCCAGGAGTAGAGAACAATGTATGAACACTGAGCAAGTGAGTTTCAAAGTGACTCATTAGTGTTGATACATTGATACAAAAAGTCATCATGTAAATGATGCCAAATACACAATGGAGGACTTTGAGCTTCTAGAATATGTATGACATGAAACATGAAATGTAAATCTTAACTAGGTACTTTTATGAATGATATAAATTGCAATTAGATTCAAACAACAATAATAATAATGTTAACATTAGCATTTCTTAATTATGTTATAAAAATGACACATAGATTGCCATTATCAGATCTATTAAAGAGAAAAAGTAATTCTGAGCACCTTACCAACCAAAACCTGCAGAGAAAGAGAGAGAGAGAGAGAGAGAGAGAGAGAGAGAGAGAGAGAGAGAGAGAGAGAGAGAGAGAGAGAGAGAGAGAGAGAGAGAGAGAGAGAGAGAGAGAGAGAGAGAGAGAGAGAGAGAGAGAGAGAGAGAGAGAGAGTAAAAAATTCCTTTATCAAATTCACAACAAAAGAAACTAAACAATGTCCAATAACAGAAATTACAACAAAGACCCAGCATCCTGCCACACTATAGAAGCTCCATCTGACTCACCACATGAGAGAGAGAGAGAGAGAGAGAGAGAGAGAGAGAGAGAGAGAGAGAGAGAGAGAGAGAGAGAGAGAGAGAGAGAGAGAGAGAGAGAGAGAGAGGTGTGTCATGTAGTAAGAAGCAACTGACCTGTCCGTCCAGCACACCTTTCCACCAGCCTTCCTCCACCTCCTGCAGCACATTGATGGTTTGCCCTACACACAGCTGCAGCTCATCGTCGTGATGCGGAGTGTAGCTAAAGATCACCCGACACTTCCGGCCACTCATCTCTGTCAAGAAAGATAAGAGGAGTTACTTACATGTATTTTTCTTCCATTAACCCCTATAGTACTGGGACACATTTTTACCTAGAGTTTGGGGGTATGATTAGATGATTTTATCAACATTATGAAAAGTCTATGGAGGTCAAAAGATTAATGGCCAGATTCTGTACTACTTTAATCCCAACATGAGTTTCTGAAGCTG
Organism: Callinectes sapidus; assembly: GCA_020233015.1. Lineage (NCBI taxonomy): Eukaryota > Metazoa > Arthropoda > Malacostraca > Decapoda > Portunidae > Callinectes > Callinectes sapidus. The sequence continues at coordinate 14,225,637 of CM035185.1, read as the reverse complement.
TATAAAATTGATAAATAGTAAGCGGAATAAACATATAAATGCATCCCTATACATACTGAAGGGATTGATATTTGACCCTTCTAGGCCTTGTACATTTCATTCCTTTGTCTTTATATGTTCTTTTGCTCATGTTACCTTCCATTCCTCCCTTGCTACATACGATCATAAACAAGGTACATTTTAATCAATATACACTCTTTTATGCTTATCCATTGAGTTCAATTCAACATTCATTGGGCATTAAATCATCAATCTTTAGAGTCAATAACAAAATTAATGCTTCCCTCACTGTTACTCCTTTCAAAATAATATCTTACTTTATGCTTCTATCAATCAACTTCACTTTTCCTCCTTTCAACCATCACCATCTCACTCTTGTTTACATTCACCTTCACCTATCTTTACAATCCAATAAGGGAGCAGGAGGTGAGCCAGAAATATATGTGTGTGGGAGGACGAGCTTTACCTGTTACTTGTATGCTGCAAGGCCTTCTGGATAAACCCATGTTCTTCTTAACCCCTTCAGTACTGGAATGTGTTTTTGTATTTATTTTGTTTATTATTTAGCAATTTTATACAGCTTCAGAAACTCATGCGGGGATTAAAATAGCAGACTCTAGCCATTAGTCTTCTGAGCCCCACAGACTCTTCCTAATGCCAATAAAATCATCTAATCACAGACAAAACTTGTGGTAAAAATGTGTCTTGATAATGAAGGGGTTACTTGTCATTATCTCCAGTTATTTTTTTCTTCTCTCTAAAGGGTTTGCATCCTTTACCATATGGGAACCATGGTCTTTATCAAACACGTCTGCCTAATATCTATTTTTGTGACACCTAATGTTCAAGTCTTCTTTTTTCCTCCTGTTACTGTAAATTCTGAACTATGTATAACTTTTGATTTCCAATATCTTCCAAGTCATGATTCTCATTCCTCGAATTCATTACCAGATCTTTTTTCTATCTCTTATTGGTGTTGCTTCTCATAACATCAATTGGAACCACTCAGTATAGTTCCTCAATTCATGCTTCTCATTCTTCTATAACTCATCCCCTTATCTTTCTTATCTTGTCTATCATTCTCAATCTCAGAAACTATTTTGCAGTAATGTGTTATTTATCTATTTCCACATTTAGATATTGTCTGCTTTCGCCTACATATGTTCCCCATTCATTCTATTTTTAATCCTGCCAGCCATTGTGCATGTTGTTCCTATATCAATACACAATGAGGCATCCTGTTATACCACTGACATTACTATCATATCTGGCGTTTGGCATTTAGGATCCGCTACTTATGGGAGTGGTACAGTCATAGTTGGATATAATACTAAACACTATGGGGAATGGAGTACATATTCCAAAACACTTCTGCCCACACCTCTACTACATTCAAGAGGCTCTAGATGAGATTATACATTTTTTCTAAAGTTTTTATAGTTCTACAGACATGTGTAGATCATTTATTTATTTATGAATAGGAGAAACACACTTGATAAATCAGTGTAATCAAAGTCCTTTGTGTTTTCAAATAATTGTGGATTGAGAGCAGAGTTTCAAAATAGGATTGTGAATGTGATATTATTCAGCTATTAGCCATGACTATATGAGATAAAATATGATTTATTGTGCTTTGCTTCCATTTGCAATCTTCTGTATGACTTTTAACTGCAAATTGATATAAGGGGATCTGATCGGCTTTGTTTGGAGAGTGAAAGTTGACGTTTAAAATGATAGTGATGATACAGATGGTATAGTAAAGATAGATCAGAAGGGAAAAAAAAACATGAATCTTTTAAGCTTTTGGCTACATTCAGAGAGAGAGAGAGAGAGAGAGAGAGAGAGAGGAAGGGGGGAGAGGGCAGAGAGCTCAGGCATTACATGTATGGGTTCTAACTGTTGCTGTCTTATTCTGAGGAGACTAGTGGTATGCAGTGAGTGGTGTGTGTGTTCACCACGGTCGCCTGCGGGTCACCCAGCCAGCCTTTTCCTTGCGGAGCGAGCTCAGAGCTCATAGACCGATCTTCGGTTAGGGCTGCCCCTCGAGTTACATCCCGTATCTACTTGCTGCTAGGTGAACAGGGGCTAGATACACATTAGGAGGCTTGCCCATTTTTCTAGCCGCTCCCGGGATTCGAACCCGGGTCCTCTCGGTTGTGAGCCGGGCGTGCTAACCACTATACTACACGGTGTGTGTATGTGTGTGTGTGTGTGTGAACCATACTTCAAAATATTTGGATGTTAATCAGAGTTGCACCATATATAAAAGCCTTTAAATGCAAAGGGAAATATTAAAGCTGGTAATCAACAGAGTTGTTTATCTCTATTTTCCATTATAAAGGTACACATCCTAGGGAAGCTGGAAACAACTAAAGCATGTGAAGGGATAGAGAGAAGAAGAACAAGAAGAACAAGGGGAGAACAAGGGAGGGGGGGGGGGTAAGCAGAACGACTCACCACCTCTTCTCTGGACATCGAGTGGATCGCTCAGTTTCTCAGGCGAGTCATTCTTGGGTTCCTTAGTCAACACCTGAAAAGACAGGAAAAAGACATGAGTCAGACGATGGTCTCACACACACACACGGTCAACTGATGATGGCAGCAGGGGGTAACAACCACAAGGGTTTCACCATACATCAGAGGACTAAACAAGACGAGTTAAATATAGTCATAGTAACATTAGTCACTATGTAAGTTGAAATACAATTATGAATGTATGAGATTGTGCGCCAGTGTTTATTTCTCTTGTATGTTTATTATCATAGTGACTAGACACACTGATAAACTGAGACACGTTAAGCGTAACTGAAAGACTGAACGAAGGTAAGTGGACAAAATCTAATTAAATGCTGCTCCAAAACAACTGAAGACAGAGGATGAATTTTATGATCACTTCTCAGACTCTTTAGCACATGTTAAGCAGCCCCAACAAGGTATGTGGTGCACTTCACACAAAGATGCAACACAGACCCAACAAAACGAGGCCATCTCTTTACTGCCACACCACCACCACCACCACCACGGCACATGTTTTGAAACCAGACACCTAAGAAAGTGAAACAAATGTCCCTTTGTAAATTTCTCTATCCCCCTACACACACACACACACACACACACACACACACACACATTGTTGTTGTTGGTGGTGGTGGTGATGGTGGTGGTGGAATTGGTTGCGTTAGACTGGTTGCTGTGTCAGGTTTGTATGTGTGTGGGGAGGGGGTGACTCAACCATGACAGGTGTCTTAATGCTATGTGCACACCTGTCTGCAAACACACACACACACACACACACACACACACACACACACACACACACACACACACACACACACACACACACACTGTGATAAGAACCGGATATGAGATACTCACGCTAACTTAAACTACTACTACTACTACTACTACTATTGCTGCTGCTGGTGGTGGTGCTGCTGCTGCGATTATAACCAACAAAATTTGCATAACATACCATACCCATGCAACAAAACTACTCATTTCACTATCCAGATAACCCTCCCCTACCCCCCCAACTGCTCGAGCACCCACCGTGCACTTGCACTATCGCAGGTCACGAGAGACAGTACGTGTGAGGACAACTTGGCTAGAGAAGGCTCTCCCATCACGCACTTCCATCCACCCCTTCTCTTCTCATCTCCTCTTACCCCCGTATTAAAAAAACGCCTTCTCTCGCGACGACAATATTACAAGGCCACAAAGACAACGTGCCGGGTATTCAAGACAGTTTTTCTTTAAGCAAACTAGAAATCTTGCCAATCTATCAGCAGAACCATAAGAATATTCCTAAAAAAACACGAGTATCTTTAACTAGAGCCTTCTGGAAAGCTGTGGTGGTGAGGGAGCTAAGCGTTTCAGAATAAGAATGTTACCCAAGTGCTCAGTCTGAAGTCCCATCTCTCTCTCTCTCTCTCTCTCTCTCTCTCTCTCTCTCTCTCTCTCTCTCTCTCTCTCTCTCTCTCAATATTTAACAACCAAAGACGCATGTTATCACTTTAAATGGTAATGATATGTAAGCTGGTCAAGACAACAAACACTAGAGAGAGAGAGAGAGAGAGAGAGAGAGAGAGAGAGAGAGAGAGAGAGAGAGAGAGAGAGAGAGAGAGGAGAGAGAGAAGAGAGAGAGAGA
>CM035185.1:14130175-14140964 GCA_020233015.1 Callinectes sapidus | reverse complement strand
AGAGAGAGAGAGCAGCTTAGCGTATCTTATGAGAAAGAACTAGAGGGGAGAAAAGAACAAAGACATTAATGAATATACACCGTGAGAAGAAAGATAGTTGGATAGTCCCAGTCACATGAAAATTACAAAGAGGAACAGCACACACACACACACACACACACACACACACACACACACACATACACACACACACACATACACACACACACACACGGTAGTAACAGCAATTCTTTTCGTACAGGTAAACTTTGACCGTGGAATTTACCTGGTGTGAGGTTGGATGTCTCCTGAACGTGATTATTACACGAGACGCACCACTGACTCCCGGATACCTCGGTCGATGCTTCTTGGCCTATAAATTCATCGGTGTGTGAAAGGTGTCTCAGGTTTCACTTTTTTATTGCCTTACTTGCCCTCAGGATTTTCACCATTTCGATTTCTGCGACTCGTGTGCCTTTCTCGATTTACGGTAATGATGTTGAAACGCTGTTCAGAAGATGGAAACACACACAGACTGCTCCACATTTCCGATATTGTTTCCTTGTATTCATGATGTAATCCGGATCTGCGTCCTGTTATGTGCCAAGTGACTCTAATGGAAAGAGAAAATTCCCCTCATTACTCCCCGCCGGATTCATAAAAGCTCGCCAAAGTTGCAGCGGATAGGAAGTACTCTCTTGCTTTTTTTTTTTTGCGTTCTTTGTGCCCATGCAAAGGTTGCTTAATCAGGCCACTTTTCTCCATATTTGTTCTCATGACAGATACTGCACCTTGTAGAACACTTTCTTTTGTATTTCTTCCTTTTTATAGCATTTATTCGGTTCAGTATTCCAGATTACAAATATTTGTTCAACAGAAAACGTTTGTATTTTTCTTGTGCAGAGAAGCATGTTTTGTAGTGTAGAATTGGGCCAGTGAAAGAAACAAATTGATAGAGAACTTTTCATTGTAAAATCAATGTCTCACGAGTTTCCCCCCAGCGTTCGCCTCTCAGCGTCAGGCCCACCCGCGAGTTACGCCAGCCGTCGGCTCTGCTTCACGATGACTATTCTCGGCTCTTGGTTATCAGGCAACGCCGCGCACAGCGTACTACAAACCCCGCCCGTAACAACAGAAGGCCTCACTGGTCATCTGAACCGGGTGGCCGCAAGTGAGGTCAGACACGATGGGCTGAAGGAAGGAAGACTCGTCCACTCCACGCTGTGTTGACGGACACTAGTATTGTGGTGATGAATATTTGGCCTCTCATTGCCGAGGCTTCTAATGCCGGGGAACAAACACTGCGGGGGCAATTAGTTTCTGGACGTTATCATGCAGGGCAGAGCATTTTTTCCCTTCCACCTCCAATTAATCCTGGACCTTATCTTGTTTACTCTGGCGTCCTAATGTTGGCTTCATTTCTCAACCTTTTGTCCTGCCATTAAAATCATACAACTTAACCTTTCAGCCGTAAGGTCGCCACGACTGGCGGCGCCGTCACCGGCTGCACGGGGAGGTCTTGGTCGCGTGAGACAGCCTCCTCGCGCCGCCCTTCACAAGCATTAATACCAATCAGTAGAGCCGTAACCACGACAGAACAATGAGACGCCCTTTCTTCTCTACGACCACTAAAACCAAGATTCGCAGGCACAACATGCTCGCTGCAGTTTAGGGACTCGGTTAACCAGGCGGCCGCCACGCTGACCTCCAATGTCCAGGAACCAGCGCTTCTCGCCCCTCTGCCTTCTCTGGTCATCCACAACAACTGGATTTTTATATACACGAGTTTGATATGGACCGCCTGTTATCTATGCGGTGCTACACGTTAAATTGTACTTCTTTTGGGTATCACAATCGTTGTGGCTGAGTCTCTCCTCGTGGTGCTTGTTGCAGTGGTGGTGCTGATGCTGGCAGCCGTGAAGGCATGAGGACGTAGCTTCTCTTTGTGTTTGACAGCTGGATTGTTTCTGCGTGACTGAGATTAATTATTGACCAAGTGTTTTATAATTTGTTTTACTGTAATTTACAGACGTGTGTGTGTGTGTGTGTGTGTGTGTGTGTGTGTGTGTGTGTGTGTGTGTGTGTGTGTGTGTGTGTGTGTTTGTGTTTCTTCCAAAAAGTGTGTTTCCCCTGTATGTTTTCACTCAAATCACTTGTCACCGCCTTTTCCCTTTTTCCTTTCCAGTTTGTTCTCAAGTTATCTTCTCATCAGGTTGTCCTTCAAGATACTGGAATTCCCTTTAAAAAGAATGACGCAAGAGGAAAAACAAGCTCATTCTGATTGTTGTCTTTTGTGTTCTGGTATTCTGCCGTTGTTATGAAGACACTCGGTGACCATTTTTGAGGTGAGCGTGACGGTCAAGTGACGCTGAGTGACCCTCCCTCCCCCACCTCGAACACACTGCCTTTCCGTCCCTAGGGAAAACAAGGTCCGTGACGGAAGCCAGCGCACAAAAGACTCGGTTGCTGTTTTTCATAACACGATGGTCCTGGATTCACAGCAAGCCACAAAAAAGCTCCGCGTGGTCGAGAAAAAAAGAAAGTAAAGGAAAAAGGGTCCGTCATTGGCTGGCTGAACCTCTTTTGTGCTTGGGGATTATTCTCGCCGCTGGGAATCGCCATCCGTCGCCACCGTGCTCTTCATCGACATTTATTTCCTGTAATGTTATTCAGTTTCAAGGATTTAATTTTGCAAGCGTACGTGCATAAGCTAATTAACCCTGTGATCAGTACATGGCAGGCTGCAGTACGCTCCGGATGAACAGTGAGGCCCGTTATTCACTGGCGGGAGTATATCATCCCCTTACACTTGATTATGCCGGAGATCACAGGAATAATGTTGCTGCCGCTCCTCCACGGAGTCATTGCGGTAGGTTGTGCCTATATCATGGGCTGCCACTACGGTACGAACATTTAATGGCCTACTGGATAATCATTGTCGCTTATCTGCGCCTTGCTGGAAGTCTGTAGTTATATTATTTGAGGTAAGATGCAGCACAATTGTTTAGTGACACTTCAGAACTATCTGATGACGATTAAAGTTGTAAGATGACAGGCTCCCTGTGTGGAGATCATCGTTTTAACAATAAAAAAATCATTCTTATCGAGAGAGAGAGAGAGAGAGAGAGAGAGAGAGAGAGAGAGAGAGAGAGAGAGAGAGAGAGAGAGAGAGAGAGAGAGAGAGAGAGAGAGAGAATGTGTGTGTGTGTGTGTGTGTGTGTGTGTGTGTGTGTGTGTGTGTGTGCGTGCTGGTGATGGTTTTGGTATGTATTTGGAAAGAGAAGGGATCCAGGAGCACTGCAAGGCGCTATCTCATAAGAGAGGCTCTTGAAGACGGCATACGAGTACAGTGGGACGCTGTCATCCGTCCTGGCACACGCATTCCACCTTACGCATGCCTTTACCATCTCTACCTTTAAATCCACGCCCTCTATCGTCCACGGCGTCACTATCACCGCCACCACTGCCACCATTGCCGCCGCAGCCACCGCCGCCAATTAATATTTAGTAAGGATTTTGCATAATTTCAATTACCAGCGAGATCCCCGCCCCTCAGCGACAGCAACACGACCAACCAGTACTTACTCGAATCTTTTACCATTATCTAGGCATTAACCCGTCACTGTTTTTTTCCTATTGCTTTAGAAATCTAAGTACGTGTGCAACACTGGCAGCTCTGATGGTCGCCGCCGGACAGATGGGAGCAACGCCGTGCATCCTCTTGTTTCTGAATGTCACAGCTTGTCTAGTGCTGGGTGACATCCTGTATGTGGAGACTAGGATGACCCTTGACCTCACACGAGTGTCAGAGGTCAAGGTGCCTGTGGTGGCCCTCCATTTCCTTTACCCATGCATCCCCCACAAACTGCTCTCAGGTCAGCTCAGGACAGTATGCACACAGTATTTGTTATTTTTGCAACATAACACTGTTTGTCGCCCAGTTTAGGTGTGGCTGCCCCTGTTGAGGGAACATGTGGTCCAGCACTCTGAAGGCAAGCCACGGGTCATCTCCCAGAGTTCACAGGTTATTACATACTCTCTCGGCAACGAGGAATAATGAAATGGACAATTTATTATTTTTTTTTCGTACATCGATGAGGTCCTCTGTTTTGAATGACTAATTTCACTTAATGTCATTATTTTTTGGCAGTGATTGACAAAGCCGTGCCCTTCTAATGCTGTTTTAGAAAAGTCGGGAGTTGGTTAATTAGAGCGTGTTGAATGTGAGCCGCGGCTGGCCACGTGACGCCGCACTGACGCCGCAAAGGGCAAGGTTTTAACATCCACGAGAATTGAATTAATTAAGACTAATGAAGCATGTTGTTGCATAACTGTTGTCCTTATGTACACAGCGAAATTTTCCCAACAGCAGAACCCTTGGATACCGCCTCTGCCAGCCTCATCACACCATTTCTATGTGCGCATGCTCGTCTGCCTCAAGGCCGACGCCAAGCCATGTTATAATGTTCTCACAAAATATATAGAGAGATTAATTCCCATGGTTAGTGTTTATCCAAAGTGAGTTGTACGCAAAAGGTTGATATACATTCATGCTTCCGTGACTCTCACCGCCGAATAAAATAACCGTAAAGAAACAAGAAAAATAAGTAAAAATAACAAGGAAACTGGCCAGAGAAAAAGCCACACGGTGAACCGCGATGCAGGAGTGGATGGGAGGGGCAGAGGAGGAGAGGGAGTGAGGGTGGAGTCGGGAGGAGAGAAGTGCTCGGACAGGGAGAGGGGAGAGATGCAGAGAGAGAGAGAGAGAAAGAGAGAAAGAGAGAGAGAGAGAGGGGGAGGGGGGGAGTGAGTCCTCGCCCGGCACTGACAAAACACAGCGAAACGACCACCTGAGTAGAACCACTGAGGCTTAAAGCGAGACCTTAAACGAGCGAAAGTGAGCAGCAAATGAATCCCGTAATGAATCGGAGTGTTTGTAATGCCACTGAACATGTACTCGTAATGAAGCTGAGAAAGCGTGCGTATTATATATCATTATAGACCCAGAGAGAGAGAGAGAGAGAGAGAGAGAGAGAGAGAGAGAGAGAGAGAGAGAGAGAGAGAGAGAGAGAGAGAGAGAGAGGTTAGAATTTTGCACATATACTCATTTAAGTGAATCTTTTTAGGCATGTCTCAATAAATCTTTCATCTCAAGCCTTCAAAATAAGCTCATGATGATGCCTCGATTGCCCACTCGCCAACTCGCCTGAGAGGCAATGCACTACAGACTTCTCAGATGGTAATACTAACCAGATGCCTCCTCTTCTCCATTACTCCGCACCCTTCCCTCCATCCCTCTACCTCCCTACTACCTTCCTACTTCCTCCTCCTCCTCCTCCTCCTCCTCCTCCTCCTCCTCCTCCTCCTCTGCTTGTGTTTCTTCTCTTCTTTCGTCTTAGAGTGTTCATCGTCCTTCCCATGTCTTCCATCTAATACTTCTTGTATCAGGTTCGTTTTGCAGTAGCTGTAGTAGTAGTAGTAGTAGTAGTAATAGTAGTAGTGGTAGTATTTGTAGTAGTAGTGGTGGTGGTGGTGGTGGTGATGGTAGTAGTAGTGGTGATGGTAGTAGTAGTGGTGATGATAGTAGCAGTAGTAGTAGTAGTAGTAGTAGTAGTAGTAGTAGTAGTAGTAGTAGTAGTAGTAGTAGTAGTCCTCCTCCTCCTCCTCCTCCTCCTCCTCCTCCTCCTCCTCCTCCTCCTCCTCCTCCTCCTCCTCCTCCTCCTCCTCCTCCCTTACATCCCAGCGTATGATGGCTGACTGTTTGGAGTATAAAAAGAGGGAGATACCCAATAGTAGAAGCAGGTGGCTGTGTGGGTCTTGTATTGGCGAGGCAGTCCTGGGGAAAGCAGGCGGGGAAGGGAAGCTTCATTTCCTCCACTAATTGTGTTTGAGGTTTATTATTGTACCTTGTTATTACCGAATTATTTTTGTCCGTTGTTTTGTTATTTGTTCCTGCCTAGTCAGTGAAATCCTTTTTATTATTGTTTATTGTTATTTTTTTCACTATCATTATTATCAGCTTTATTATTATCACTGGCCAACATTTTTCAACTTGCTGTAGTTATGTTATTGATTGAGTTTTTACTACGCATTACGCATAATTTTTCGTTTTTGTGTCCATGCAATTATTATTATCAAGTTCATTATCCTCTTGTCACATCATCGGCTTCATAATCCTCTCATCACATCATCAATCCTCTCAGTCTCGCAAGAGTGAGCGTGTCGGGATGAGGCGAGGCGAGGCGGGGTGGGGGTGGGGGGGGAGGGGTGGAGGAGGTTGGTGGAGGAAGGAGGGGACCCAGGATGTAGGGGAAGAAGGTATCATAATGACATTGTTCTGTCACACCCACACTCTCGCACTGTCACCATTACTGTCACGCTGATGGTTACACGTGGTTTTTTCCTGTGGAGGTGGCAGCAGCGGCGGTGTGACGCTACGTGCCAAGGGCGCCTCAGTGTCGTCTGCACCATCCGTCACCTCCGTTTAGACGAGTCCGCGGTGCATTGCCAGTTTTCCGTCGCATTTCATCCTGGGCTCTGTGACGGTGAACCCTCCACATTACATTTTCGCTTCACTGCTTCTCGTTCTACTACCTTCAGTACCTCCTCCTCCTCCTCCTCCTCGCCATCGTCGCCACCCCCGTCAATGGCAGTTGTGTCGTTTCCTTGGCCACTTCTCATTATTCTTCAGATATCATGCTTACTGATAAATTGATGGCTTTCGTTCTCCTTAGGCAAAGATGGTCATGCTCCGTAGCCACCACCTCTCTCTCTCTCTCTCTCTCTCTCTCTCTCTCTCTCTCTCTCTCTCTCTCTCTCTCTCTCTCTCTCTCTCTCTCTCTCTCTCTCTCTCTCTCTCTCTCTCTCTCTCTCTCTCTCTCTCTCTCGTCGCATCCATTAATATCTCCCCCAACCTCTCCCCTTCCCTATCCCCGGCTCCGTAGCTCCCCCTTCTTCCCTTCCTCGGTATTCTCCTTACCCCTCCATTGCTGCCAACGACGGGAGGGGATAAGGAGGTGGAGGAGCGAAATGTCACTTACAACCCCCATCACGTGTTGCTTGCCCACGACTCCGGCTTAGTTCTTTGTTTACCCCTTGTCTCACCTTACCACCACCACCACTACCACTACTACCACCACCACCACCACCACCTCCTCCTCCTCCTCCTCCTCCTCCTCCTCCTCCTCAAAGCTAAGAGGTTCCTCCATCTTTGATTTCTTTCTGTCGCCAGGAAAGTGTTGGTCTTGTCATGGTGTGCAATTTATTTATCAAGTCTTGCGCGAGTTGGCCGAGATGTGGTTAGGTATTGAGGTGTGTGTGTGTGTGTGTGTGTGTGTGTGTGTGTGTGTGTGTGTGTGTGTTTGTTGTGTTGTGTTGTTGCGTTGAGTTTCATTGGCGATTGTACATGGTCGTGTGTGTGTGTGTGTGTGTGTGTGTGTGTGTGTGTGTGTGTGTGTTGTGCTTGTGTTGTTGTAGTTGAGCTTGTCATTGCGATCTATCTCTCTCTCTCTCTCTCTCTCTCTCTCTCTCTCTCTCTCTCTCTCTCTCTCTCTCTCTCTCTCTCTCTCTCTCTATCATCATCATCATCATCTTAAAGCAGCCATTTCGTACCCAACATCTAGAGATCTGCTTCTTGAGTGCTTGCCTTGTATACACGATTGCCTGTAGAGCCTTCACTAGTGACTCGCACCTGTACTCTTCGTCCTATAATTTGTAATCCCTCCTCCTCCTCCTCCTCCTCCTCCTCCTCCTCCTCCTCCTCCTCCTCCTCCTCCTCTATTGCAAACAGCTTCTACTACTTTGTTCCTGCATCGCGCCCCGCCAGCCAGTCCTTCAGGCGGGTGTCAGTGTAGGGAGGCAAGTCAAGGCCAGACTCTCCATTATCCACACTGGGAGGGGGAGGGGTGCTTGGGTTTTTTACGGTGTCTATGAGGCTGTCTGAAGAAGAGGGAGGTAGGGGGATAGAGGGAGGTTGGCTGACTGCCTGGGTCTGCTTGGCTAGGTCTGGCTATCTGGTTGTCTGACTGGTTGGTTGACTAGCCGGGTCTGGCTGGCTGGCTGGCTGGTTGGCTGGGTCTGGCTGTCTGGTTTTCTGGCTGGTTGGTTGACTAGCCGGGTCTGGCTGGCTGGCTAGCTGGTTGGCTGGGTCTGGCTGTCTGGCTCTCTTGGGGGTTGTTTGACTAGCTGGGTCTGGCTGGCTGGCTGGCTGGGTGGCTGGCAGGCTGGCTGTCGGGGGCAGGGTACGGAGAAGCTTGCTTGGCAGGGGAAAGTAGGTGGGCGTGTTTGCCATTTATCATTCAGCGTCTCTGGGTTGCAAATATAGGCAGGAATTGCAGAGTCTTGTTGCTGAGTATGCCGGGGAGCGTGGGTCGTGTCTTCCATTAGATGCTGCCTTTGGAATCGCTGTCACGAGCACTGATGTCTGCCCCTACATAGGTTAACAGACAATTTATCACTAGTCTTTTCACTGGGGGAAATATATTAAAACACACACACACACACACACACACACACACACACACACACACACACACACACACACACACACACACACACACACACACACACACACACACACACACACACACACACACACACACACACACACGTCATTATTTTTATCACCGACTGTAATATTTAGTATCTGGATGTCCAAAAATATCTATGAGGCGCTTTGAACAGTTAAGAATAAGATATGTGTAGATGCAAAGGAAACACAGAAAATTACATGTTTTGAAACCTGGGAAGTCGTCGTTCATCGTCAGTACACAGAAGTTCACTGAGTATTTCCAGGAAACTGTTGACGGACATGGAAGAGGGAGAGAGAGGGACGAAGGAGAGAGAGTGTGTGTTATCGTATTGAAGGAGAGGGGAGGGAGAATGAGATGGAGGAAGACAGGTGAGGGCGGGTCTGACGGGGGGTCTGGGAAGGAAGGTAGCTGGAGAGGAAGGAAAGGGAGGAGAAGGAGGAGGAGGAGGAGGAGGAGGAGGCAAGGGCAAGCAGAAGGCCACGGCGTCTCCTGAACAAACAGTATCTTCACTAACAATGTCTTGCCCGCCGTCGCTGCACCGCCGTCACTACAGCCCCCAACTAGTGTGCTTTTATATCCATGTTTTTTTGGTTTTATTCTACTTGCTACTCATGTTCTTATCCGCAGGAATTTATTCGCTTTCCTGTATCATTACTTTCTTATTGCGGGTTTCAATCTCTTCTTGTATGACTTTTTTCACACATTTTCTCTTTTCCTAATTTTCCCTCTGGTGGTTGTGAGCTTTTTCTCTGCCTCTAGTTGATATATTGTGGACCATTTTGTCTTTCATTTGTCTTCTTAACTGGTATTATTATTATTATTATTATTAATATTATTATTATTATTATTATTATTATTATTATTATTATTATTATTATTATTATTATTATTACTATTATTATTATTATTATTATTATTATGATGATTATTATTATTATTATTATTAATATTATTATTATTATTATTATTATTATTATTATTATTATTATTATTATTATTATTATTAATCATTATCACTTATTATTATTATTATTATTATTATTATTATTATTATTATTATTATTATTATCATTATTATTATTATTATTATCTTGTTATCATTATCAACCTACTACTACTACTACTACTACTACTACTACTACTACTACTACTACTACTACTACTACTACTACGACTGCTACTACTACTACTACTACTACTACTACTACTACTACTACTACTACTACTACAACTACTACTACTACTACTACCACTACCACCTTTACCATATTGATTACTTTTTGTATACTTGCGTCTCCTGTTCTCTTTTCTCTGTTGGTTTGATATTACTTTCTCTCTATCATTATAATTCTTTGCCACCTAATTATGTACAGTCGAGTTTTTTTTCTTTACGGATGATTGGTAGTAATCTCTCATAATGACTGGAGAGAGTTGTGACAGCTCAGGGTCCCTGCTGAGGCTTCGGATTGGCTCAACATCCTATTGACCTGTCGATCATACATGTGTGTATTTATAGCACGAGGTCAAAGTCAGGTTTAGGTCATACTGGCACAAACGCGGCCTCTCCGTCTCGGCGCCTGGAAGTTTGAAGGGTAAAGTCAACTTGAGACCTGTAGTAAGTTGTCTTTACGCCGTGGGCCGCGCGCGTTCGTCGCCGCCGCTCCTTATGTAGAGGTGAATGTACGGGTCAGTTCAAGGTGAGGTGGATATATACTGGCACGTCGTCCTCGGGCGAGTGTGACCTTTTCAGCGTGCTATCGCGTTGCTGGAGACGGCGGGCTCCTCGATGTCTGCGTTTTGTTTTCGTCTCGAATTTTATGGTCTCGCCGCCCGCGGAGTGTTGCGGTGGGCGATGGGTGTTGCCGCCTCAACCTGCCGGGGCGCGTGTTGTCCCGGGGACGCTGTTGGACGCCTCTACGATTCACCAAACTTTACTGCGATTTTATATTGCTTCCCATATGTTTTTGTTCCCCTTCTCGGCACTTGATGGCTCAGCCTGTGTGTTATTGCTATTTCTTGTTTGCTCAGAGACATGGTCATGCGTGTTGTGATGTGATCACCATCATTATCATCATCATCATCATTATCATCATCATCATCATCATCATCATCATCATCATCATCATCACTATTATTATAATCATTATCATCATATTATTATCTACATCATCTGATATGCTGACTGCATTCCAAGGGTTTCACGAAGCTACCTGTCCTCTTAGCAGTTCGCTCACTAGTCCCAGACAGCTGGGGCGCAGCGAGTGTCTTCCTCGCTTGGC
>CM035185.1:14085408-14096386 GCA_020233015.1 Callinectes sapidus | reverse complement strand
TCTCTCTTACTCTCTCTCTCTCTCTCTCTCTCTCTCTCTCTCTCTCTCTCTCTCTCTCTCTCTCTCTCTCTCTCTCTCTCATCCCTCCCTCGGGCGGGGTAGGCCAGGGGATGCCCGGGGCGTGGCGCATCACCCTCCCACCGACACAGGATGCAGGAAACTTAGACTTGTTTTTGTGCAGCTCCTGAATGCAGATTTATTCTACACAGGTATAACAGGTTGGCGAGCAGCAAGCGGCCCAGGAGGGGAGGCCGGTGGCGGAGGGGAGGGGAGAATAGTAGGGGAAGGGAGAGAAGTGGAGGAGGCAAGGGAGGACGATGGCGTTAGAAGAGTAAGAAGGATGAAAAATTTACAAAACTGTATGGCTGAGAAGGTGAAGGAAGAGGATGTGGTTGAGGTGGTGGTGAATAAACGAATAATTAAGTCGAGAAGCCAGGTGGAAGAGGAAGTGTGTGTGTGTGTGTGTGTGTGTGTGTGTGTGTGTGTGTGTGTGTGTGTGTGTGTGTGTGTGTGTGTGTGTGTGTGTGTGTGTGTGCGTGTGTGTGTGTGTGTGTGTGTGTGTGTAAGTGTAAGTGTGCAAAACATTACATATTCTTCTTTATAATTAAATGTTAAGAACACGGTGGCTACTGAGGATGTAACTTTGACCCTCCGCAGGAACACAAGAGGCAGCTTTATCTCTCCAGTCACCGCTAACTCTCCCCGATCAGTAGCCAAGCAAACACTAAATACACCTAATGGTCTCAAGATTGTTCTCATCACTTGCTCCGCTGTAAAAGTCTTCAAGATACTATAATTATCAACAAATACACGAGAAGAGAAAAAAAAATTAAGAAAGAATACCTGAAGTAAAACCTTGCAACGATAAGATATAATATAAACATGCCTTCATGACAGTTTTACTAACACAACATATATTAGATCAAGGGAATGGTTGGAGGCTTAACAGTAATGCCGACTGGAACTTGCAAGGAAGCTGAGACAAGGATATCGACCGAGGACATCATTACGTACTTAAAGATGAGGCCGTACAATTTTCACCGGGAAAAAATGTACATACGAGTATATATATAATTCAAGATACAAAAATTCTTTCTGTCTGTCTGTCTGTCTGTCTGTCTGTCTCTCTCTCTCTCTCTCTCTCTCTCTCTCTCTCTCTCTCTCTCTCTCTCTCTCTCTCTCTCTCTCTCTCTCTCTCTGCCGAATCATGGTACTTATATACTACATGACCTCAGCCAGACTCGTGGTTGTAATGTTATCCGAGTGAGGCTGAGGTCACAAGGTTGGAATAAGAAGGCTTTTCCTCTTTATGGACGCACCTTACACTACCCAACAAGTCTAAGCAAAGAAGGTCAGGTTGCACACGACTTCATTTTCCCTCAATTTAAAAGGAATGGAGGAGACGCTGTGGAAAGGAGCGATGAGAGCGGAAGAGGGAGGGAAGGCAACAGAGGGAGGGGCCAGAACAAAAGTTGAGAGAAAGAGAAGAGGTAAAAGGGGGAGAAGACTGAGGAAGAGGAAGGGGAGGGGCGTTTGGAGCAGGTGAAGGGAGAGGGGGAGAAGAGAAGGAGGAGAAAGAAGGGGAGGTGAGGAGGGCAGGTGAGGTAGACTTCTTCAAACCTGTTCACCTAAACGTCCTCAGAGGGTGACGCTGTCTGCTGTACCTGGACGAGCTCACACCTGCCGGCTCTACACACACACACACACACACACACACACACACACACACACACACACAGAAAGACTCGACTTGTAACTTGTTCATACGCTTGCACCTTTTTAATTCGGTACACATTGGAACAACCGTACTGCCATGCGAAAAAACAATTAATTTTATCCCTCTCGCTGCTCGGCCAAACACTTTAAAATATCAACCATACACCGACCGCCAATGACTCAACCACCGCGGTGTAAAATAAAAAATATATATACCTTCATGTAATACAAATGCGGTAATCGGCAACCATCAAAATTACAGGATCTTTTTTTTTTTTTTTCATTTCTCCTGTTTATGATATTGCGGGAGAGACAGCAAGCGGCGTGCGAGGGAGAGATGGAGTAAGGGAGGAATAGAGGAAGGGATGGATGGAGGGGGGAGGGAGGGAGGGCAGGTGGGAACACATGTCTCTCTATTACTTGCTGCGACACTCGTGAATACTTGACGAGAGTTGATTGGCACCAACAGCGGGGCGCGGAGACTGGCTGCCGACCTACGGCGGAAATTTTGCTCTGCCGGATGAAAAAAAATGGGGAGTGAAGTAGAGGTGTCGAGAACGTTGTGTGTGTGTGTGTGTGTGTGTGTGTGTGTGTGTGTGTGTGTGTTTCTGTATGTATGTACTTTCGTCATAGACATGCAATTGCTGATATTTTTCAGTGCTACTCGCATGTTCTGTGAAGTTAACACGTGCCTTTTATTCGCAATCTATACTATTTGACTTTTCTTTTTCCCTCAAGGTACACCAACTCACATCGTCCTAAAACAGGTTATTTTCAATAGCTTCAACAACTATCCTGTTATGACAAATCCAGATGCATTAACAATACAAGAACATTCTGTACTAAGCTTTTACCTTATAAGAACCAATGAAACGTACGTGGCAAGGTTTTTTTCTATAAGAGAGAGAGAGAGAGAGAGAGAGAGAGAGAGAGAGAGAGAGAGAGAGAGAGAGAGAGAGAGAGAGAGAGAGAGAGAGAGAGAGAGAGCGTTTCTAAACTGGCGGTGAGATTTGTGAATAAAATAATGTCACAATATTCAGTTATGACGATACAGCCCCTTTAATCCACCGCCTGATGAGGACTTGCACTCATTCCTTGGCCACATAAAAGGCAAGGACGAGGCTTACAATACGATACGCTTCACGATTCTCCAACACCGAGACGCTAACTTCTCCTCACGAGCCAAGGGTGATGCTGTTCTGCCTTCCAAGCCTCCTCTTTCCTCCCCTCCTATGTTCTGCCGCGGAGCCACGCACGACCTTCACCAACACGACGCCTTGTCCTGCACGGTGTGGCGCGCACTGCAACGTGGCCACACCAGGCAGGTTCTCTATACCCTTCACTGGTTTTTCTCACCGACTCAACTCTTCTTCCACTCTTCTTTATCTTCGCTGCTCTAACTACACCTTTTTTTAAGCTTCTTTATCATCATTATTATCATCATCATCGTTATCATTTTAATTTACTCGACAGGTTACTTAGCTCTACTGTTAGAATTGTTCCTAAGGCTGATCTTCTCCCGTTCTTGCTTGCCACTCCTGAAGCACCTTGGGACAGAACCTTTGCTTCATCCAGCTCTCGTCTCACATGCCGCCAGAGTGAAAGATATCGGAAGAACAAGCGAGATGAAAGAAAAGAAGGACAAGACTCCTCAAGCACGGTGTTACTCTGTCTGTTCTGACAATGGCAGTGACGGGGACATGACGTGATGTATTGCATCTCAAAAAAAAAAAAAAAAAAAAACATCTGCTACAACTCACTTCAGGTAATCAAGTCAACGAGATTTTACGTCTGAATCCTAGAATTATTATTTTTCTTTATTCTCAACGTCTGTGAACTAAACTACACGCTATAATAACTATTTTTTCAGACAATAAACTCAAAAGCTACCTCTATGTATTTTTTCTCTCAGGGTACTACGAGTGCAAATCTTTGAAGTCTCTATTACCCCTCTTACTTCCACACATAAGAATCATTAATCGGTCTCTCTTCCATCGTACTGTTTATTCCCTACCCTCACCTTCCCTCAAAGACCAGTTCACGGCAGGCATCAGGGAAGAGTGAAGAGTGGAAGAGGGGCTCACCAGCCCTCTGCAGTGCCTCTCCAGCCCTCTTTCTTCTCAAACTCGATTCAACTGTGTCCACACAATACATTAATTGTTATTGTATCAGCGGGAAGGTAAAATTATGCAGCCATTCGCTGGACGTGTTGGCTCATCGGGCATAGATAACAAGAGTGCCGGAATGCTAGTAGTTGGAGGACGAACCTGCGGGCGACGAATCCCATTAGAATTATTAGTCCTCAGCAGATTCCAGGGGTTACAAGCCAGGCTTCAGGGGTGCACGCAGCTGTAATTACCAATATTGCCTCTGCATGCCAGCGTTCCTTGCATCAAAACAATATGCAGCGAGCAATTACTATTTATCAATTCCGTCCTGTGTTGGTGGCCGTGGGGTGAGGACGGGTAGGAAGAGCTTGGCCAGCAGAAGTGCGTCCGCTGACCATTGCCGGCTGTGCACGCATGTTCTCTAAATGATGCATCGCTATTTGTGATCTCTGCTGTGAAACAATTTTCTTTGCGGCCACGTACATAGCACAGACACAGTGACCATCTACCATTCTCAGAAAAAAACTCGTGTAGTCTTG
Organism: Callinectes sapidus; assembly: GCA_020233015.1. NCBI lineage: Eukaryota > Metazoa > Arthropoda > Malacostraca > Decapoda > Portunidae > Callinectes > Callinectes sapidus. The sequence goes on along the minus strand of CM035185.1, from coordinate 14,092,023 downwards.
CGAATGAGTCTTCAGTGCTCAGAATGATGCAGTGCAGAGCCAAGATGCTTTGCGTGACAAATAGAGCGCCTTGACTGTACATTAGAGAAACATACATATATAACACTAAATGATCAATTGAAATGTATTCCTGAAAATTCTTACCACTGAGAATATCCAACACACGGAGTGCTGAGCACTTGCACAATCATTAATGCGGCCAATTCCAATTGTGTGTTCTTCATAAAACACGAAACACTTTTCATCACAAAATTTTAACAAAAGCTCTATCATGAAACTAAAACCCTTAATGTTTTCTATGTTTACTTTATCCAAATTTCCCTAATGATTCTTTACAAGTTTTGTCCAGGTTTATTGTCTGGTGTTGGCAGAGCAATATATTACTATTACGGGAAACGATAACAACTCGTGCTGACAAAGTGAATCATCGCAGTGACCATGTGTCAACAACACAAAACATACAGACATGCTCTTGCAATTAGTGGAAAAGGTAGCTGTTCTCTTAAACAACTTCATCTGGTAAAATCATAAATAAGCGCAATGGTAATTTCCCTAAGTAGGGTGAGTGAGGCAAGGGGAGTGTGTGAAATACTGTAGTGAAGCAGGAATCGGATCACTGTTAAGATTGCTCACGGTGTTGATGCTCTGAGAGGGAGAAGGTTAACGAGATTATCGCTTAGTGCACAATAATTAAAGTGAACCTTGAAGCGAGACAAGAAGGGGTCATTCTTGGTGAATGAGTGTGATGAAATTACCGCCACAAGGGTAAGGAGGAAAAGTAAAAAGTTCCCTGGAAAACGAAGGGCGCCTCCATCCCACAGGCGCTAGCTCTACACACGCCCATTGACGGGAGATGGAATGAAATGAACAACAAAGCTTATATTCTCTTTCCTATTTGCTGAAGAATTTCAAGTAGATAACTATATAATTTTTGGGACAGCACAAAAGTGGACAGCTTTAAAATATTTCACATCCTTAGGCACAAAGAGTTAGATTTTAGTGTGGCAATATAAAGGGTATCTCAACATTTGTTAACTTCTGGAAAAAGGATAATGAACTTTGTCGACCTATTTAGGTGATAATATTATTCATTTACTTAACCCAACACTTGTTAATGTATCCATTGTTGTAAAAGAGAAAAAAAGAGAAAATCGAATGCCATGTTATGTGTGCACGTAAGACACAAACTCTATATACTAGACAAGTATAATACTCACATCCAAGCATGTGAAATTTCTACATGACCACGTACGTATATACGGTGCACGCACAAACACACACACACACACACACACACACACACACACACACACACACACACACACACACACACACACATACACACACACACACACACACACAGGCACAACATATCAGAAACAAACACAAATTGCAATAATACATATAATAAAGAGAATAAAAAAAACACTGTTGCAAATGTTAAAAATACATCTTGGGTTCCAAAGGCAAAACGTAGGAAGAATGTGGTGAGAGGGTGGGGGAGGAGTAAGAGGGGGGAGAGGGCGAAAAATTAAACCCCATTTTCTGTTTGGAAGAAAAGTAAGACGGGCCATTGTTCTTTGTTAAACAATGAAGATAATGCACCGACCCCTCTAAGGCAGGCAGTGGGAGGGATGTGATGGGGTGGGGCAAAGGGGGGAGTCCAAACCACAACAAAATTACTTGATGAAGTTAATTACCGCGTTCCTGGGGCGCTGCCGAGCCTCTGTTTGTGTTTCTGACTCTTTCTCCATCACTCTGTGTGCGCGCGCGCGTGTGCGTGTGTGTGTGTGTGTGTGTGTGTGTGTGTGTGTGTGTGTGTGTGTGTGTTGTGCAGCATTTAATTTACATCTGCGCTCGTCTTCATCTATGAGTGTCCGTGTTTCCTGTGTTTGAGTCTGCCTTCACCACTGATATGCGCCTGGAATGTTCTGTAGCTCGTTGGTCAGATTTTACCCAAGATGTATCATCAAAGTAAATCATCATAAAAAAAAAAAAAAAAAACACACAAATAAAAGACAGATTGCCATACATGCGGACAAACTTATAAACTTGATTTTTCCCCTTGCAACAAATGCTTTAAAGAAAATAATGAGCGAAAGCAGGTATTCATATGTTGAACTATTATAACGTAATATTTTGTTGGCCTTTTTCTCGTGACCTAATGACAACTTTATTTACTTACATGAGCAATGTAATGTTTTCATAAACTCGTCAATTTAATTTTTTTGTTTTATTTTTTGGAATTCGATCAACAAATCTACACTGTTAATAAGTATGAATAAATTTTTTATTCGTCTCTTGACAAGCCATACTTCATTGTTACAGAGTGATAACAGAACACCAATTCATTGTGATGGGAAGTATGGTACTATGTTAATGATTTACGCACTGTATCACGTAATGATTCGTGTATATCGGTTTGCTAAGTCATTTCACCGAAGAAACAGTCATATATATATATATATATATATATATATATATATATATATATATATATATATATATATATATATATATACATACACCGTGTGCGCGCGCGCACACGCGCGCGCACACACACACACACACACACACACACACACACACACACACACACACACACACACACACACACACACACACACACACACACTTCATTTGTACTTCAATACCAGTTTCCATATCACATATCCAATTATATTTACATGACGTTATTGTCAATTTTGATGATGGTTATAACATCCATCTGGAGCTCCACACACCAAAGTTCCAATCTTTGTTCTTGTTTTAATTTTCCAGTCTTCAAAACTTGGATGAATCTCGGTCACTTTCGAGATCAATAAGCCATAAATTCTCACTCCACTATTTTTTATCCTAGTACTCCTTGCACTGGCCTTTACTCTGTATTGCTGCCATTCGCATATGAAATCCTTGGATAAAGTGTTTCTTTTGTTTCCCGACGATATACAATTCTTTTATCTCCTGTCTACAAGTGAAATTACTTTCCTCCACAATTTTCATCACACCTGGAGGACAAAGTTTCTCCTACTTGCAACATATTCTTTACTCGTGTAACACTACCTCGTGAAATATTTTACCTCTCGCCGCTTGCCTTTTCTTTCAGGGAAGAACCCTTCCTGGATAACTTCAGTCACAAAATTGTGATTTTGTTTATCGACAGTAGGATGTTCTTGGAATACTACAGAGTGCCGATGAAAATTTCAGACTTTCATTTGCAGAAAAATATCTCAGGATCTTTACTACCGATATGCACAAGTGTGACATCAAAGTCACCACAAGCTATGTCCCAGGAGCTGATATAAAATAAATCTTGGTATTTTCTTTTCTACTCAAAACCTAAGAATAGTACGACTATATAAATAACTACCGAACTATGACATACAGGAAGTTAACTATATTTTCGCTACCCTGGCTGGCGCTTGTGTCGCCGAGCAGCAGTGAGGGTGGCTTGAGAGACACGCTAAAAACTCATGAAGTCAAAATGCCAACCAATCATCAATCAATCAACCGATCAATCTAAAGGTACCGCAGAAGATTCAACACAATAAGCTAGATGATTTTTTCCCAATCACCTCAATGCCTTAGCAGGTGTCGAAGATATATTTCTTAAGGTGCGCTAAGAGAATTACTTATTTTGTAACCTAAGGAGAGATCACGTTGGTATTGTCTTATTTCATTCACTTTCCTGCTGTAATGTTTGAGCGATATGCATTATTCTCATGACGCCGCCGGTAACGACAGTCAATGGTGGTAGTAGTAGTGGTAGTATTAGTAGAAGTAGTAGTAGTAGTAGTAGTAGTAGAGCAAACAAAGAGCAGGAGGTGGAGGAAGAGGAGCAGGAAGAGGAGGAAACAGAAAAGAAAAAGAAAGAAGATAACGACGACGACGACGATGATGACGACGACGACGACGACGACGACGACGACGACGACGACGACGACGACGACGACGACGACGACGACGACGAAGAAGAAGAAGAAGAAGAAGAAGAAGAAGAAGAAGAAGAAGAAGAAGAAGAAGAAGAAGAAGAAGAAGAAAGGCGAGAAAAGAGAGTGGTAGTAGTATCCGTCGGCTTCGTAGTAGTCTATTTTGGGTGGTAAGAAGAAAGATGTTACAAGACCCTTGCAAGCACGAGACTCCGGAGAGTTTCAAAATTCACGGGGCGGAGCAGCAGGGGAGAGAGTGGGCGCTTGAGCACACGCACACACACACACACACACACACGCGCGCGCACACACACACACACACACACACACACACACACACACACACACACACACACACACACTTGAACAATCTTACTGATGTGCTGTTCTAACCGTACTCCACATTTGCGTCAAAAGGAATTTTACCTGAAAACCGGAACAAAAATATTAATTACACAAACTGCATCCAACAAAATTATCATTTCCTCTCTTCTCTCTCTCTCTCTCTCTCTCTCTCTCTCTCTCTCTCTCTCTCTCTCTCTCTCTCTCTCTCTCTCTCTCTCTCTCTCTCTCTCTCTCTCTCTCTCTCTCCCGGTAAATATAAAATGAGTGAAAACTTTGAAAAATGGATAACAAACCATCAGAAATAAAACAGATACTTGCATCAACGTAGGATTAATTAGTTTCTATTAATTTGTGATCTTTAATAATACTAAAAGAGACAAAGTTTATCCTTCACACTGGACCCCGCCATAAAACTTTCAATGTGTGTGTGTGTGTGTGTGTGTGTGTGTGTGTGTGTGTGTGTGCGTGTGTAAAGAAGAGAGAGAGAGAGAGAGAGAGAGAGAGAGAGAGAGAGAGAGAGAGAGAGAGAGAGAGAGAGAGAGAGAGAGAGAGAGAGAGAGAGAGTTGGGTACAGAAGCAACAATTACGTGAATATTCCTTTCCGATGCCTCGCACGCGCGCTAGCTCACGCCCCCCCCCCCCCCCCTCCTCACACACACAATCATTTTCCATCACGTCTTTGAATGTCACAATCAGGCCCTAAAATATAAACACAAAGAAATAATTTATCCACCGCTACCGGTAAGATAAGGAGGAGAAGGAAACAGAGAACGAAGTAGGAATTAAAATGGGAGAAGGAGGAGGAGGAAGAGAAAGAGGAGGAGGAGGAGCAGGTGTAGAAGGAGGAAGCAGCCGAGTATGTATGTGTGAGGGTCGCGGCCCACAGCAAAGATTCACGCGGACTTGGGGGCCCCACGCTAAGCTCCCTAAAAGATTCACCCGTACACGTTCCCGCCTGGATTCGGGAAAGATTTAGGGGCCACGCAGCTTCACTTTGGGGGCAAGAGGAGGACCCGCAGACACATGACTCGTCGATGCGCCCTCTCTGAATTTGCCATCAACACGGCTACGCGCTGTCATATGGAAAGATACAGGGGCAAGGGATTCCACTGGCGTCCCATGAAATACCCACAGGCACAAGGCTCCGCTCCTGATACATAAAAGTGGAGGGAGGGGGAATAAAATGAAGAGAGAGAGAGAAAGAGCGAGGGAAAGAGGGAGAGAGGGAACCAGCAGTGGGTAAGAAAATATGCACACTTTATATTTCCCTCTCCCCCCCTCCCTCCCTCCCTCCCTCCCTCCCTTTCACTGCCTCGGCCACTTCCCTCCTTACCTCCCGCCCCCACCCTCCCTTTCCTAAGTGAAATGTTTTTCTTTCAATAATTATTTATAAGCGAGATTAATTGATTTTCTTTCCCTCGTGTGCTGCGTCCCACTCCTGATTCATACCTATGAGGGTTGTGCTTGCTTTACTCTCCATCTTCCTCGCACCGATCATTATTTCTTTCTTTTCTCATTTCCCTTCATTTCTCACCACATACTTCCAACATGGCGTGTAACTCACAGCCATTACCTCTCCTTGGCGCTATTACGAAATGGTGTCTGTTTTTTCACCTCCTTCATGAGTTCATTTTCTTGTACATCCGTCTCAACTCTCTCTCTCTCTCTCTCTCTCTCTCTCTCTCTCTCTCTCTCTCTCTCTCTCTCTCTCTCTCTCTCTCTCTCTTCGCCCTCACGTTCTCCAGAGATACCTTAATGAAATTCTCCTCTCTCCCACGAGATGCCCACGCACTAACTTCACTTACAAGCGCTCTCGTAATTGCTTTAGGAGACACACAACTCAATTTGCCTAAAGGAAAAAATATATATACTAGCATTTTCTTCAAGTCTTCCACAAGCTAGACGAAGACGCGCATTACCTCCAATGGCTTCTCCACTTCTTCATCCTTCGATCGTTCCTCTCTTCCTACGAGGAGGAGCGGGAGGTTCAGAAGGAAGGGAGGATAGGAGGGAGGGAAGAGGGGAAGGAGCGTGAATGGGTCTTCTCCCTTGCTCGGTTCTGGCAATCATTGGGGCAAAGGGTGGACTAAGGTGGAACTATTGGCACTTGGAGGTGAGGATTCCCTTGAGATGTGTGTGTGTGTGTGTGTGTGTGTGTGTGTGTGTGTGTGTGTGTGTGTGTGTGTGTGTGTGTGTGTGTGTGTGTGTGTGTGACTAGTGTTGCAATAAGATTAAAATGAAAAGGAAATGAAATGGTTGATAGGGATGGGAAGTGGAAGGCACTGAAGGATAAAAACATACACAGATTTATAACACACACACACACACACACACACACACA
>CM035185.1:14004545-14014545 GCA_020233015.1 Callinectes sapidus | reverse complement strand
CGAAAGAAGGAAGGAAGAAAGGAGTTAGGGGGAGAGAGGCAGGGGAAGGTAAAGGAGGGGAGGGTGAAGGAAGGGGGGTGAGGGAGGGGGATGTACAAGGTCAAGTAACCACATGAGTGACGTAAAACACTGCCTCAATACAATAATACTGTCTGGTAAACCGTTGTCTAAATATCTATGAACTTTCCACACACGTCATGTTTCATCATAAGAGAAGATGGAGACGCAGATAAGCCGCGAGTTAAATGGTAATGAGAGTAACGATGACAATGATGGTACAGTTGTTGACTATGATGTGTCAGGTGGGATGCTTCTCCAAACAATTTACTCATGATTTATGTTATGAAGTACGATGCAAGGTAAAATCAAACTGTGAAGAGTAGAGTGGCCTTGGTGGTGCAGGGGCTTGAGGATGCAGTACGCCCACGCTATATATGTACTGCATCTCTCCACCGCAACCGCCACTGCTCGATCAGCTGTATACTTACGGCCACCACCACACCGTCAATACGACCCGTAATTTAGCAACTTCCAGGCTATTGATTTTCGTTGGTGAACTTTACCCCGTACGACAAAGGTCTGGTCATCCATTATTCAGAGAGTAGACGGCCCCCTACCCTGAGGCGCCCGACACCACCTCGCCTTATCAAGCATTCTGTTTCCAAGTGTCTCCTGCACGCAAACCATCGCTTCTGTATCTACTATTATCACCTTGGCTCTCACCCCAACTCTCATCATCACCTCCACTACCATTAACACCATCGCCACCACTACCACCACTAACGCACCACCACGGCCACCACCACTACCACAACCACCTTCCTCCCGGCTCCTTCCGCTCCAGTACATCCACGTTATGCAGAACCACTCGTACGCGCAAACCTATGCATTTACCAGCCCGCACATCCACACATACTCTCACCCTGGCCCATGAATATATAAAATCTCCCCCTTACTCCATCACGCTCTCCTCTCTCACTCTACATGCTATTTCCCCCCCACATCCCTCCCTCGAACACATACATACATCATACGCACATCACACATCACAAAGATACACACATGCATATACATTAGCAAACAGATATACCACAGACACACATCCATACCACTCGGGCATATGCACGACACCCAAACACAATAAACCACACACACACACACACACACACACACACACACACACGCCTTTCCATCCATGCAGCAGCAGCACCAGTAGCAGCATGAGCAGGGCATATAAACATTGATTTTCTAGCCACCTTCATTCCTGCCCAAACACACAAACAAAAAGCACCCGCCTCAATTTACTTCCATGCAAGCGCCACCAGCATATAATCCTGACCCACCTATAAATACACACACAAGTGCACATACTACTGATATTCACCCTGCCTAAGAGCACGAACTCCAGTCACACTCATGCTACACCTGAGTCAGACGGCGTGCCTCATCCCCACTACAGGCACCACCATCACGCTACAACACTGTCTTTGTGGGAAACCTCCCCGCTTTTTCTCTCTCCCCAAGTCTTATCACTACTCCATGAGTCAAGCTTACGTGTCTCATTCTCTGCTGAAGGTGAACTTTTTTGGTAGGTAGTTTGTCATGTAAGTGTTATATGCAGGCGATTTCCTTCTAAGGGAGAAATGTTCTGACTTCTCTCTTGTATTTCTTTTTTCTAAATATGGAAAAGTGAAAGGTCTAGAGAAAACGTAACAAAAAATATTGCTCACTCACTCTGGCAAACCGTTTACCAAAAAATAATACGAATTGATACTCATCGGGGATCCTGTCACACGACGCGGTTACTGTTACGAACTTATTAGTAAAGCAGGAAAAAAATACAGTAAACATTGATTATAACTCCCTGACAACACGATCCAATGAGTTCCTGCATTACAAATTTGCCGCTCACTATTATTGAAAAATTACAGCACATGATATGCAAGATTAGATTATGTATGAAGGCTTGCATATACAATGGCCACGTTGGGAGAGAAAAAAAATGCCCCGAGGCACATTGTATCGTGTTACACACCTATGACGACAGAAGGAACGGAGAGACATCGGATGAGTACAATTAGAGATGCGGGAAGCAGCCCACGACGGGAAAGATGGAAGGACTTGTGAGTTGTGAGTTGTATGTGAGAGAGAGAGAGAGAGAGAGAGAGAGAGAGAGAGAGAGAGAGAGAGAGAGAGAGAGAGAGAGAGAGAGAGAGAGAGAGAGAGAGAGAGAATTTAGGATAAGGATGTTTAGCATAAAGGAGGAGGGAAGAAAAATAGTGAAAAAAGAAAGAAAGAGCGAGGGAGAAGTACCTTGGAAGTGCACAGTAAGAGAGGGAGGTGGAGGCGTAGCGAGTTAAGTCAAAAAGGAAGAGGAGAACAAAAAAGGAGGCGCGTGGGAGAGTGAAGGAGATGATGAGCTGCTGAATGTGGGAAAAAAAGAGAAGAGAGAGGAAAGAAATTAGGGTCCGGTAGGGTAAAAGAGTATAGTCGTGGTGGAGGGTTGAGAGGAAGAGAGCAATGGCTAATGTGGCAGGTGAAGTGTGGGAAACAAGGCAGGAAGGAAGGAGGTGAAGGTTACAAGTGTGTATCGTGATAATCTCAACCCACAACCTTCACCTCGCGGTCACACTGGTTCCCCCACGGCGAACACATAAGAGCAAGGGATACTCGGGGCAAGGTGGAGGTAGAGGATCAGGTGTGGTCGCTGTGTCGAGTTGTGAGGAACAGTCACAGTGGTCAGTGGTCAGTGTAACCCCGCGCACTACCGGAAGTGATGTTAAGATGACAATTACGAGGTGGAAGTACTCACGATAACAGTTGTGAAGGGTTAATATGCTACAAATTTTCCTGATTTTTCACTACAGCAACAGCATTAACAGGATGGCCATTTATAAACAGTACCTGATGATACAGGAGGTGAATGAGAGAAAACATAATTGCTTCATTCAGTAACTGTTTCGAAGCTAGTTTCATTGATTATTAATTTCACTGTCAATTCATACACTCCTTATGAAATTTTGTTTATTTTCAAAGATGCACAGGGACAGTAGTTGGTTGACACTATTGCCAAAGCTAACATTACAATTCATATCTCTTAGATTTACAGATTTATGACGTAAACGCTTTCTTCCTCTGAAGTTAAGGCCTCATCTGAATCCTACACGCCAGCACTGTCAAGACTGCCAACCTTGCGGAAAGAAGAACAACCAATCAATGTCCCTCGGTCGATTACTGATTAATGTCTTTTCAATGAATAATAAGAACCATACCACGATTATTCAAAATAACCGTATTCTTCAAGCCAACATTCGAGCAATTAAGTACTAACTGATTCCACTAGTTGTGTTCATACAGCATGATCTAATACGTATGACACCTCCACACGGTATGGAAAAGAACACTACAAATCTTGCTTTTACCATATATTCTTGACAAACAATTCCCTTAATATACTCAAGTAAATTATCATAAACTACTGCCAGCATGGGAAGGTTACCATACTTGCATAATCTTGGCGCGGAGGTAAGCAGAGGTGCCTTATCGGCACGCGCTCCGCGATCTGTTGGTATGCCTGGGGTGCTTACTAGACGCCGCTACATGGCTGCCGTAAAGGAGTAGTTCAATCACTGACAGTTCCCGATCTATAAGCTACACATTGCAGCCCTAATAAAAACAACGGACATGCTATACAAGATAAATGTCACGGGAGATTACATGCATGAATATACGTACATTATAACATTTGCTAGTATACATATCACGTTTAAACAAAACCTCCTTTAGCTCAGTGTAAGAAAGAGAAAAAAAAGTATACGTACATAACTAATGTTTCTAAGAATGGTCAAAGTACAATGAGTGATATGTTAACAACACTTAACTAAAGGGTACCGTCTATGGATGTCTACTACTACTACTACTACTACTACTACTACTACTACTACTACCAATAATAATAATAATAATAATAATAATAATAATAATAATAATAATAATAATAATAATAATAATAATAATCATTATAATAATAATAATAATAATAATAATAATAATAATAATAATAATAATAATATGAATATGAATATGAATATGAATAATTTGAATAATATGACTATGAATGAGCAATATGAATAAATAAAAAGAAAAACACAATTTTTCTCTTGTTAGATCATGTGCATGACCTTTGGAAATATTAGCAAATCAGGAAAAATGGAGGGACGGTATTATTGTGGTGACTATCAATACTCGTGCGTAGGTGCTTAAATTCCCTGAAATGGTCATAGAAAGTGTGAATACATTCTGCCCAACAGGCTGCCGTGACTGTGATGGCCGGCACGTGCAAAAACGACGCCAGAGAGTGAGGGAGAAGGAACCAGCCTCAGCAATGATAGTACCAATATTATCAGAATTCTGAACAACTCACTTCCATGTACACAGGTATCAATATGGATTGATAGATAGACAGGCAGGTTGGTAGATCATGAAAAAAAATATACAAAGGTTCAGTGTTACTGATGTGCCCGAACTCAGAACATTTTTGATAATATCCTGAGTAGTGAGTGGATGAAGGTTCATGAAGCTTCATTGCGCCACACGTCAAACTCGTACAGTCTCAAACACCAAAAGGGGCCGTTAGAGATAACACATTGCCACGAAGGCTTACAGTAGACGGATCGTAGTAGCACCATATAAAATATATTACGTAGGTAACCTTCAGCGAACATTGCAGCTCACATAATCGTTCAGCAGATTTATTTGCGAAAAGCGCCACTGGTTACCAATTCGTGTATAATACGTGTTTAGCAATTCCACCAAGCATATATTCACAGCGTTTGCAGTCGGGATATTAGAGATTGCTACACCTACGGACCAATTAAATCATTTCTGGACTTGAATTTCTGTAACCAGTGGCTTCAGAATTGAAATTATTACGAACACGAGTATGTCCACATTTCCGGAGTCAAAAATCACACACAGACGCATATATCTAGTGTCATCGGCGATCAGATCATAGTTTAATTAAAATCTCGTGAGCCATATCAGCTTCAGTATTGGCGACTAATATGCGGCGTCACAAGTCCTGCTGATGAATCCAATGCTGCTGCTGCTGCTGCTGCTGCTGCTGCTGCTGCTGTTGTTGTTGTTGCTGCTGCTGCTGCTGTTGCTGCTGCTGCTGCTGCTGTTGCTGCTGCCCACTCTCCTCTCCTCTCCTTCCATCTGTCCCTCTTTCTTTCCCTGGCCATCATTCTTTCCTCCTCAGATACCTCTCTCTCTCTCTCTCTCTCTCTCTCTCTCTCTCTCTCTCTCTCTCTCTCTCTCTCTCTCTCTCTCTCTCTCTCTCTCTCTCTCTGTAATAAATGGAACAACACATATATCAGTAACAATATCTTATTCAGTGATATTTATTATCATAAAAGGAAAAATGTAGCTTTTCAAGAATCGGTAATGAAAGTCACTCGACTGATTATTATCGAGGAAAAGGTGGAGACGGTTCTACCTTAAGGTAACGCATAAAACTATGTCATTTTAACAGTTTTAACATGACACACGAATAACGCTGTTCTTTTTAGGATGACAGAAGGTACGATATGAAAACTGGTTGCCTGCTGCAGGAAGGTTACAAGGTTACAATCAAATAGAAAAGACGCAACTAATAAAAGGAAAAAAAAACTGTCAGCGGTTGCAATAAAGGGGAACATTACGATGAATCTATTATTTAAGTAGAAAGAGGTATGATAATGACACATTAGCAACACCTGACTTTATCCTATTTAAAATCAATTACCAAATATAATCATATTTCCAATGCAAAACTATGAATCTAAAAAAATCAATATATTGAATGTTCAACACTTTTTGAGAAGAGATTCTTTTCTCTCTCATTTTCGTCTATGAATCTTTCTCGTGCTTCAAACACTCTTCCCCCTACCACAACTTTCCTCGCACGCTGACCCGCATACAACAGCGCTGGGTCAATGTCTCGGCGTCGGAAATAAGAACACTTTTTTCCACCTACACCACACTAATGTAAAATCCTTCAGTTTCCTCAAACGTAATGTGGTCAATATACCGAAGCAACCAGATACCACTACGAACAATCTGGCCACTTTCTTTTTCCTCAATGAGTGCGAACATTAGTTCAGAACTGATAGGAGCAGGTAGCTTCCTGTGATTGCAGGTTGGCACCGCATGATAGGTGTATACGCGCCAAATTGATACCCACTATTTTTGATACGTGGACCTCATAATTTGTTTGTGGCTTTTGAAACTTTCTGCCGGGGCGAGGTGGGTTGCTGGATGTAAGGAGGAGGAAGAGGAGGAGGAGGAGGAAGAGGAGGAAGAAGAGGAGGAAGAGGAGGAGGAGGAGGAGGAAGAGGAGGAGGAAGAGGAAGAGGAGGAGGAGGAGGAGGAGGAGGAGGAGGAGGAGGAGGAGGAGGAGGAGAAGGAGGAGGGTTCATATACAAAAAAAGTGTAGGCAACAGCCTTTAGGATTTAGAGTGCTACGAACAATTTCATTTCGTCAGTTTTCAAAGCCAGTAAGAGAAGGAAGAAACGAAGGTTAGAGGGGAGTATGAAAGGAGGAAGAGGAGAGAGGGGGTAAAGCAGGATACAGGAAAAAAGTTGGTATAATAAGGGGAGGTTGGCATCACGTTAAGGGGTGAAGGAGAGGGGGTTCGAGTTTAAATTGTCGGAGAAAGAGCAGGAATTATGTGGATTATGCGAAGGAAGTAAGCATTATGAAGGAAAAAATGAGAGGAAGGTTTATCCTGTCATGATGAGAAACATACGTGTAAGGGAAGGGAGGGCTGAGGGAGTGAGTAAGGAAGGGAGGGAGGGAGGTACGGCAGAGTGGCAGAATCGTATGTGCGGCGACAAGAGAAAAGTGGCGATTCAGTTATGGGGCGACCGTGTTGTTTCAGTCTCTTTCTGCTACTGCCGCCTTAGCCTCGTGTACTGCCTGTGCAGTGCGGGAGAAGCATGGTAGGCATAATGTTGTCTCGGATAACTGCTAATAATGCTAATGAAGTCAACCACACCGCGCCTCGTGCTCCCCCCTTTCCCTTCAGTTGCCTAATTCAACGCGCGGTGTGTGTCTGCGTCATTAAGTCAGCTGTGGTTCCTGTTTGACGACCACCTGTGGGGGAGGAGGCGAGGAGACCAGGTGCAGCCCCGTGCACGATTCTCACCTGTACACGTTCACCACATCATCCAGGGAGGGGAAACTTATTTCACACGCTGCTTCCTTTTGTTGCTTTGTTGACCTTTTCTCACTATAGGCTCAGACTACAGCTTTATCATTATTTCGTGAAGTGTTTCACGAAACGGCGTCACCATAATGCTTTGATGCACGCTTGTGCGGATAGTGTTATGCTAAAAGCGAGGCCATGTGGCAGGCCGGCAGGCGGGAGCCCAGCACGTCTCTCCCCTATTCTGCTACAGGGGATGTTGAGGACGCGCGCCCACCATCCCACGAACCAGTTTTTTTTCGTGTATCTTTGACCAGATGACCGATAAGAAAGCCTCCTTAGTATGGTGGCCGTGTGAGAGGCGGGGAACAGCTTCATGCATGGCGCCCCTGCCCCATCCTGGCCTTGACCCCACCCGGCGACAGAGCTGCGCGTCATAACAACGTGTGTGTGTGTGTGTGTGTGTGTGTGTGTGTGTGTGTGTGTGTGTGTGTGTGTGTGTGCGTGCGTGCGTGCGCGCGCGCGTGGGTGCGTGCGTGCGTGTGTTGGATGCACTGACATCTTTCATAGTATTCCTTTATTAGATTTTTCTTCAAAACATAATAACAGATTATTCCAAGAAATTATAAATATACATCTTTTAACAAAAAATACAAATGCAAGCCATATGAAAATATAACGAATGGTTAAATGCCAAAAAACTATTTTCTTTTCTTTGGCATTAATTTGAAAGTAAAGCCGAGTAAGATAATTGGCCATTTTTATTTGTGAGTCCAGAAAACTGGCAACTGCTGAAAAGAATTCGTGTTCCTGAAAATGCTTTGTATGCTGAAGAAAAAAAGTTAATAATAGAATATAGTTAGATCTTTGTTTTCTTGATCCGGTCAGCACAGCCTCATTCACGACGAGCGAAATATTCCGCGTGCTGCTGCGGCGCGTCCCGACTGTCCCCCCTCCCAACTAAGCGGGTGAGGTGGGGGAGATGTGCTGCAGGAGGGAAGCGGACCAGTATGAGGCAGCGAAAGACGTAAAGAATATAGACAAGGATAAAAGAGAAAGAAAACCAAACCCCAGCAAAGAGTAATAAGCAAAAAACGAAATAAATTCCTGACTGACTGAATGTATAAAAAATGTATTACTGGTAAATTCAATAACTCGAGTAAATAAAACTGCCAGCGGAAAAGAATGAATGAACCTATGAAAGAATAAATAAGCGAATAATAAATGAATGAATGAATGAATGTGGTTTTCAACGTTCACCACTCACCGCCACCTTTGAATGCCATCGTTCTTTCCCCTCCAATCAGATGAACAATACTTGAGTCTTTGTTACCCTCTTAGTGACGAGTAGCAGGTGCCTCGCTGCTACCAAACTACTCCCGCACCACCATACCCTGACAACACAACACAACTCCTGCTTATTGAATCTTCCTTCAACTAAACTTCTGAACCAAACAACGAAAGACACAAGAACAGGGGAAATATATATATAACTATACAATAAAGCCAAAATACTAAACTGTCAAGAAAATCTCCTTTCTTCCCTCTTCTTTCCACTTAATTCTGAACATTACAACGTGACGTAGTGCTGACCCCAACCGCAGGTAGTCTCACCCAGCCATGGACACACACACACACACACACACACACACACACACACACACACACACACGTTGATGTGACCTTGATGACAGTCTGTACTCGCAATTTGAAGATCATGATTTTGAGTGGGTGAAGCTCTCAACATTCCAATGAAGAAAATCACTAATATACACTTTACACAATAATTTGGTGCAAGGCGTGGGCGTAAAAGCAGGAGCACGAGGAGGAGGAGGAGGAGGAATGCGAGGTAGATATTTGTAGGTAGTACAGCACCTGGAGGAGTGGGTAATGAAGGTGATGGCGGGGAGAAGACAAAGTGAAGAAGCGACAGCGAAGTGATCAAATTACTGCGGGTGACTCACTACCGTCATCACGATGCGACCGGGAGAGGGGAGAGGGGAAGGGAGGGAAGGGGGAGGGGCAGAGGGAGGGGGAGGGGAAAGGGGAGGGGAAGGGAGGGGGAGGGACAGGGAGGGGAGGGGAGGAGAGAGGGACGGGTCGGAAGAGGACCGCAAAAAAAGAGGTGGAAAAATAGCACCCTGTGATTATAACCTCGGTGGAGGCAAAAACTCGCTGGAAGTGTGTTAAGCGCGGCACGGGCCTCACAAAAACACACCGCCGGGATGCTCTCCGACTCATCCCGAATTAGTTTTTGCGTCCAGGGAACCAAACGATCGACACCGCTAATTGTTAAACGAGCGGTTGTGTTTGTTTTACGAGGAAGGGTGGGTGGATGGTGAAAGGTTCCTTTTTTTTTTTTTTTTTTTTTTTTTTACCTTTAGATTAACGAAGGGGTGAACTGCCGTCTTCTCAACAACTCCATTTGATGTATTGGTGAAGGGTTCATATAAAAAAATCTGACAGATGCTCAACTGCGAACTATTTTCCCACTGTTATCAAGGTGCAATCGCATCATAACAATGGCACAGTCAATAGCTGGACATATAAAAATAAAAGAAATAAAAAGCAGGGAAGCTGCGCCATCAAACAGAGCAATGAGCAGAAAATAAGTTTCATTTAGTCTAATATTACTTTAGAAAACTCAGTCCCGCATTTGTTAGCCGAGCGAGAGGCGGGTGTGAAAGCTGTCCACCAGAACACAAAACATTAAGATTCTTGTGAAAATTTGATTTATGAACAACGGTTGATAACTATGATCTGGAGCGACACACTCAACTAACTACAGGGAGAGAGAGAGAGAGAGAGAGAGA
>CM035185.1:13962457-13966399 GCA_020233015.1 Callinectes sapidus | reverse complement strand
GGGGGGGGGGGGATGTATGAAAGGTGGAAGGGAAGGAAGGTTAGATTGAAGGTAAGAGAAAGGAGGGTAAGAGAAAGGAGGAAGGCCGAGTTAGAGAAAGGAGGAAGGCGGAGTTAGAGAAAGGAGAGAAGGCGAGACAGCAAAGGCAAAGGAAGGAGGGAGGGAGGAAGGGAGGAATAGCAGTGGTCAGTGAGGCGTAAAGACCCTTTCTTAATGCTGGGAAGGTAAGTCAGTTGATGATGAGTACCTACACCTGCAGTTCTTACAACAACCGTCGCTTCCTCCTCCTCCTCCTCCTCTTCCTCGACTAGAACACCTCCAAGAAAGTCCTACAGTTACACAATAATATTCTCGCAAGCCTCAACGATTACCAGAAAAATACTTTCATCAATTTCCAATCACAAACTGAACGTACCAGTATATACCATTACACTTGTTCTACCATTAACTGTATCACAAGTGTAGTTACCTTGGGGCGCTTGTTGGGTTTCCTTGCAGTACCGAAGGAATAGTGGCGCACTGTGTTCACGATATATAATAATATATACTCACTAAAAGTAGTTCTCGGCACTCAATTCAAGACATATTATGCGCAATTGTCTAGTGAGACAAGACATCAAACCCTCATTTATCTACAAGCAAAAGACAAAATCTTTTTACGCAAAGCTTCATTACTTACAAGTAAAGAAAATAAGGGAAGCCATTCAGAATATGACCAAGAATGAATAAGACAAAATTTTCGTATTTCCAAAACTCAGAATGACTTCCGCACCACGTCATAATGGTGTGGGGGTGGGTAGACAGTACCTGACAATTGTTTAATACTTAGAAAAGAGGAGTAATGTTGTGCAGCTGCCAAGTGACAGTAAAGAAAGAGAGTGTACCGGCGGTACAAGACCCGTTTAATGAGTGTTTAATGAGGTCTCAAAGAGGCTGTAATGAGTGTTTAATGAGTGAATGTGGGAGTGAGGCGAGCGGGACTGGCTGGCTGTAGTGGCTGTGCGAGGAAGCGATGGGGGGCGGGGGCAGGATGGAGTTCACTCCCATCATTCCTTACCTCCTTCCCTTCATTGTATTTTCCTCTCCCCCCATGCGGAGAGAAACCCGTTCACCACTTGTTATCTCATTTCTTCACCCACACTTGTTGCATAAATTTGCTTCACTTGCTTGTTTTCGTCTGAACAGCCAAGAGTGAAAGGATGTGTTCTTTCTCAGCACGTTTGTCTGTCGGCTGCAAGAACCAAGCTGTTACATTCTGCAACGTTAAGAAGCGACGGCTAATGGACTTTCTGGCACACCGCACCTTTTCAAAAAACAAAGTTGCCCGGAAGGCAAACATCCCCGCCATACTCAAGCAGCTCTGGCTTGTGTCACAGACATTGTATACATAATTATAAGACACGGTATTAGTCACATCTCATTGCGAGATTACTTTCACTGGCTTAAAATCCATACTTTCATGTGATACTCGAGGGGGTCTTGAGGACGAGGAATCATTAAGTAACTTTATTCTTCGTAACACTCTTGCAACCAGACGACCTTTGATGTCCCAGAATGATCTGCTGGTATTTTCCTTCTGTACCAGGTGTGTAATTGTAAAGCGCTGGTAAGGTCGTGACTGACCACCCTGAAAGGTGAACGCAACTTGTATATAAATATAATGCAATCGACCAATTGAGGCGAAGGATCCAACACTAAGCTTGTTGGCAGAATTTACTGTTCAAAGCTTTCATTCCACCTGTCGATCACAGCTCGATCATGGAGACCTGAGATGTCACCTGTGATCACCTCACCTCACAAAAGGTTAACGAGCTGCTGATCGAAAGCATTACTGCATAAACGAGACATTACAATATTCTCTCTCTCTCTCTCTCTCTCTCTCTCTCTCTCTCTCTCTCTCTCTCTCTCTCTCTCTCTCTCTCTCTCTCTCAACCCACATGATAATAGTTTATACGGATGTTCATTGGCTGGGCGGGGTCAGGTCAGGGTATCTATGCAAGTTCTACACAGTCTTGCCCCACGAGTGGTTCCCTCTGTGCTGAGGTCGTGGAATGGTAAGGGGTGTGGGGGAGGAGGGGAAGACAGCCTACATACCTTGGGAGGTGATCTATCAAGGGCTTGACAGGTTCTAACCCGTCTTGCTTATTAACTGGACACAGCTACCTCTTTCTTCCAACTACCATCTTTACCTTTCTCATTCTTTTCTTTATTTTCGAATGTACTTTTCTTTTGTCTTTGTCTCCTTTCTTCTTTTTTTTTCTTGTTTTTATATCTGCATTGCGGCCCTTCTCTTGCTTTTTTTCAGGAGTGGCCGTTCCCAGCACGAGCAGTGAGCGAGTTTATTGTATAATGCAATAGAAAGTGGCACAACATCGAACGCTCTTAAATGGCGAATGATGAGCGGATGGCGATGCAGTATTCGCCTGTCATAAAAACACTTTCTTGCGGAATACCCTGACCAGAACAAGTATTTACAGATGGAAAGTAGCACCCGTTGGAACGGCCGCACGTGCACTAATGTCAACATCTGAAGACTGGAATTTTTTCTTTTTTCAGATTTTATGCTGGCACCTGCCACTTCTAATAAGATCATTGGCTGACTGTTGAAGAGGATAATATGTATTTTGCACACACCTCGGGCTGGCAGGTACTGTTCTCCAAGACCCATAGATGTTGTGGGAGAATCTGACATAGTTTACTACAACTTAAATTTTAGCAGTGAGCAGTATCAACACCAAAACGCCTTGGTAACAATTTATCTTACGCTGTTTAAATTTGCCTCTCTTTTTTGGTGTATCGAGGGGAGGGGGAAGCGGAGGAGAAAATGATATTTCAGGAACCTCTCTAAACTTCTTTAAATATATCCTAGAATGTGTGTCCTTTTGCATATATATATATATATATATATATATATATATATATATATATATATATATATATATATATATATATATATATATATATATATATATATATATATATATATCAGCCTCAAAGCTATTCTTGAGCAGAACAAGTAACACTCCACTCTACCGGACCCAACCAGTGTCGGCGGCGGTGTGAGCGCCAAGCTGAAAAAAATACAGGATCCGTCCGCTCGAGATCCATAAGACAGGATAGGTGAAACGTACCCAGATGAAACTCCCTCCAAATGGTATTACGAAGTTAAAAACATAAAAGTCACCCAACCCATTCGCCTCCTGCGGACCGTACAAAAAATCAGCTATGCAGGTAGCGGAGGTCAAAGACCCGGGCCGGCTCCCCCTACCGGTTCCTAATGTAGGTGTGCTAACAGGACCCAGGGAGAGGCCCGGCACGGTCCTCCGTCCACCCTCCGCCCATCCTACCTTCACTCCCCCTCATTGCATCGCTGCAACTTCTTGAGGGGCGACTGACACCCCTCCCCTGCCTTTCCCTCCCCTCCATCCCCACTCTCCACCAGAACCGGGTCTCCGAGAAGGGTCAAGGAGGGGGTAGAAGGGGGAGAGAAAGGGGCATGGACTCGGGTAGTTTTTTACAGTTACCTGTACCCTACCTAGCAAGCAGAGGTCGACGACCGCAGTTGTATGTGTCGAGGGGTGAGAGGAGAGAGGCTTGGGGGGGGGGGGGAGGCGCTCCTTATCTCTCCTGCTTCAACTGACAGGTGTTCCGTCAAGTGGAAAATCGTTGCCATGCCTACGTCTGTCAGTTTCCGAGTTACCTTCCCGCCCTCTCTTACTCTCGCCCTCAAGTCTAGATCAAAGTACTACTGGCGTGACAACTTCTGAAAATCCACCCGTCACTGTACACTGTGGCCCTTTCCAATCCCCCCACCCAAGCCCCTCCCTCACACATGGCCCCTACACATACCACAATCATGCAAGGTAATCACACTCTCCACTCTTCCTCGTCACACCACAAGCTTCACCCGCAACTCCCACTCCCCATCCCTCACCCCCGCCG
>CM035185.1:13954957-13959957 GCA_020233015.1 Callinectes sapidus | reverse complement strand
GAATAAACTGGGAAAGAGACAGCACATACCGTGTAGAAATAATGGAGCACCTGTCTAAGTAGGATGAAGCTTTCTATAATTAACACATATTAGATACTCAGAGAGCGGCGTGCCTCATTAACATCACAGTGCAGCTTTCAATGACGAACCCATCAATAAATATGCCGATACCCACTATCCTAAAAGAACAAAGAATTCTAAAGAAATATGTAACATGGCTCCCTCACGGCATCAGCTATACGGACGAAGAACGACTGGAATCGCAAGAGACTCCATAATAGGAAAAGAATACCTTATTTCAATCTTCCCTTGCATTATCACTTCAAACACAATACTACTGATAATTAAACATACAGACAAAAGAACCTCCCTGGACGCTCCCTTTAAGCCTTCACCATCACAACACGGCACGATAATGAAGCTATAAATAAAAGAAGGACTCTGTGAGCCTTAGATCATCGGCACGAAGCGATAGTGCCTGAGGAGTCCGCTCTGTCCATCCGTCCTCGTCAGGCGGCGGCGCAGGAGCAATCTGGATCCCGGCGCGGTGTCACCATGGCTGGGCAGGTATGGCTGGGACTGGATAATAGCTCCGCTTATCTGGACACTGATTATAAACGTGTCCGCCTCACTGCACACCGGGACCATTCGTCTTTACCTTGGATCAGGCGCGATTTGATTTTTTTTTTCTTTGGTTTAATGATAATTCAGCTACGATCGGTTAAATGCAACTCGCAGACAATAATGAATATACAGACTGTCTATTATGTATGAAATAACATCTATTAGGATCATATGCAAGAGACACGTTATGATGTTGACTTGTGTCATCAACAGAATGGCAGTGAATCCTACATAGCATAGGAAGTATTAAAGAGTAAACACAAAAATAATGCATATTATGAATCTACTTAGGTACGGATGTAGGAAGACAGTTTCTTTCTTTCTTTCTTTTTACTGTAAATGCTGCCAGAACGCTAACTATTCTGCGTGACACATGATGCACCAATATACTTGACGACACACCACAGCTGCTTGTGCTGACCAACTCCTGCTTCCAGAATGAAGGTAGGAAATCGTCCCTTGTCACATTTCAGCTTCAAATCAGTGTGTGGAATAGTTTCCTGCGACAATTCAACAACAATTCAGTAATATGCGAGCGCAATTCTGCCCCAACGTGGCATCCTTTACAGAGGCAACGACCTCCAGCAACCAGTGTACTTCCTTTCATCCCTCTCGGCAATCAGGGCTTAGTAGTTTGCCCCGTCACGCGAGTACTTCTTGCACTGCTCGTGAAGTAGTCGTTTTCCTGCTACTTTTTAACACACGCAATTTAGCGCGACGCAAGCTTGCCGCCTGTGCAACCCATCCTGTAAAGTTTACCACGCTCTTGAACCTGACGTGGACCCTACTTGAAGCACATTAAGTTCATGTGGTTGGCGGCATGAGAAGGAGTGCAGAAGCGCGTCCCTCGCGTGACTGAGAGCCAGCTGTTTGCAGCCACACTATTACTGCGTTGATCAATTTTGGGTAATATTCAAGCAATAAAAGCACTACAAAAGAACGCTCCCAGCCGTACACTCAGAATGAAGGCGTGTTTAACCACTAACGAACCACAGGCGGGTGTTGTGGAGTCAAGGATCCGGACTCGCATCCGGAGATGAAGATCGGGAATGGTTAGGGTTCGAGTTTTTACACACACACACACACACACACACACACACACACACACACACACACACACATACACACACAGATAGACAGCCAGACCGACAGAGACAGACAGACAGACAGACAGACAGACAGACAGACAGACAGACAGACAGACACACACACACACACACACACACACATACACACACACACACCAAAGCAGTATTCTGACCACGGATTTGCACCCCCGATTACACAGCAAAAATCGTTCAGTAAATAAGCATCGGCGTCGCATTGCTGTGAGATCTTGCGTAACCCAAGCCTGTGTCACCTGCAGGGGCTCAGCCACAGAGAATATTAACTCCGTCAGGAAGTGGGCAGCTCGCTTTCTCCCTAACCCAAGGGTACGTTCTGAATCCTCTGTGCCCCGCTGAGCTGCGTATCCAGTTACTGCTTAAGGCACCATTACGTATACCTCCAACTTCACCCCTTCCTTTTACTCCCACAACTACACCACCCCCCTTTCCACAACCCCGCCTCCGCACCCTAACTAGAACCTATAATGTTTCCCCCACACCCTCCTCCGGTTCTTCCTCCTCCTCCTCCTCCTCCTCCTCCTCCTCTCATTCTTACCTTCCACTTAATGTATCTCATCCCAATCTTCCCCTTACACCGCCTTCAACTCTCTCCTATTTTCATACTCTGCTTCTACCCCCTCCAATTAATCCTCTCCACCTCCTCCCCCAACCCTTCCCAACCATTCTTTTCCGCCTTCACCTTCCCACCCTTCCTTGCCCTTCAAAGTATCCTCTTCCTCCTTTTATCATTTGTTTTCTTTCCCCCTTAACTTAGTCTCATTACCTTTACTCTTACTCCTATTTTCCTCTCTCTTCTCTGTGCGTGTATCCGTTTGCTTACATTTAACTCCACCCCCGCGCCTCCACCTCGTTATTCCGCCTCCATGCTATCCTCCACCTCGTTTCATCATTTTTCTGATAATTCTCCTCTTCTTGAACTTAATCTTAACTCCTTTTTTTCATCCACCTCCGTCCTCTCTCTCTCTCTCTCTCTCTCTCTCTCTCTCTCTCTCTCTCTCTCTCTCTCTCTCTCTCTCTCTCTCTCTCTCTCTCTCTCTCTCTCTCTCTCTCTCTCTCTCTCTCTCTCTACGGCTCCCTGATTCCTTGCTCCTCCCACAACTTGCCTAGCCACAAAGGTCATTGTCCTGTATCAGTGGCCGAGAGAGAGAGAGAGAGAGAGAGAGAGAGAGAGAGAGAGAGAGAGAGAGAGAGAGAGAGAGAGAGAGAGAGAGAGAGAGAGAGAGTAGAGAGAGAGAGAGCAGGCACGGTCAACACTTGGGTCAATCTGTCGTTGCATCACAGTATTAAGGAAGCTTGGAATTTCCCGTCTAGATTTTTCTTTCCAAATCGCCCTTCTGTTATTCCCCGAACGCGTTAAATGGACACGACATGATAGAGGAGGCAACCAAAAAGAAGGAAAAGAAGGAGGTGGAAGAAGTGAATAAAAAGTACGAAAAATAGAAGTGGTAGAACAACTATGAGGAGACAAGAACCGGAGGAGGAGGAAGTGGTCGAGAAAAGTGCAAAAAAAAAGAAAAAAAAAAAGAGGAGGAGGAGGAGGTAGAGGAGGAGGATGAAGCCTTGAGGACTAATGATGAAATTGCATGAGAGAAGCGTATGTAGTGCCACGCCAAATATGAGTAGAGTGACGCAGCGTAACAATAATGCTCTGTCTCTATAGGCTGTACAGACTCGAAAGACTGTAAGCAGCAAACAAGCAGGCAAGCAGGCAGGCAGGCAGGCAGGCAGGCAAGCAGGCAGGCAGGCATGCAGGGAAAGAGGCAGGCCGTCGGTCCTTTAGTTGATCGGTTAGTAAGCCAGTCAAGTCAGCTTATACGGTCAGTACTGCAGAAGAGCAGGGGGAAGAAAGGAGTAAAGGAGGTACAGGAGGTAGAGGAGGGAGGGAGAAGAGAAAGGCACCTGCTTCTCGTGGTGATGATGGACAAATGGTGTAGTTACGAGTAGTGGTGCTGACGGATATGGTCGCCACTCGAATCTGAAGTGAAAGTGCATTTGAGACACGATAGTAAGAGTTATTTCTGTACATGATCTAGCAGATTGTCATTCTATGTATTCACACACGCACACAGCCTTGCATACATACAAGGCGAGGGAGACTCACTGCCATACACGTGTGTGTGTATGTGTGTGTATGTGTGTTTATGTGTGTGTGTGTGTGTGTGTGTGTGTGTGTGTGTGTGTGTGTGTGTGTGTACGCCAGTAAGAAAGCACATACACTTGAGTCATCGACTGGCCGCAGTAGTAATACAGACGATCATATGTGGTGTTTAGGTCAATGACTTGCCCGTATGACCAGCAAGGGAGGAGGAGGAGGAAGAGGAGGAGGAGGAGGAGGGACTGGGGTAAAGGCCTTGACTGTAAGAGTGGCGACAGCGAATAGTGATGAAGGAAAGAGAGGGAGAGACGATGTTGAGTTTGTAAATATTTGGAAGGGAGAAAGGAAAAAGAGAAAGAAATAAACGGCTTTTATAGAAGAGAAAGGAAAGCAAAAGCAAGAGAATAAGACAATGGCATCTTTAAAATCTCACGAAGGATGTGTGTGTGTGTGTGTGTGTGTGTGTGAGAGAGAGAGAGAGAGAGAGAGAGAGAGAGAGAGAGAGAGAGAGAGAGAGAGAGAGAGAGAGAGAGAGAGAATGATCTTAATGGGTAAAAAAATGTTATGAGGGAGGAGAGAAGCTACAAGAAAGCTAGTCAAGTGCTATTAGTTAGATGGAGGAGAACAAGCAAGAGGAAGAACAAGGGGAGTAAGAAAAGTAGGAGAAAGAGGATGAAGAGGAGCAACAAGAGTAGGAGATGGGAGAGAGGCGAAGTTGAGGGTCCCATGCGAACAGAAGCCAGTCAGTCGAGTTATCAGTCTAATTATTCAGCGGTTCTCTCTATTTCTTTTTTCTTTCTTGCTTTCCTCTTGCTTTTATATTTCCAAAGTCATTCTTTTGTCAGCTACACCTATTCTGAATGACCAATTTTCAAAAGTGGTGCGTTCATGGCAAAAACTTGCTGTGTGTGTATGTGTGTGTGTGTGTGTGTGTGTGTGTGTGTGTGTGTGTGTGTGTGTTAATAATGAAATTTTACACCAAAAAAATTAACATGAAAATTTCCCGAACGAGGAGCACAGTTCGTCAAGAGTGGTGGCTGCAGAGATATACACGCTACTTCAAGGTGAGTGAGCATGATTTAGGAAAAAATATTTTCACTTCACATGTTCTTAAACCGTAACTCAGCATCCATCTCTCTCTCTCTCTCTCTCTC
>CM035185.1:13900670-13918770 GCA_020233015.1 Callinectes sapidus | reverse complement strand
GCGCGCGCGCGTCTCGCTCTCTCTCTCTCTCTCTCTCTCTCTCTCTCTCTCTCTCTCTCTCTCTCTCTCTCTCTCTCTCTCTCTCTCTCTCTCTCTCTCTCTCACACACACACACACACCCCCCACACACACACACACACACACACACACACACACACACACACACACACACACACACACACACACACACACACACACACACACACACACATACAGAGTAAAAACACTTTCACAAATTATACTGTCACCAGATTTTACATATGTATTTTTAAAGTCCATTGGTTTTACATTCCGTTTTTCACTACATAATGTACATAGTACTTTAATGTATTAGTACTGTCTTTCCCAAATCTCAATTTCACAAGTTTATTTATATTTGCTTTTATAAGTTTCCAAATTTGACGCAGTTTGATATAATGTGTCATATATTTTTGTTGTGGTAAATTAAATTGCAGCTAAATAAATCACTGAAATAAAATGTCCCAGTGTCTTTGCATTGGAAATTTTAAAGGTCTGCTGCATCCATCTATTTTCTGGGTGTTACACCTCTCTCTCTCGTGCAACACACTCCCCAATGCATGATTTGATGTTAACGTAAACTAGGTGGTGTGTTATTGAGTGGCGAGATTAGAAAATATTGTCGGAAACAGGGAATGTACTTTACAATCTCTAAACATGTCTTATGTAATGACGATCTATAAACATTGGTAATTTGTGTACTTGACCTCCAAGACAACAGTAAAGGAAGACTACGGAGGGAAAATGTTTTAAGAAAGAATGGTTTGAAGAAGAAAGGAAGGAAAGTTGAGGAAAGATGAAAATGGAGTGAATTAAAATTGTCTGTACTTGAAGCGATATTGACGTGTTTCCATTTTTTTTTTTTTTTTTTTTACAGTTGCACCTGGCAGCGCTGGGGTCGTTGAAAGGAGAGATTCTGGAGCTGTCGTCTAGGCTGAAGGTGCTGAGCCAGGAGCGAGACATGCTGGAAAAAACCCTCACCGTGACACAAGTGAGTATCCTCCTGGCAGATGGGGATAGAGTGCAGTCAGGTATCAATGGTATCAGGTCTAGCACAGATATCATAGGACTCACAAATTTTCAACTGTGTCCTCCATCTCTATAGCGCTTATATCTTCAGTCCATTTGTATACTCGTTTAATTTCGTTTTCATTTCATTAAAAATAATTCAGGTATTTCGCAGAGCTAGATCACTATTATTTTCTCGTCAGTGTAAAACTAATTTCTTCTTCAGTCACCTGGTTTGTTATAAGGGTATTTTGTGTCTACCAGTTGGAGAAGGTGAGGGTGGAGCGAGAGAGCGAAGACCGTCTTGACTCCCAGGCACAGCACTACGAGGAGCGTCTCACTGAGCTGCATTCCGTGATCGCTGAACTCTCCCGGAAAATCGAACAACAGCGAATCAATGTCATTGCTGAGGAGGAGGTTGTGGCTGAAGAATATTCCCAGTCAGAACTCTCGCACGAACAGCATGATGCTACCGGTGTGTGTGTATTTACCTAGTTCGAGCGGGGCTCATAGTGTTCTGTCTCCATATCCAACATTTCCTTGAATTTATGTATATTGGTTGCTGTAACAACCTCCTCTTTTAATCCATTCCAGGTGTCCACAATTCTATGTGGAAAACTGTACTTTTTGCGTCCTTTAGACACCGGCTCTTTCTGATCTTTCGTGTGTCCTCTTATCTGTCTAGTTTCTTCTTCCATTATCACCAGGTTTTGTGTGTCCAGCTTTTCCATACCATTTACTATTTTATATAGAGTTATTAGATCTCTCTCCCTTCTATCTTGTACAGTTGGCAGTCCCATTTCTTTTAATCTGTCTTCATATGTCAGCTCCCTTAATTCTGGTACCATTTTTGCGGTTACTCTTTGGATCCTTTCCAGTTTCCTTATATATCCTTTTTCGCATTTGGTGACTAAACCACTGCTGCATATTCCAACTTCGGACGTACCATACTGGTTAGAAGTGTGTGTGTGTGTGTGTGTGTGTGTGTGTGTGTGTGTGTGTGTGTGTGTGTGTGTGTGTGATTCTGGCAGGGTTAAAGTGTATATGTATTTAGGGTTTGAACTATTGAAATATTTATTATACTGTGATTTAATTTGAATGCTGCTATTAAATGTTTTTAGTGGATTTTTAAAATTATGTATTATTGTATAATACAGTATTGTGGTCCCTAGGTCAGATAACCCTCAAGACAGGTCAGCCTGAGTACAAATAGGCCTCAAGGCATTTGGTACTTGATACTTGGTCCCTAAACCAGTTAGTCTCAAAAATGTCTCCTGACATTTATGAATTGCTGGTTTCGTGAAGGCAACATACTATTATAAAATGTTCACCAATACTCCAATACCTAATCATTAGCTTTCACATTGATGAATTTAAGTGTATGTGTGGTGTACACTTACTCATGAAAACTTTATTGTAAGATTCAACGAGCGAGGCTGTGGAATCTGAAGAGCAGGAGCAGATGGAGGAACCGCGAGAACAGACGGCTACCGATGCTTCGACATCTTGTGACATTGATGACCGGGCAGTAGAGGCAAGTATAGTATGCCAGTATCTTTGTAACACTTCATGAATTGACACAAGTAAGGCAGATGTGTTTACCATTGGTGAACATACTTTTATATTTTCGCCATAAACACACGAACCTTTGTTCAGGCTGGAGAGGGTATCGCTGACCTGGATGTGAGCGAGTGTCCTCGAGGTAGCGGAGATACCAGCAGCTGCAGGGCTTCAGGAGACGACCACAGCCGCTCTCTCAGTGCTTTGGAGGAAGAAGTTAAAGCTCTGAGAGAAGAGAACAACAGTCTGCAGCATGCCCTGGCCCTGGCCCAGCATGCGGCATCCACTCATCGAAACACACTTGTAGCTGTAACGCAAGAAAGGGATGCTCTTTGCAAAAAGGTAAACTGAATAATTACCATTTACCTTGTTTCTCTAAATACAAGAAAGTTAAAATTAGGTACACCCATTTGGATTGATGGATTCCGTCCATTTGACTTTTATTTAATAATTTAGAATTATAAAATAACTCACACAATCTATCTCCAGACTTTTTTCTCTTCAACGAATGCCAAGCCACAATGTAGCTATTGTGATTTTGCAGTTACGTGAGTATCAAAGAATGCAGCCAGCCTTACCACCTCAAGCACTGCAAGTTGCTGATGCAGTTACTGTGCGAGGGTTGCGAGGTGCTCCCCTGCAAGCCTTCACCACTGTATCAGGAGGGTCAGGCCTCAGTGGATCTGGGCCTGGCACAGTGTCTCCCTCCCCATCTCCACAGCCTCCAGAGAGTCACACACCTACTCAGGACGAGACACCCATCATCTGCAGGCTAGCAGAACGTGTTAGACTAAAGAGAGTAAGTAAAAAAAAAAAAAAAAAAAAAAAAAAAAAAAAAAAAAAATATATATATATATATATATATATCTATATATATATATATATATATTATATATATATATATATAGCATTGGTTATCCCAGCACATACTATGTAAAACTCTCTCTCTCTCTCTCTCTCTCTCTCTCTCTCTCTCTCTCTCATTTCAGTATTTCTTTGTATCAGATTCTGATTGGGTTACTTATTCTCTCTTTCAGGCAGAGAGTGGTGACCAGAGAATTACAGGTTCAGAGTTGAGTAGTGTAGGAGTATGGACTACTGCTGTGGCAGAGCAGTTAGTAGCAGGTGTCCAAGAGGAAAGCGATGCTCAAGAACTGTATCATGCTCTTGCTACTGCTGGAGGAGCACTGGCACCACATGAAAGACTAAAAGAATTTGAAGTGGAAATAGAGAGACTTCATGCAAAAATAGATCATCTGAAAGCTCAGAATGATGTCTTAGCTGTAACTCTAAGTGAATCCAAATCACACTGTGATCACCTCAGCATTTTGATGGGTAAATATGAGTCTAATTCAGTAGCCCTTCAGCTGGCAGTAACCAACTTAGACCAGACTATAGAGGCTTATGAGGTGTATGTAGCCCTACTTGAGAGTGAAATTGGTCTGCTGCTGGCTAGCTGCAAAGCTGCAGGTGTTGGGGTGAAGGGTGCAGGCAGTAGCAGCACAAGTAGTGGTTGGAGCATCAGTGAACAAGAAGACCTGGTGGCCCTAGTAAAGAGAGCCCAAGAACAGCGGAGATCAACAGAAAATGTTGCTCGTCACCTGCTTTCCCGTCTGGAGAGGTATGGGGCCCAACCCTCTGACACTGAGAATTGGAGTGAGACAGGAACAAGCAATAACACAAGGTAAGACAATTTATATTAAAGATATGTCAGCTTGGTTACTGCTTAGTATCTTTATCAATCTTAATGATATGTGAAGACTTGAGTTCTTACAAAAACCACATGCCCTTGAAGACTTTTTTGAATGGATTTCATGTTGTATAATGGAGTTTTTATTGCTTATCACCATTTATTTGAATAAGAGTTTTGTGATAGCAAACAGTAAATTAACACTCATGCTGTATCACATTACACTACTGCATGTCCACAGATCTTGTTTTCTCTCCTCAGTCCCAAGCATATAATGCTGTTTTATCAGTATATTTTTTTAATGATTTTTTGCTTATCACATAACAGTGAAGGAAGAAATTTATATTTGTAGTATGCAATTTTTATTAATGGTTTACACATGTACTGATTTAGATCATGGAATATTTTAGATCATTACATATTGGTGACTACATAGGCTATACTATTTCTTACCACAAGTTCAGGATGTATTAGTAATGTATACATAGATCCATTTCCAAAATGAATTACCTAGAGTTTGTAACTTTTTTCTTATTATAGCCTTACTATATTTCCATTAATTCTTACACATCAACTTTCAACAGCACTACTTCCTCAACATCAAGTGGTGTTGATTCTGATCTGAGCCGAGGGGAGGAGCAGCGGCTGCGAGATACCATCAACAAACTGAAGGAAGAGCGAGGTCATGTGTCTGCCTCCCTCCTGCCTTTGGAATCCCTCCACCTTGATCCTCTTACCAAGCATTATCCACTCAGCCTTCAAGATGCTCACAAGCTAGACCTTGAGAATGCAGTGTTAATGCAAGAGCTTACTGCAATGCGGGAAGACCGTGCAGAGCTAAGAGCTCAGGTAGTGTAATAAGATATTTATGTATGTATATGAGGACTGGGATAAGGATATTGAAAGCAAGGAACTTGACATCTAGATCACAATCATGCATTATATCATCTGAGACAACAAAGTGACCCATATCAATATAAAACATCTCCAAAATTATACTGTTGTCATAATGATAATGTTATTTTAGGAGACATATTCAGTGTTGTCATATGAGATACATGCAGGTAATTTTCATTATGTAATTGAGCTTTTCCTCCACTCATGGCAGAGGAACCTATTTCATGTGTTTATTCTTTACTGATTAACATCATGTGTTCTTGTACTGAAGCTTATAACTTTTGTTCAGTATGAAAAATGAGTTCAGAAAGTTGTGTTGATGATGATTATTATGATAACAGTTATGAATTAGATAGTCATCATTATTGCACTAGTTAGTTCTTTTTAATATTTTCTTCAATATTGCCATTCAGTTGTATATATTTTTCTTTATAATTTTAGTGAAATATTTAGACCATTGAATTGCAGAGGACGTGAAATTTATGATGTTGATAGAGTCACAGGCAAGTTGTGCACACAGAATAAGCTTACCATGTTTAGTTTATAAAGAATTGTGAAAACATAACTGGAGACTACTGGTTCCATAATTTATGATGTAGTTATTTATTTATTTATTTGTTTACTTATTTATTTTTAGGTGTATCTTATGGAGAGAGAGAAGGCTGGACTGGAGTTGCGTGTGGGTACCTATGAGGCTCAGGCAGCAGCTTATTGTGCTACCATAGACCACCTCAAGTCAGAGTTGGCTCAGCACAGACCAAGTGGTAATCAGGTAATATGAATGCACTGTATTTATGTTAAGTTTTCAATGACAATCAGTAGTCATGCAAAGAAATTGTCATTAAGGGGCTGAGGGAGGGTTGGGGTAAAATGTGGAAGGGCTTCACAAAATGTCATCAAAGTGAGATATTGATGGAAAATTGCTATGGACAGTTTAAGATTCATGGAAAATTTTCATATCTTTTCATGTTTATTGGTAGCAATATTGAGGAGGCTGATGGGGAACTTGGCTCATTATTGGGGGAATAAGTCCCCCCAAGCCTCCCTTGCCACTGCCACTGTACCTATTTAAAGAATTTCATTCGTGAGGCTGATGTAACTGGAGATCTCATTGTACTAAGTAGTACTTATTAGTCAGTGTCATCCTGTATTTTGAATAGTTAAGCAATTTTCTTCATTTATTCATCCATGATTATGTAGGTACAGCTGTCCAAAGTGGCAATAATGTCATATTGTATAACATTTTCCATATGAAAGGCATCATCTAAAAGTCTTTACCTATTCCATTCTCATATCTTGGTCTTTGTTAAGTTCTTCATATAAAGCAGTTCATAAGATCATATTCTATATAAATCATGTTTGATTTGATTTCAAACAAAATTTATTTGTCTTTCCGACAGCACTGTTTGGGACAGCTGTATACATAGGAAAATTCATTACCACTAGATATTTAGTCCAGCCTGAGTTGCCTTAAATTCATATAAGCATCTGATATGAAAATAAATTCACATTCATGCTCAAATATTCTTTTGCTATTAATTTGCAAAATGGGGTTTGCGATTCAGGTTTTTACTTAGATTGCAACCCATATCCATACATACAAATGATACATTTCTAACAAAATTCTAGGAAAAAGAAGATGGTGACAGTGGTGTTGACTCTTCCTCCCCTGAAATAATGGAAGCCTTGCGGCGTGAACGGCAGCTCAAGAGCCGTGTGCAGGACCTAGTCACCACACTAGAGAAGGTCACCAAAAATTCAGAGGCTAGACATATGCAATCACAGGAGTTTATCAATGATCTGAAGAAAGCAAATGGGTAAGACACCTTTTATGAAATTTACCATTATTATTGATAATTTTTTTTAAATTCTTGGGATGAATTTTATTGTAAGAACACATTTACCACACAAAAACCAACAGTAACAGCAGTTGTAGTAACACACACACACACACACACACACACACACACTGTGTAGTGTAGCAGTTAGCACACTTGGCTCACAACCAAGAGGGCCCGGGTCGATTCCCAGCCGTGATGAGGCAAATGGGCAAGCTTCTTAATGTGTATCTATCCCCTGTTCACCTAGCAGTAAGTAGGTACGGGATGCAACTCAAGGGGTTGTGGCCTCGCTGTCCCAGTGTATGGTGTGTGATGGTCTTTCAGCCCTACCCAAAAGATCAGTCTATGAGGTCCGAGGTCGCTCCATAGGGAAAAGGTTGGCTGGGTGACCAGCAGGCAACCATGACAGTGAATACACACACACACACACACACACACACACACACTTAATAATAGCATTACCCTAATTTTCTACTTGCAAACTGGGATAATTTTTCATTATGAGGTCACATTCCCATTGTACACTGGTATATGTATACTGTAAATGCATTTAATTTTTAGTAAGAAAAGGTAATGCAACAACATTATAACACAATATTTTTGCTTATGGAGCAGAGAAATTTCTATCAACTGTTATATATTTAATTTAATTTAATGAAATGCTTTGTGCTCAGAACTATGTCAATATACATGTAGAAAAAAAAGAGGCTCATCCAAATCAATGTTCTGTTCAAATGCAGAGCTCTACTCACTGCTGTTGATCGCTTGAAGAAGAAATACGCTCTGAAGGTGAAGAGGATGGAACAACAGATGATGGGCATGGTGGACAGACATGCTCACCAGGTAATATCAGGCTACTTAATAAAAGAATGAATAGGAAATTGTTAGCTTGTGGCTGTGATACACATTTATGAATCTTTCAATTGGTGAATACCACTGCATTTTGTTGAAGATATTGTACACTACTCATGATTATGTGTATAAAATTAATGCTCCCTAAAGTATTCTGGATTATAAATCAATATCTTTTGGCTGACAGCCTTTACTTTTGTTCTGTGACAGCCAGTATGCCACCTTGTATCCATTTTTTTCTGTGAATAGAGAGTAGTATTGCTCTTATGGCACTATTCAGCAACATTATCTTTTTATTCCTCATATGCATAACTCTACAAGTGTCTTTGTTTTTCAGGTTCGTGTCTTGAAGCAGAAGATATCTGTATATGAAGGAGAAACGTGCTCGAGGCAAACACAGATGATCTCTACTGCTAGTGAGACATCCCTTTAATGATATTAAAGTGATAATTATACATTTATTTAAAGCCCAAATTTTTTATTCTGTATTCTTATATTAGATAACATCCATCCAATATATCTTCATGCAGCTTTAACTTGTAGGACTTTAGTATGCATTTCATCTCATGACTGAACAGTTTAATATTCTTTTTACAATTTAAATATTAAAACAGATAGACTAAAGGATGTAAGATGATACTGATACAGATGTTATTTAAAGACATGGATTTGAATACAATGGGTTAGAAACACAATTTTTTAGTATTTATAGTCCTAATTTATGAATATTTCTAGCCAGGATGATATATATTACACAAAGCAAACTGTTAAAATACTTGTAACCAGTCAAGAAAGATGAAGGATATGAAAGCAGGCAAAAATTATTATTTTTGATTACAGAAGTAATTAATACTTGAAAAAATAGACCTAGAAATATGATATTCAAGTGTTAAGATGATGCAGCATGTTCCTCAGGAAAACCACTTCAGGGAAGACTATGGAAGAAGTTAGTAAAATATTGAAATACTGGACTATGTATCTGCCGAACAGTTTTTATGCAGAAATGTGAAATGATCTGCATAGAATTCCAGATGTTTTTAACATTAAAACCAGAATTACTTGTTACAAGGAGACACAATCTGAAGTTATATTAGGAATACTTACATTACATGAGATGCAATATTACTGTTATGCATTACTGTATGTATGGTTTATATGCAAAAAGATTTGGTAAATGGATGTGCTGGTGATGGTGCCTGATGAGCAGACATTATTGTGTTTGTACTGTATAGGATTTCATGACATAAATCTGCAAATCACTGAACTATAAAGAAAGTTTCAATGTGAGGTTGTATGTAATGATGCATTTATTTTATGGAATAATGCTAATGCTTCAAAAGTGAAAATCATATAAAATTGGTAATTTTCTATAAAGTGTACATGAGTGCCAAACTAGTCCAAAAGCATTAAAGTATATATATGTATAAAGTACAAAGGTTTTGCTAGCCACAGTAGCTACCAGATCTGATTTTATACCCATAGTTGCATAGCTTGACGGTCATAGTCCTGCGTGTCAGGTTAATACTTAAGGTCTCATGTATTTTATATTTAGTTCTGAACATGCATGGTGACTTTTTTTTATCTAAGCCCTTCATATATATATATATATATATATATATATATATATATATATATATATATATATATATATATATATATATATATATATATATATATATCCTTGTATGATTACCTTTATTTCCATACCTTGTAAAGTGATTTGGTTTTGGTTGTAAAACAGCTGAAGTGCTGAAGCATTCAGTGTATGGGAAGATCTCCATGTTGCTTATT
Source organism: Callinectes sapidus (assembly GCA_020233015.1). Lineage (NCBI taxonomy): Eukaryota > Metazoa > Arthropoda > Malacostraca > Decapoda > Portunidae > Callinectes > Callinectes sapidus. Next base: position 13,909,113 of record CM035185.1, on the reverse strand, counting down.
TCTTACTCATAGCTATGTGAATTGCTGTAATTATCTTAGTTATAAACATCAAGAAATAAACACAGGTTTATTGGGTTAATTTTTTTGTGCATTCATCATTACATACTATTGAATTTTAATGTTGGTAGTTTTTATTCAAATGGGATCTTTCAAGTCATTCAGGTCTCTTGCATAAACTGTGTTAGTAATTTATGAGGGACTATTCGGGTTATATTGCACATACAGTATATTGTAATATGTATTGATAATTTTTTTGCTAATCAAAAATACCTTCATTGTAATGCTTTGAAGTAATGATAAGACATATAAGGTCAAAGTGTATAATCTAACAAGATCGTTAAAGGCGAATGTTAAATAATGTTCTACATTTGTTTTAATTGTAAAAAAACTGTACAGATTTTTCTTCTCATTGAGATGCAGCATGTCGTAAACACTTGTGATTTAAAATGTTGAGCTTTACAAAATTGTGTAGGAAATACTTTTAGATCATGTACAATAATTTGAGGAGTACACTTTACCTGCAAAAAATTGTATTCTGAGATTTATAGCAATATAGATATTTTCAACTGTGGTACAATAAATGTCTGTACATATATGTATATGTACCTATGATTTATTGGCAACATTCTGCAAGCAGTATGTAGTGAATGTTTAGGTCACATCTTTCATGAATTTCATAATGTAACAGTGTGCCTGTGGGACATTTAGCCAAAGGTAAAAGTTAGGTTTCAGAATTGCTTTGGCATTACTGCATTTCAATGTTATGTTGATGTTCGAATTTCTATTGAGGTTAATATTTTTGTCCTTCAGTAATGAGGATTTGCTATGCATGGATGTTGAAACCAAGGCTCATATTATTAAGATCAGTAATATGATAATGAAACATTGTTATTTTACTTTTTAATATTGTTATGAAATTTTATATAATATATTGTATATAATTACAGTATATTCAAAAGTTTACATAATGAGCTGTCTGCTTTATAGATATGCACATGATATGCTGTGAGATGGACTGCCTCAACAAAAAGAAAGGAAGACCACTGCATGTTTGGAAATGTTAGTGTTAATATGCCATTGGATATCTTCACCACTTGAGTAGCATTTGTGGCTGCTGCTGTAGCCAAACGAGAAAGAAAATAATGAGTCAGTTTATAAACAGGCATTCTTCCATTCAAGGTTATGAAGTTTATGACTTTATTTATAATTGCTGCTTTTACTACCATTACAAGTAACAACTATCATGCAACAAGTGGGAGTGTCAAGGAGCTGATGGGAGCTTGCAGGATTTAAGCATGCCCTTAAATTCTCTCCTCAATTAGCTACCCATATCATATATTATGTTTATTGCACAGTGCTGCCTTTGTCTACAGAAGTTCCCTTTTAAGGTCCCACCCCTATGAAGAAAAAGTCAGTTAATCAACAAAATATTGAATACTGAAGCTGCTAAAGACAGCAGCCATTATTATATTGTAACTTCCATCTCTACTAGTGTTACTATAATTACTGCAACTGCTACTACTACTATAACTACTATGACATAACTGTAGGCCTGAGTATGGTAGTAATAGTTGAGATCTTCAGTGAGGAGTAAATGATGCAATGGTGGTAAACCTCACTAAATCTGTGATATCACCTGTGGAAAACTTTGAACACTTGACACCCAAACACTATGACCAGCTAACCAGTAAGTAGCCGCTGTATTGTAATATAGAAAACTGAATGTTGTCAAAAAGTGATACAGTATATCTAGAAATACTTAAGTTACTGTATACTCTGCATATTTACAGAATTTTTCTGTTGAGAAATATAATGGTCATCCAAGTATGCATGACAAACTTGCGTGCTGCCTTGCTTCAACCTCATGTTTGCAACCAGGAACTCCTCACTATAACCTAAGGAGACGGTGTGAAACTTACACCAGCATTAAATACAGATTTTGATTATTGAATCATTTGGTTTCTAGAAGTTACAGAAGAAAATTGTAGGTGAAGTGTACAAAAAGGTGAATGCTTGTCAATTGTTGCTTTATTTTATATGACTAGTTGCATGAAATATGAGTTGGTGTTGCATCACCATAGTTTTTTTTTAGTTTTGTCCTTGCATTCCTCTGTAAGAGTGACAAGAAATCTGGGGATTTGCTCCCTCCTGGCTGCTATAAGTAGCCCAATCTATGATGGAAGATCTTCAGTGTGTACATAGCTGGTTTGCCTTGTTGTGGCTGCTCCAGTCTTATTGGATGAGTGATGAATGATGTCAAGCATGAATCCAAAAGTCATCAGGAGGTCTTAGTTGTCATGAACTTGCAGAGACTCTGACTTGTGATAGTAATTATTCCTAGACTGTTGATATTGGAGGATCATCCTTTTGATTACTTACTGAGTATCTGCAGTGCATCAGTGTCTCAGCAGGAATCCTAGTTAGTATTGTTTGTTTATTATGAGACAACAATCATATTTTATCCTCTCAAGGCTGTCCTAGAAACTGTTACCCCTTATCCATGGTTTCCTGTCACTTGCTAACCCTGCCTGGCCTTGAATGATAATGGTGGTCATAAAGACAATAATTACAAGCATTACTCTAATGTGCATCTAATTTTGTATGTTTCTGTATGCTTGACAGATTAACTTATTGTGAGGGGTGGTAGTATTGACTGCACATCCTGGATTACTAAAAGTCACATTGAATGAAGGAAAAAATAGTGTATATCAAATGATTATGCCTTGAAACAGTCTTGATGAAACTGCTGGCTGCATCAAGTACTTTAGGTAAGGTCACACCTTACCTCAACCCATGACAGTATTAATGGGAATCAGTGCTGCTTTGTGGTGTTGAGGAAAACTTAATACATGTTTGGTTTCAGGAGCATTCAGATGATACAGAAGGCATCCTTCTGTATACAATTTGAGTTTAATGTGTGTATATGTGAATACATTATTATATGGAATCACTGTGTATGGGAAAATAGACTAAATTTGTATCAAATACTGTATAAAAATAGGGAAACAATAAAAGGGTATTGTGGCAAAAAAGTATTTATGAGTCAAGCAATTGGTATACTGTTCACTGCTTACTGCTATATTCTTGTAGTTCTCTTGCTGTATATTTCGAAATACGTACATACAAGTCAAACTTCTGGACGATAAATGCACTTGCCGGCATCGTGTAATAGAAAAAAAAAAGTGGAGAAAAAGAGTGGGTACTTGACACACACACACACACACAGATAATATGTATATGTATATATATATATATATATATATATATATATATATATATATATATATATATATATATATATATATGAAAAAAATATAATCGGCTGATTTGGTAATACACGTGAGAGTTTTGACGACGTCATGTGATGTAGTCAGTCGTCCATCAATATGGGAGGTGGAAGTGTACCTACTCTGCTCCTCGGCGCCACCCTCCTGAAGGCGAGACACTGGCATGGAAGTAAGTATTACACTGTACATGGCTGGTTAATACTGCTCGTGATGCCTATATGAAGGGTTGTAGGACTTAAAGGGTGCACTGTAAGGCGAGCAGTAATAGTGGGTAACCCACAGTGATGGTCTGCTTTACCTCTTTCCTCTATATTTATTCCTCCAGTAGGTGTGGGGTAGGTGGCTCCCATGTCGAGGCACAATAATTGTGTTTCACGATCGCTGAGGGAACTAAAAGATGTTTAGCGGGTAAGATGGAGATGGTATTAAATTGGACGTAGCTATGACGTCATCTTTACACGAATGACCGAGAAAACGAGTTGTCTTGCTATCTGTGCACACGTGAAACCAATCGCGATGATTGGTTCTTTTATTTGTACATGCAGTCACTGGCTATTAGAAATAATACTGTTACGCCGTCAGCCTTTTTAAGGGTGTCAAGATGCCGTTGGGTGATGTATAGTAGCACAACACAGACCCAATTCCTTGGGCGAGACTGGACTCAGTGTGTGCGTAAAGAGGGGCCACGCCTTTTCTTCCCAGGTTCCCCAGGAATAGATAGTAAAACTGTTGCTCCTCCCTTTCGTATATTGGCGTACAGACCCAAGGCACAAGTAGAGCTTGTAGTACAATAATTTCAAGATTTCTGCCATAACTGACTAGTCTCGTACGGCTACCGCACTACTTCACCTCTTAACACATACGCACACACATACTCCTGAACCTGAATTCAACACACTCACAAGACTAAACACACGCAAACCCGAACCCAACTCCCAAACCACACGCTCGAAAAATGTCTGTTCTACCATAGTTTTGTACAGTTAACTAGATGGATTTGGCCACCCTCAGATTATTGTTCGTACTATTTACAACATTTCCAATAAGAACACTACCTGTCGCAAACGAATAATAACGCTGCAATAAGTCCGGGAATGTGCGGTGTCTGTTTAGTTTTCTCAGTCTAGCCAGCTCTGGCGAGCTCCGGAGCTCCATGACACTCGGAATTGAGCAGTACACTGACTTGAATTTGTCTATAGGTTGGCTTTGTGGGAAATTGCTAGATATGATTCTTATTGTGTCTATATTTCTTTCGTCCAATGACGTGCCACTACTTCCGAACACCACGAGCTACGCCAATGAGAATTTGCTATATGTAGCACAGCTGGGCAAACAGGTGCACAGAGAGACATCTATGTGCTCAGTTCAGCTATGGCTTCCAATGAAATAACTTGTGAAAGTTGCGAACTTGATTACTGAGTTTTCAAAAGAATTGTGTTGTCAGTTTCTGGGGAAACACAGCGGCCTACCAGCAGGAGTTGTGTCCGAAGTGTCACACGCCTTATAAACTCGGTCTGACTGCCATGTCTGGTATTTTGACTACTAGGGTAAGGTTTGGTGGAATCTTCGCGGGGTGGATTTCCCACAGTAATTTTTTCGCGACCACTCCTGTTGTCCCCCGAGGGAGAACGTAACGACACTCGGAGTAGAGAATGATCAACAGCAAGGATCTCCATTCTCCCACTAAGGTATTGTGAGTTATGAATTTATACTGGAGGGTTCTGTATTAGTGGAGATAGAGCATATTGTATGAAACTATAGGAGAACAGAGTTTAGTGTAAGGGGATCTTGGGGGACGCAGCCCCCCTGCTAGGATGTTAGGTCAGCTTTGTTATGTTGTGTTAGGTTAGGTTGGGTGTTAGCATAGGTTTGAATTAATGATAATGCATCATTGGCTTTTAATAGGTCAAAATAAGTTAAGTGCTAGCATAGGTTTGGTTTAATTAGAATGCATCAATGATTGTATATGCAAAGAACACGAATCTAGGTTTAAAAAAATGGTCAATTTTCAGTTTCACCCAACCAACGATTTTCTGATGTGGCTTATGTGTTTCTGGTGAGAAATGTAGTGAATTAATTGATGTTCTACATCATATCCGTCGCAAATGGCTACTTTTTATGTTATGACCCTTTTTCATCTCGTCCCCCAACGATCTTGGGGGACCCGTGGGAAATCGGGGTTTTTGGGTGGGGGAGCATTAAATCGAGTAACTTCACAGTATGGGCACTGTACTTGTAAAGGCAGGACACCGTGATTTCTTAAGAAAGTGATTGCAGCTTCGTCATCCAGATAGAATTCCTTGATGAACTTCCAATAGTTGTAAGTACATCCATCACACAAGGAACCCATTCTGATACTGACTGGCATTGGGAGTAAAGCCTACTACGAAACAAATCAATGGACTGAAACTTCGAAACGTATATGAAGCTCTAAATGTATGATCAATTTCACTGAGCCGTCATTTTCAATGCAAGAAAAACCTAATCTAACCTAACCTAACCTAATCTTTGCGACGTTAATGATGTAGAACATCAATTAATTAAAGACATATCAAGGAAATACTAAGGAAAACTCTGGGATTCTCGCTAAATATAGCGGATAGCCAGAAATGTAGCGAATCGTTGGCAACGCTGCTCACCAATAACACAGCATCGCTCGCTGCAGCCGCCACCGCCGCTGCCGCCGTCAAAGGTGAAATGTATGTATTTTCAGAGATTTTTTATGTGATTTTGTTGATTTCTGACGTCTTCTGCATCGCGTGCTACTCGATTTAATGCTCCCCCACCCAAAAACCCCGATTTCCCACGGGTCCCCCAAGATCGTTGGGGGACGAGATGAAAAAGGGTCATAACATGAAAAGTAGCCATTTGCGACGGATATGATGTAGAACATCAATTAATTCACTACATTTCTCACCAGAAACACATAAGCCTCATCAGAAAATCGTTGCTTGGGTGAAACAGGAAATTATCCCTTCCTTTTACATAAGGAAATGTTCCTAGATTTAGGGAAATTCTTGAAATATAGAGGTATTCCCGTAGAGTTTTCAAAGGCCATATATCATTCATGTTTCCCCAAAGCCCCCCAAGCTTGTTGAAGGGTTTGGGGGGTGATGATATAGATTGGGGGATATTGTATTAATAATATATTTACAAATAATATAGAATAAATCTAGCCAATCAGCACTTTGTCAAGAGAAGCCATTCAATTTCAAATTAGTCCATTGAAGATGTCTGTGTATGTGTTTGTGTGTGTATGTGGAGGGTATTACTGCTGTTGCCTTGATTATGTCCATTGCCTTGCTATATTTTATGAAAAGAAATAAGATAACAACTTCATATTAATTTCTTAGTGTTTCCAATAAGGTCATGCTAGTTTGCTTTGGTTAGACCAGTTTAATTGGGTTTGCTAAAGTTACTGTTATTTGTAATGTTTGTAATTCTAGGGTTAATTTTTCATGGATAATGAAATATGTATGCCAATCTTGAAATAACCTTTATCAGATGACCAAATAATTATGGAGCATAACTTCATTGACAAAGCTTGCTTGTGTTATTGCATCACATGTGGTCTTTCTCTAAAAAAACCCTTTGAATATCATCTTATGTTTTTATCTTGAGGTAAAACAGGAGAAATAATAACTAGCTCACTTAAAACAGTGTGAAATTAAAGTATATCAAATTTGTATTTTCTTCATGGGTGAGAATGGAGAAATTGTTATTGTGAAAAGTATCATGGCTTGTCATATTAGGACTTTTCAAAGAAAAGTAAGGTGATTTACTTGCAATCTTCAAAGAATCAGCAGTGTAAATCAGTAGGATGATCAATATCAAGGAAAATATACATATTTTCCTTGATACATATCTTTCTTAGTGTAGACATTATAAAACAGCCAGAATTGAGCCACTTAAAATCTGTTGGACCATGCAAAGTTCATAGAAGTCCCATGAACCCCACTCAGGCCCCATTATAAGTATGAGTATGACTGGATGTCATTAGATGGTTTTCTTCTTTTAGTACTGTGCAATGTTTTTTGATGATGGTAGTAACTAAGTTAAGTTTTCTTACAGCTACTGATGAAAGCAGTTTTTATAAAGCCTGGGAGCCCCATTACTATATCAACTCTGTGACTCCTCTGAAAGCATTCTTACCATGGCCAGCCATGCTATGCACTTTCGCTGTGTAACTCGGTAGGAAAAAAAGGTAGGTGAAATGTTCTTTGTTATTTGGATATGAACCATGTTAAATGCATATACATAACTTGTGCTGATTTAAGTAATTGAAAATGTATTGTTAAATGTGGGGCCCATCTCAATCTCATTAATTTTTATCCCCTGAACATGCATTGTGATATTTATATAAAGGGACCTACTCAGTCTGCTCTCATGGAATTGTGTCTATAGATAAACTGGCTATTGGACATACTAGCTATTTGCCCGGTGGGCTGATGAATTTGGGCCAATATGGGTAAAGGTAAAAAGATAAAAAAAAGGCTAAGCCTATTGGTTCTTCCATTTGTCGTGAATGGGTAACAAAACTTGTAAATGGGTTGATAGTTATGATTGGTTCTTGGCTGAACCATTTAGCCTACAGCCAAGAGCTGATGCCTTCATGCCTTCCCTGTGAGGCTCATGATTGTCATTTGGTATTTTTCATTACGAAATTAGAGTACTCTAATTTGGTAATGAAGATAGGCAAATTTGGTACTAAACTGAAATTGCCCATTGGCATTTTCCCCAAATATGATATACAGTATTTCTTTCCATCAATACCTGGTGGGTTGGTCCAGACTCAAAATATCCGGACCAATTTTTTGTCCCATTTTAGCCCTGATGTTTTGTAATATACATATGTGTACTGTGACAGTATGATTTTGTGCCCACACTCTTTAATACATATTTTGAAATCTGCAACAGTTACTCTCAAACAAAATCTATCTGTGCTGTACAACTCTCACCCAACTATCTAATTGTAATTCTTTTTGTTATATAATTTCCAAAGTAGAGCACATTATTAGTCACTTCCCATTCAATAACTTGATTTTTTAATTTGTTTTTTACCATTCTATTATTGTTTTGATAGCTAGTCTGTCTTCTGAGTCTATTGATGATCCTTTGGGTTTTGTCCTGTCACCTACTTTCTTTGTTTTACTTAT
>CM035185.1:13830929-13900570 GCA_020233015.1 Callinectes sapidus | reverse complement strand
GGGGGGGGGGATAAACTACATTAAATGCCAAAGTTACTGAATTGGCCAAATGGCTGAAGTTTTGGTTTGTTGAGTTGTGGGTAGAGAGCAGTAGCAGTGGAGGGTAGTGGAGGGGAGGGGGACCCCCGACAAATATCTCTTCTATTCGCCACATTCAAGTGTAACGAATGTGGGTATGTATCATTGTACTTATCAATAAGTTGATGTATGACGAAAAATACAAGAAAACGAGAGTAAAAAATGACGCAAAACAACATAACCATCCCTTAAAAAATAGAGAATGGGTTCAGTTTTCTAATTTTAATGAGCGTATTGGCCACAATACGCCTCAAAAGTAGAAGTCAACTCCTTCCACCTTCCTACCAATTCTTGACAACACACACTCTCACAAAGATCAAGAACAAACAAACACTAGTCATTGTATACTAGATAGAATAGAGAGGAGTTAGCGGCAGAAGCAGACAGCAGAATGAATAAATGAGAAGGAAGAATGAATGCAGGAGTAATAAAAGTGATGAGAGAAATATAATGGAAGAAGAAGAAGAAGAAAAGTGTGGCTGTGCCGAGCATAATGAATGTTGTATGATATGGATGTGGATGTGATTCCTTGCAATGAAAGGGAGGAGATAGTAGTAGATTGACAGGCTAGATAGAAGTGGGGGGAGGGGGGCAGCGGAACATTAGCAGCAGGATGCCTGACACTGAACAATGCACCGACCGACCATGGTAAGACAGTAACCATGGCAACGCGGACACCTTGAGGAGCCAGCCGCCTGTTGCCGTGTGAGGTGGTGGGTTGGTCATCACGCCGAGAAGACGTAAGAAGTAGTCAGCAGCTGCTGTCAGCTCACTGTCAGGTGTCACTGGGGGTGGGTGAGCAGCATATAGTACGAAGGGGAGTATTCCAGGCTAATGAATATGGAAGAGGAACACACACACACACACACCTTCCTTCCTTCATTCCTTCCCCCTACTTCCCCTACTCGATCATTATTATTATATAGTGCTTTGTTCCCTTTCAATGACGATATGCTCTCACTCTCTCTCTCTCTCTCTCTCTCTCTCTCTCTCTCTCTCTCTCTCTCTCTCTCTCTCTCTCTCTCTCTCTCTCTCTCTCTCTCTCCTTATCTCTATTCTCTCTCTCTCCATTTCTACTCTCCTAAACCTTTTATGTCTTCTTCACCTCCATTGCGTTCTCTCCTGTTTCCTCTTATCAGCGGAAAAGTAGCAGCAGGATGCCTGGCACTGAACAATGCACCGACCGACCATGGTAAGACAGTAACCTCTCTCTCTCTCTCTCTCTCTCTCTCTCTCTCTCTCTCTCTCTCTGGTCCAATGCTGAATGAAAGTGGAGAGTGTGTGTGTGTGTGTGTGTGTGTGTGTGTGTGTGTGTGTGTGTGTGTGTGTGTGTGTGTGTGTGTGTATCTATATTATAGTAAATCTGTGTTTTGCCTTTTTTTTTCAACTCTGTGTTAAGGTTTGGGATGAATTTGTGTTCTTATTTATTGATTGATTTCCATAGCTAAGTGTTCTTCTTCTACATTGGTCATCTTTTTGTATTGCTGTTGTTATTATTATTCCATGTTCATGTTTCCGTTTTCCTTCTGTTCTCTTTCTCTTTGAAGCATTGAGTTGCCACATATAGCTACTACTATTTCAATCAATGCCTTATTTTATATCAACCAAATCTATAGAAAACCACAATTTCAAACCAACATTACTTAATCAAAAATGCTCAAAATTATTTATTACAACAAAAGGTGTCAATAAATACCCCAAAACACTAAGAATTTATGAAGCGTCAATTTAATCTCGACATTTTGTGGTTAGGGACGGAGTGGCTTAGCAGTAAACAAATGGCGCCTTAAGATTTTCAGGCCAAATAATCGCAGAAAATCGGCTCAAATCGTCACTTTTACTGTGCCTAGGCCTACGTGCGTGTGGTGTTGATGAGAGTAGGCCTTCGTGGATTAGTGTAGGCCTATAGCACCCCTGGACATAGAGAAATAGCAGAGATATCAGGTAAATAACACGTCCCACTCGAAATATTGGTTGCGGTTTGAAAAGATTGTGTTTTTTTTAAGGAATTTTTTATTATTTTTTTTTTTCGGTTAGTTTGTTTTCTTAAGGTTTTCTCTCTACTCACTCTCACTTTCTCTCCATCCCAGTCAAGGGTGCCACGGACAGCGCCTGGGGTGCCACGGACAGCGCCTGGGGTGCCACGGACAGCGCCTGGGGTGCCACGGACAGCGCCTAGGGGTGCCACGGACAGCGCCTAGGGGTGCCACAAGATTGCCATGAATCTTGGCAAGATCGTTTGAAGGTAAATACATTTGTAAAACAGTTTGTAGCAGTCTGTCTGTCTGTCTGTCTGCCTATAATCATATAACTGTCGGTGTAGGAAGTTACTATATATATACTTGCTCTAATATTTTATGTACTAAAATATATATAGGTAGAATCTACCTATATATATATATTTGTTTTGTTTATTATATATTATTTTGTTTTATATTAAAATATTACTTTTCTAAAATAGTCCGACACCAAAACCAAAAATTTTTCCCTCCACACCCCTCCACATCTCCCTCCACATACCCCTTCCACTAACCCCCACCCCCATAAACCTTCCCCCATCTTTCCCTCCACCTTCTCTCCAATTTTGACTATCCTACCTCCCTTCCTTCATAGTTAAAATAGTTGTTTTGTACGATAGTCTCACATCAAAACTAACCTAACCTGAATATTTTTTTCATTTTTACCTCCGAATGTTTGCACTTTTTCCTCCATATCTCCCTCCCTATTTTTCGTCCACTTTCCTCCACATACACAAAGTTTCCTCCATCTTTCCTCCACCTTTTCTCCAATTTTGACTATCCTACCTCCCTTCCTTGATAGTTAAAATAGTTGTTTTGTAAGATAGTTTCACATCAAAACTAACCTAACCTGAATATTTTTTTCATTTTTACCTCGAAATGTTTGTAGTTTCTCCTCCATATCTCCCTCCACATTTTGCCTCCACTTTCCTCCACTTAGGTAAAGTTTCTTTCATCTTTCCTCCACCTGCTCTCCAGTTTTGACTATCCTACCTTCATTCCTTGATAGTTAAAATAGTTGTTTTGTAAGATAGTCTGACATCAAAACTAAACTAACCTGAATATTTTTTTATATTTCTTATATCCGTGTGTTTCTTATATCAGTGTGTTTTGAGTGCAAATAAGCCTTTTTGAGTGCAGTTGAGTGTGTTTATCTGTTTTGAGTGCATTTGAGTGTGTTTGTCTGTTTCAGTGCATTTTGAGTGCATATAAGCCTTTTTGAGTGCATTTGAGTGTGTTTATCTGTTTTTTTTATTCATTATTTTTTTTCCAGGTTTAACCAATAGCGTACGGCGAGCTAATTTATTTTCGATTTCCATCATGTTTTTTGCTCACTGGGAACACCCTCAGTTCGGACCACTGGGACACTTGTAATGGGAAATCAGTTTTTGTTAGCGTAGGGGTGTTTTTTTTGGTAGTTTTAAAGGTTTTTGAAGGGGGTTTTAGGATTTTTAGAAGATGTTTTCGCATGGCCTACCTGCCAAGGGTGGTTAAAATTAGGTTTGGTAACATTAGATTTTGGGTGATATTTTGGTGTTTTAATGTCTAAAAAAAAATTTAGGGGTTTTCATGTTTATATTGGTTTTTAAGAGTTTTTTTTTATGTTATTTGATGTTTTATTAAGGTGTTTTCATGTTTTTGGTAATGTTTTGAGGTGTTTGCAAAGGTGGTTTTCATGTTTTCGATGTTTCTTAAGGTTTAGGTTAACACCAAAAAATCACCCAAAATCTAATGTTACCAAACCTAATTTTAACCACCCTTAGCAGGTAGGCCATGCAAAAACATCTTCTAGAAACCCTAAAACCCCCTTCAAAAACCTTTAAAACTACCAAAAAAAAAAACACCCCTACGCTAACAAAAACTGATTTCCCATTGCAAGTGTCTCAGTGGTCCGAACTGAGGGTGTTCCCAGTGAGCAAAAAGCATGAAAAACCTTAAGAAAGAACCATAAACAACCTAAAAATACCCTTAAAAGCCCTAAAACAACCTTAAAAAATACCCTCAAAAAACACTCCTAACCTAACGAAACCTAACGTCACTATACAGGTGTCCCAGTGGTCCAAACTGTTGGTGTTCCCAGTGAGCAAAAAGCATGATAAACTTAGGAAAGAACCCTAAACACCCTTAAAACACCCTTCAAATCCCAAACACAACCTTAAAAAACACCCCCCAAAAAAATATCCCCTAACCTAACCTACCCTTAACAAACATCGAAAACATGAAAACCGCCTTTGCAAACCTCTCAAAACATCACCAAAAACATAAAAACACCTTAATAAAATATCAAATAACATAAAAAACTCTTTTCTCGGTTTAATTTGCTTATTGATTAATTAATTGCGTTAAGTTAGGTTCCCTCACCAAAACCATGTATTTTTTTTTTATTTTATATTTGTAATTTATATTCTTTCATCTTCCCTTCTTTTACATTCATCATTGATTCATTTTTATTTTCATTTAGCATTCACTTTATTACATTCCTTCCATATATATTTATTAGCCATCTTTTTTCCATCTTCCTGGCAGGTTCTTCCCATTTTATTATATTTATCATTTTTCCTCCCCTTTTTGATCCCATTAATTCTCTTCCATTTCCATTATTCCTTTATTTCTTTTCCCTCTTCTCGGCAGGCTCTGATCCGCACCCTGGCCACCACCACCACCACCGCCACCACCACCACCGCCACTGCCCGCACCGCCCGCTCCGAGACCCACCCGGCCTACAACAACAAGCTGAGGTCCACCATGAAGGAGTTTGAGGTGAGAAGTGTAGCTGTTAACCTGCCACCTCAACACCTTTAATTAACCCCTTCAGTACTGGGACGAGGGTTTCTTTTATTTATTATTTGATTGATTATGTGTTTATTTTCTGTTTATTGGAATTTTTGCTGCTTTGAGAACACCTGTAACCCTTTCAGTAGTCAAGAAACCCTCGGCTGTTGATGTCAGGGCGGCTGTGTGTTTGTGGCAGGTGAGGAGGAGGAGGAGGAGGAGGAGGAAAGAAAAATAAGAGGAGGAGGAGGAGGAAGAAGAAGAAAATAAGGGAGGATGAGGAAAGAAGAAAAAAATATTTAATACATTTTTTGTTTTTTTCAGATAAGGCTGGTGATGTATATAAATATCCTCTCTCTTCCTCCTCTTCCTCTTCCTCCACCACCACCACCACCATCACCACCACCACCACCTCCTCCATCAAGCCAATCTTGGGACACCTTTCAATCCTTCTAGACATAGTAAGAAATTCACTGTGCTCTCTTCCTCTTTTGCTCACTCACTCACTCTAACTCTCTCTCACTCTCTCTAACTCGCTCTCTCTCTCTCCCCCCCCAGGCTGTGACCCCAGACAACCAGTTCATCATAAGTTGCGACCGCGATGAAAAATTCGCGTTTCCTTCGTGTCTTGGTTTGTGAGCCGAGTGTGTGTGGTGTCATCCACTCCCACACACCTCCTCTCCACCTCTGGGGTGAGCTGGCGTTAGGTTAGGTTGGGGGTTTGAGTGTGTTTGTACGTGTTTTGTGTTTTTTTTTTGTTTTTCTGAATGTTTTTTTGTGTTTTGAGGTTTGGTGGGGTTAAGTTAGGTTAGGTGAGCTGGCGTTACGCTAAGTTGGGGTTTGAGTGTGTTTGTGCGTGTTTTTGTTTTGTTTTTTGTGTGTTTTGTGTTTTTCTGCCTTTTTTGTGTGTTTTGAGATTTGGTGGGATTGAGTTAGGTTAGGTGTGAAAATGTGGGGGTTATTGGTATATAATTGTATTGTTTTTAGTGTGTTTTGAGTGTTTTTTGTGTTTTTTTTGTTTTTCTGAATGTTTTTTGTGTGTTTTAAGGTTTGGTGGGGTTAAATTATGTTAGGTTAGGTTGGGGTTTGAGTGTGTGTGTGTGTTTTTGTGTGTTTTTTTGTGTTTCTGAATGTTTTTTTGTTTGATTTGATGTTTGGTGGGGTTAATTTCTAATTGAAGTGATGTGGACTTTTAGAGTAATTTTAAGATTTTACTGACAGATTAACAACATTTTTATTTAAAGTGTTTTTCAAGTTTATATTGACAGATTAACAACACTTCCACACTTCAAAGGCTGTAGTTGAAGTGATGCGGGTTTTTAAGGGTGTTTTTAAGGTTATATTGACAGATTAATGACATTTCCACATTCCAAAGGCTGTAGTTGAGGTGACGTGGGTTTTTAAGGGTGTTTTTAAGGTTATATTGACAGATCAATGACATTTTTACACTCCAAAGGCTCTAGTTGAAGTGACGTGGGTTTAATTGAAGTGACACAGGTTTTCAATTGTGTCTTTAACCTTTAGCGACAGATTAGCACCATTTTTTACTCTCCAAAAACGTAAAATAAAAAAAACAAAATTCAACCTAACCTAATGCCTACCTCCCCCCCCCCCCCAGACACTTTCCCTCCCAGACCCAGCCTGGCCCACCTGTACAAACAGCGGTACGACAACGTGTCCCAGTACCTGGAGAAGAAGAGAGAGAGAGAGAGAGAGAGTGGAAATGGAGGAGGCCTATAGACAAGGGTGTGTTCAACTTGTTAAGAAAGGAAGGTGGATGAAATAGTGTGTGTGTAGAGATAGATGGAGAGAAATAGAGAGAAAATAAAGATATTATTATTATTATTGTTATTAGCACATGATTTGTGTTTATCATCACTATTGTCACTTACTCTGTTGATCCTTTCCCCTCCACACCTTGCCACCACCACCACCTATTTGTCAAATTGAAGACAACCTATCTGATCTCATTTGAATGGACACTTCCTTTCCTTGGTTTGTGTTGTAACAAAGTACAGTACAGCAATGGGACACATAGCTTAGGTTAGGAGGCTGATCATATATATATATATATATTGTATTTTTATTTCAGAAACATTGTGAGAGCAGAATGACCAGCAGGATTATCCCTTCATTACCACCACCACCACCACCACCACCACCACCCATTCCATTAATTTCTGAAAGGCATGTAATAATGTCTTTCAGAAAGTGTTGTTGAAGGTGGTGGTGGTGGTGGTTGTGGTGGTGAGGGTGACAAGAAACTTCCCTAGACACTGCTGCTGCTGCTGCTGCTGCTCTGAGCCAGGGCCAGGGGTAATATAATAACATCATCCATCTATTTTTCCATTGTGTAAGATGGTGACAAGCCAAAATTTCTTTGTGTGGCATCATAGCATTGTTTTTGGCTTGCCACCACCATGTTAACACAATGGTGGGGGACATAGATGATGATGGATGGTATCATCATCATTAGACCTGAGAGCAGAAGAAGAATATCCAGGTAGTAGTACTTTTCTTTTCATCCTGTCACCAATACCAACACCACCACTGTCTGGAAGATATGATGCCTTTCAGAAATTAATGGCATGGGTGGTGATGGTGGTGGTGGTATTGGTGACAGGATGAAAAGAAAAGTACTACTACCTGGATATTCTTCTTCTGCTCTCAGGTCTAAGGATGATGATACCATCCATCATCATCTATGTCCCCCACCATTGTGTTAACATGGTGGTGGCAAGCCAAAAACAATGCTATGATGCCACACAAAGAAATTTTGGCTTGACACCATCTTACACAATGGAAAAATAGATGGATGATGTTATTATATTACCCCTGGCCCTGGCTCAGAGCAGCAGCAGCAGCAGCAGTAGCAGCAGCAGTGTCTAGGGAAGTTTCTTGTCACCCTCACCACCACCACCACCACCACCACCTTCAACAACACTTTCTGAAAGACATTATTACATGCCTTTCAGAAATTAATGGAATGGGTGGTGGTGGTGGTGGTGGTGGTAATGAAGGGATAATCCTGCTGGTCATTCTGCTCTCACAATGTTTCTGAAATAAAAATACAATATATATATATATATATATATATATATATATATATATATATATATATATATATATATATATATATATATATATATATATATATATATAATCAGCCTCCTAACCTAACCTATCTAACCCATTGCTGTACTGTACTTTGTTACAACACAAACCAAGGAAAGGAAGTGTCCATTCAAATGAGATCAGATAGGTTGTCTTCAATTTGACAAATAGGTGGTGGTGGTGGTGGCAAGGTGTGGAGGGGAAAGAAGGATCAACATAGTAAGTGACAATAGTGATGATAAACACAAATAATGTGCTAATAACAATAATAATAATAATATCTTTATTTTCTCTCTATTTCTCTCCATCTATCTCTACAAACACACTATTTTATCCACCTTCATTTCTTAACAGGTTGAACACAGCCTTGTCTATAGGCCTCCTCCATTTCCACTCTCTCTCTCTCTCTTCTTCTCCAGGTAATGGAACACGTTGTCGTACCGCTGCTTGTAGAGGTGGGCCAGGCTGGTGCTGGGAGGGAAAGTGTCTGGGGGGGAGGGGAGGTAGGCATTAGGTTAGGTTGAATTTTGTTTTTTTTATTTTACGTTTTTTGGAGAGTAAAAAATGGTGCTAATCTGTCGCTAAAGGTTAAAGACACAATTGAAAACCTGCGTCACTTCAATTAAACCCGTGTCACTTCAACTAGAGCCTTTGGAGTGTAAAAATGTCATTGATCTGTCAATATAACCTTAAAAACACCCTTAAAAACCCGTGTCACTTCAACTAGAGCCTTTGGAATGTGGAAATGTCATTGATCTGTCAATATAACCTTAAAAACACCCTTAAAAACCCGCATCACTTCAACTACAGCCTTTGAAGTGTGGAAATGTCATTAATCTGTCAATATAACCTTAAAAACACCCTTAAAAACCCGCATCACTTCAACTACAGCCTTTGAAGTGTGGAAGTGTTGTTAATCTGTCAATATAAACTTGAAAACACTTTAAATAAAAATGTTGTTAATCTGTCAGTAAAATCTTAAAATTACTCTAAAAGTCCACATCACTTCAATTAGAAATTAACCCCACCAAACATCAAAACAAACAAAAAAACATTCAGAAACACACAAAAAAACACAAAAACACACACACACACACACATACACTCAAACCCCAACCTAACCTAACCTAACTTAACCCCAACAAACCTCAAAACACACAAAAAAAAACATTCAGAAAAACACAAAAACACACACAAAACACGCACAAACACACTTAAACCCCAACCTAACCTAACGCCAGCTCACCCCAGAGGCGGAGAGGAGGTGTGGGGGGGTGGATGACACCACACACACTCGGCTCACAAACCGAGACACGAAGGAAACGCCAATTTTTCATCGCAGTCGCAACTTATGATGAACTGGTTGTCTGGGGGCACAGCCTGGGGGGGGGGAGAGAGAGAGAGTGTGTGAGTTAGAGAGAGTGAGAGAGAGTTAGAGTGAGTGAGTGAGCAAAAGAGGGAGAGAGCACAGTGAATTTCTTACCATGTCTAGAAGGATTGAAAGGTGTCCCAATATTGGCTTGGTGGAGGAGGAGGTGGTGGTGGTGGTGGTGGTGGAGGAAGAGGAAGAGGAGGAAGAGAGAGGGTATTTATATACATCGGTATTTATACACACACACACACACATACACTCAAACCCCAACCTAACCTAACCTAACTTAACCCCAACAAACCTCAAAACACACAAAAAAAAACATTCAGAAAAACACAAAAACACACACAAAACACGCACAAACACACTTAAACCCCAACCTAACCTAACGCCAGCTCACCCCAGAGGCGGAGAGGAGGTGTGGGGGGGTGGATGACACCACACACACTCGGCTCACAAACCAAGACACGAAGGAAACGCGAATTTTTCATCACAGTCGCAACTTATGATGAAGTGGTTGTCTGGGGTCACAGCCTGGGGGGGGAGAGAGAGAGAGTGAGTTAGAGAGAGTGAGAGAGAGTTAGAGTGAGTGAGTGAGCAAAAGAGGGAGAGAGCACAGTGAATTTCTTACCATGTCTAGAAGGATTGAAAGGTGTCCCAATATTGGCTTGGTGGAGGTGGTGGTGGTGGTGGTGGAGGAAGAGGAAGAGGAGGAAGAGAGAGGATATTTATATACATCACCAGCCTTAGCTGAAAAAAAAACAAAAAAATGTATTAAATATTTTTCTTCTTCTTTCCTCATCCTCCCTTATTTTCTTCTTCCTCCTCCTCCTCCTCCTCTTCTTTTTCTTTCCTCCTCCTCCTCCTCCTCCTCCTCCTCCTCCTCCTCCTCCTCCTCCCTTGCCACAAACACACAGCTGCCCTGACATCAACAGCCGAGGGTTTCTTGACTACTGAAAGGGTTACAGGTGTTCTCAAAGCAGCAAAAATTCCAATAAACAGAAAATAAACACATAAACAATCCAATAATAAATAAAAGAAACCCTCGTCCCAGTACTGAAGGGGTTAATTAAAGGTGTTGAGGTGACAGGTTAACAGCTACGTACACTTCTCACCTCAAACTCCTTCATGGTGGACCTCAGCTTGGTGTAGCCCGGGGGGTGGTGGTGGCGGTGGTGGCCAGGGTGCGGATCAGAGCCTGCCGAGAAGAGGGAAAATAAATAAAGGAATAATGGAAATGGAAGAGAATTAATAGGATAAAAAAAGTGAGGAAAAATGATAAATATAATAAAATGGGAAGAGCCTGCCAGGAAGATGGAAAAAAGACGGTTAATAAATATATATATGGAAGGAATGTAATAAAGTGAATGCTAAATGAAAATAAAAATGAATCAATGATGAATGTAAAAGAAGGGAAGATGAAAGAATATAAATGACAAATATAAAGTAAAAAAAAAAATACATGGTTTTGGTGAGGGAACCTAACTTAACCCAATTAATTAATCAATAAGCAAATTAAACCGAGAAAAGACTATAACTTGCCTTTGGAAATAGATATATAAACAAAATAATAGTTGTAGTGAAAGAGACAAACCTAACCTAACCTATTTAAACATAAACACTAAATAAACAAGCAAAAGACACGGAAAAACCCACAACTAACCCATGTAAAAGATAAAAGAATAAATAATAGTTGTAGAAAAAGAGACAAACCTAATCTAACCTTACCTGACCTAATTAAGCCTAACTAACAAAATAAACAAGCAAAACACACAGAAGAACCCACAATTAACCCTGCCAAGGGTGGTTAAAATTAGGTTTGGTAACATTAGATTTTGGGTGATTTTTTGGTGTTAACCTAAACCTTAACAAACATCGAAAACATGAAAACCGCCTTTGCAAACCCCTCAAAACATCACCAAAAACATGAAAACACCTTAATAAAACATCAAATAACATAAAAAAAAACTCTTAAAAACCAATATAAACATGAAAACCCCTTAAAAAATTTTTTTTAGACATTAAAACACCAAAAAATCACCCAAAATCTTGTGTTACCAAACCTAATTTTAACCACCCTTGGCAGGTAGGCCATGCGAAAACATCTTCTAAAAACCCTAAAACCCCCTTCAAAAACCTTTAAAACTACCAAAAAAAACACCCCTACGCTAACAAAAACTGATTTCCCATTACAAGTGTCCCAGTGGTCCGAACTAGGGGTGTTCCCAGTGAGCCAAAAACAGGAAAAACCTTAAGAAAGAACCATAAACAACCTAAAAATACCCTTAAAAGCCCTAAAACAACCTTAAAAAATACCCTCAAAAAACACTCCTAACCTAACGAAACCTAACGTCACTATACAGGTGTCCCAGTGGTCCAAACTGGTGATGTTCCCAGTGAGCAAAAAACATGATAAACTTAAGAAAGAACCCTAAACACCCTTAAAACATCTAACTTTGAACTCCTAAAACAACCTTAAAAAATACCCCCCAAAACCATCCCTAACCTAACAAAATCTAATATAAGGTCCCTTTACATGTCTCCCCCAATGCACCCTTATCTACCTCAAAAACACCCCAAAACCTCACCTAATCCTAATAATCCCCCAGACGCATCTCTAGGTAGAAATAGACCGTTTCCGTTGAACCAGAGGCTTTTCAATGGGTTAGAGGCAGCGCACCTCCCCACACGTCACCTCAGAGCAGACTGAATCCCTCCCCACACCAGCGTTGCCACTCACTAAGGATAGAAAATCCTAGATGGGTTGCCTAAAACATCAAGAACCCGTAAAAAAAAACCTAGATTATTATTTTTAAAAAATGTTTAAAAAAAAATTATTCACGACACTTAGTACTTTAATGTAGCTGTGTTTAGTGGAGGTGAACTGGTAGAGTATCGTCGCTGTCGGTCGGAGTCAGCAGAGACAGACAGGGTGAAGAGTTGCCACCACCTCACGTGTGTTGCATCTCTCTACGTATGTACCGCTGATGGATGACACACACACCACTTTTCACATCTAACAGACGCGTTGATGGCTCCCAGTCAAAACATTTCATTCCTTGACGAGCAATTGCTTGTTTTGCTAAAAATCTGTTAGCGACGGTTGTTGCCAGGAGTCTGTTACTTTGCTTCGTCTTTATTATATATATTGACTTGTGAGAAGACTCTCTCCACACAAGCCGATGAGTGTGGCAATGCTAATAGTCCACACATAAGTCTTGATAGTACTCCAAATTTCATCTCATTGTTTCCATCTTTAACTTTTTGTAGTTCACTCCAGAATGATGTAGGTGTCTGCGTGAGGCTTTGCAGTTTCCTTGGCATACATCAGACTCTGCCATTCGTCTTCTAAGGCATCCAGTTCTTCCTCTAACAATCATGGGAAAGTGCACTGCAAGACTCGTGATGTATGTACTTCTTTGAGGTGATACACCAACCTTTGGGTCAATGTTTTTCATCAGAGCAATAACGCAGTCCTCTTCAAAAGGGAAGCGTTTCTTAATTTGTAGACATAATTCAACTAGGAAGCTTCGACAGTCGATGAGGAATCTCTTATGTACATCACTGTCATGTAGATAGTGGCTCTTTGATAAGCAGGACATTGCATCGACCACCAAGGTTGAGCTTATCCAGATATTTGTATAGAGTGTGATGTCTTGGGGATTGATGTTGGACAATTTTTCTGAGAATAAAACATCCTCCTTGATGAACATGCCAAGAATGCTTCTATATTCCCCAGCAATTGATGCATGAAGTGTAGCAAGTCTGTACTCTTCGGACTGAAACATCTTGTCAATTTTACCCAGTACGTAATTGAGGAAAAGCAGCATGTGTTTTGTTCCACGATTAATTAACCATGGCCTTGTACTGTATATTTCGCCAGCACCATCAATCTTCACTGCATCAGTTTTCATTTCCCCTTGGAAAAATAAAAGTAGAGGATCCCATTGCTCTAGGATGCGGGAAATTACTTTTCCTCTGGATAACCACCTTGTCTGGGAAAGTTTCAGCATTCTGTGTTGCGAAGTCCGTGTGATGTCTTGAAATACTTGGAACTGGTGTTGGTTGGTTAGATTGCCACTCCGAAGGGTGGCGCGGGCCTTTCAGCCTAATTGGCGGCCCACAATGGAACTGGTGTATCCGCTTGCTGCTATCTACGTGAAAAATAACACCAAATGTCTCTCAGGAACTGTTCCAAAAATGAAGGCAAAGTGGCGCATATTACTGCTACACTTATGAAAAATGACATAAATAATTAGCTTGACAGAAAAAAAAAGCTAGATTTATGGACTTTTACAAAAAAAAAAAAAAAAAAAAAAAACACCCAGGAACCTAGATCACTGCAAAAAAACCTTGTGGGAGGTTCAAGTGAAACACGGGCAAATCCTTGTGTTTGTATTGAGGATCCAGTCGTGGTACATGTTGTTATGCCCGGGCTCTGTTGTGACTAGCCGGCGAGCCTCACGGCAGTGTTGCCATACCTCCTACTACATGTTGCCACATCCTACATCTCCCCTCCAAGTGAATGGTTTCATTTAAACCGTGAACTGACATAAGTAACAAACAAACTAAACTACTTGAACACAACCTAAAACGTGAATTGACATAGTAGGTAAGTAGCAAATAACAAAACTATAAATGAACACAACCTGGTGTAAAATGTGTGCAGGACACCTGTTCCTTTAGTAAGCGTTAAAGTGATCCCATTAACACTAATACATAGACATATGAGACAACCAAAATAAACTGACAACACAAAAAAAAAAAAAATAATAATTCTAGGGTTGAAACACATCAGGGTTGACAGGGTGACTGAACATAATCAGTCATCCAAGCTGGTCGTCTCCGCTGCCTCACAGGTCGACGTCGTTCAGGATTCACCAGTTTGCTAGGTGGTGCAGGTGACACTGGAGGACCTGCCAGTGTGGGTGACCCCAAGGGACCCTCCTGTGTAGGTGGTGTGGGCGTCGCGCTGACTTTGAGGTGTCTTCGGTTGCGGACTGACAACCTGCCGCTACCAGACAGTTTGACTGTGTACTGTCTGTGAGGTTTCACCTCTACCACCATTCCAGACCTGTCCCACACACCTGTGGCCGCATCCTGAATGAGCACCCTGTCGCCCACTGTCAATGCTGGAAGCTGTCGGGGAACCTCGCCCCGCGTTGCTGGGAGCTCTGCCTGGG
Organism: Callinectes sapidus; assembly: GCA_020233015.1. Taxonomy (NCBI): domain Eukaryota; kingdom Metazoa; phylum Arthropoda; class Malacostraca; order Decapoda; family Portunidae; genus Callinectes; species Callinectes sapidus. Next base: position 13,886,033 of record CM035185.1, on the reverse strand, counting down.
ATTGTGTCATGTGTCTTTCTCGGCTCCTCAGGGTGCGCCGCCAGTGTTGATCCACCTTGTAATACTGACGGGCGACTGGCACGCCATCACGGAGTTGTCGACCTGCTGCCAGCTGGGCGGGGGACTTATCAATGCCCCGCAGAGGGGTATTCAAGTACTGCAGTATAGCCTGTGCCACCCTGTCACAATCCAAGCTGCCTCCCGCTCCTGTGTTGCCCCTTAACACCCGCTTTGCCACCTTCACTGCTGCCTCAGCCCTTCCATTGGACTGTGGGTAGTGTGCTGAGGACACCCTTGCTGCCACGCCCCATTTGTTGAGAAACTCAGCCACTTCACTGCTTGACAGGTTTGTGCCCCCGTCTGTTGATAGCTGCTCAGGTGCTCCCCACCTCATGAAGAATCGTCGAAGGTGAGCGATGACTCTGCCGGAGGTAGCATCACCAGGGAAGTGTGCCACTTCGAGCCAGCCAGTAAGACGGTCAGCATATGCCATGTACATGTGCCCCTCTAACTGGAACATGTCCACTGCCACTGCCTGGAAAGGGTACTCAGGAGGGGGTGTGAGGACCAACGACTCCGGAGGGAGCGAGGGGGCATGTGTTTCGCAGTCACTGCACTGCGACCTGTGGTGTTGCAGGTCCCCTTCCATGCCTGGCCAGTAAACAGACTGTCTGGCTCGCCTCAGCATGGAGTCCAGTCCCTGGTGCCCAATGTGAAGGTGTGCTGCAACCTCATGACGCAAGGACTCGGGGATGACCAAACGCACACATCCCTGGTCGAAGGTGTAGATGACGACATCGTCCACCACGGATAGCCGGTCCCTCACTGTGAAGAATGGGCGCATGCATGGGGCCTCCCGTGCCTTGTGTACATGCCAGTCATCTGCAAGCACCTTCGCCAGCAGCATCTGGTAGACAGGATCATTCCTAGCAGCCTCTCGCACAGAGCTCTCATCAAGAATGGCACAGCCGTCATGGCCCAGGGAGGCAAGCGTAGCAGCACTCACCGCTGCACACAATTCTTCTTCCTGCTCACAGTCCTCTGCCTCTGGCTTCGACCTGATAGATGGGAAACGTGAGAGCGCGTCTGCCGCACAGTTTTTCTTACCCGGCAAGTACTTGATTGTGAAGCGGAACTGCAGCGTTTTTTCTTTGAGACGGAAGAGGCGTGGGTTGACGATGTCTCCCAGGGCCTTGTCTTTGAAGAGTCCAACTAGGGGGCGATGGTCGGTCACTACGATAAGGTTTGGGCAGCCGAGTAGGAACAGCCTTGCCTTGCGGAGGCACCACACCACCGCCAGTGCCTCGCCCTCTACTGCCGCGTAGCCTGCCTCAGCTGGTGTTAGGTGGCGGCTGCCACAGAGCGCCAACTTCCATCCACCGCTGCAGCAGAATGGAGTAGCCGTCGAGGTACAACCACAATGTTGTTGGAGCACGACGAAGCCAATTCCTTCCCTGCTCCAATCCGTCACCACTGCTGTTGGCCTGGACTTGTCGTAGTAGAAGAGGCCATCTCTGGCTAGCCGGCAGATGGTCTCTTGTGCCTCCTGGAACCTTAGTTGCAGCTGCTCATCCCAATAAACCTTTTTTCCGGTTGGCTTCCTCAAAAGATCTCTGAAAGGCTCCATCAAAGGCGCTGTTGCCAGGAAGGGTGCCAGCTGGTTAACAAGGCCATACCATGACCTGACGTCTTTGATGCATGGTTGCTCTGGCATGGAAAATCCCCTGATGGCAGAGAGTCGCTCGGCAGCAGGCTGGTAAGTCTCCCAGGACAAGCGGAAGCCGACGAAGTCTATCTCTTTCCTGCAGAAGGAAAACTTTTCTGGCTTCAGTGTGATTCCAGCATGGGCACACGTCTCAAGGAAGTGGTATACGTGCCAAAACGCTTCCTCCACACTGGTGGCGTAGAGCAATGTATCATCCACGCATTTGTATTTGCGTGGAACGTCCTGGATAGCCTCGTCAAACCTCCTCGTGTAAGCGTCTGACGCAGAACAGTGGCCCATTGGTGTCCTTCTGTAGCGGTAGCGGCCCCATGGGGTGATGAAAGTAGTCAGCCGTCTGCTTTCCTGATCTAATTCCACTTGGTGGAAGCCCCAAAAAGCGTCAGCTACCGTCTTGTAGGTGTGAGGTGGTACTGACGATACCATGTCGAAGGGGACTGGCGTATGGTGGGTCTCCCTCTGGCATGCTGCGTTAAGGCGTTGGAAATCCACTGTGCGGCGGGGCTGTCCATTTTTCTTTCCTACCACTACCATCCTGGCACACCATTCTGTGGCCTCCCCCGTAGGCACCGGTTCCACTACGCCGCGCCTCACATCTTCGTCCAACTGGGCCTTGACCTCTGCCTCCCAGTGCTTGGGTACGGAGGCAGGAACGTGACAGGCATAGGGGCGGGCGTCAGGCATCAAGTGGATATGGTGAGGGGCTCCTGCCATCACCGGTAAGGGAGACTTCTTGGTGTTGAAAGTTGACGATGAGAAGTGTCTGAGGAGCCACTCTTCTAACCTTTCGATGTTCTCCTCCAGGGGAGCAAACGGCATAACACTGGGTTTGCAATGAGCGCTGCTGTCTACTGTAGTACTTGCTTGCTCTTGGTGCCCAGCTACTGGGGTGCTGGCAGCTACTGTAGGGTTAGGCTGGTGAGGGAAGCATGGTGGGAGGAGCCCAAGGCCTTTACAAGCATCAAACGACAGGTACAGAGTTTTTGCTGTCTGCACGAAGTAGATGGGCTGTGTCGTAGATGCACCATTTGTGCTAATACTGCAAACAACGCTTCCCATGCACCTGAGGCGCTTGTCAGCGACGTCCCTCAGGTCACCCACCGGCCGCAAGTGGCTATGCGAGACTCCAAGGGTGTTGAGCAGGGCAGGTCCAGCCACGCACACCATGGCGCCGGTGTCGGCCACAGCAGTTACCGACCTGGATGATGTGCTGTTCTGTCGTGCCACAGTCACTTGCAGTGTTGGGTGGTGGGAGAAGCCTGCTGTTGCAGCCACCACTGCGCCGGACACGGTGGTTGAGGTGCTCCTGCAGCATCTCTCAAAGTGCCCCACTTTAGAACAGCCTCTGCAGGTTGCTGCTCTCGCTGGGCACTTGGCTTTCCCTGGGACGTGTCTCCCCCCACAATTTCCACAGGGAGCACGGCGTGGGCCAGACTTAGAGCCTGTGGGGGCAGCACGTGCCACCACCTCTTCCTGCGTCTCGTCCACCTCACTGCCAGCATCCTCTGGTGCTGCTGTTGCCACTGCAGCATAGTGCCGGGTTGAAGCATCCCTCACTGCTGCCTCAAACGACACACACTTACTCCTGAGTTCATCAACACTGGTTATGCTTCCACAGTTTTGAAAAACATCACGCTTCAAAACTGGGTCATGCAAGCCCACCATTAGCTTTCTTAGGAGCATGTACTCAGCTAAATCCTGATCACATGTGGGGCACTTGAACTCACACTCAATAGCCTCTGAGGCACAGCGCTGGAAGAACTTCTTCATGGACTCCCCTGCCGCCTGCTTGCTGGCGAAGAACTCTTCCCACGTTACTGCCTGGTTGGCAGCCTGTAGCACTATACCAGCTATGGCATCTAGAGCTTCCTTAGAGGACAGCTGCTCCCACTCACCGTCAGCATATCTGGCGTCGATGGCACGTTGAAGTGAAGGCACACAGTTGAGTCGTATGTGCTGAGTAGCCACACTGTCTGACCAACCATTAAGTGACACCCACGACTGCATGGACCTCCTCCACGAGCGGAACGCTGCTGCAGTCATCTCCCCCTCACACTTCTCGGGGGTGACAGTGGCGGGCGGCGGCCTTGTTGTACGCACCTGTGCCTGGCTACTGTTAACCAGGTTGGCCATACCGACCAACATGTCTTGCCAGGTAAACTGCTGCTGCGAGGGCGGGACTGTGTTCGCTGAGCGGCGTCTCCCGCGAGGGGTGCTGAGTCTTGGTCGCTGTGCCATCTCTCTGGTGTAACACTAGCTGCTTACAGTACTCCTGTGCACTGTATGTACCACGACCATCCTACTCACTGCGCCATGTGGGAGGTTCAAGTGAAACACGGGCAAATCCTTGTGTTTGTATTGAGGATCCAGTCGTGGTACATGTTGTTATGCCCGGGCTCTGTTGTGACTAGCCGGCGAGCCTCACGGCAGTGTTGCCATACCTCCTACTACATGTTGCCACATCCTACAAACCTAGATCTAGGTGAAAAACACTAGGAGTGGCAACACTGCTCACTGCCTGTCGCCGGGCGGCGGCAGAAACTATTTGCTGAATCGTCAAAAGCCTTGTGTCGCTCCTCCGGCCTCTCTCTCTCCTTCCCGTCCCAGACCCGTTGCTTCTTTTTCTACTCTCACGCCCACCACGCACATACATACACACATACCCACGGCCACGGCTACCCCCCCATACATGGGTTCGTAACAGTATCCTGCACTGGCAAAGAAGGCTCTCACTGTGCTCGTGCCTTTCGCAACTACTTACCTCTGCGAGACTGGATTTTCCTGTCTGCTTCACATCAAAACCAAGAGCAGAAATCGGCTGGATCCTCAACACGACATGCGAGTGGCACTCAGCACCAAGACACCAAGATTTGATGCCATCATAAATGAAAAGCAACAGCAACAAAGTCACTGAGTTTGGCGCTCAGCCATAATAATTCACAACACACCATGCATAGTACAAGCACAATGTTTTTTTGTTTTTTGTTTTTCCTAGTATGAAAGTAACCTTGATTTTTGTAATCCTGCAATGCATTATTTTGTTGTTTCTGCTTCTGCTTCTGCTTCTGCTTGATAATGCGCAGGGCACTAAAAAAGTGCATAACACGCATATATGGAGTTGACTGGTGGACGGGGAGGGGAGGGATGGAGTGGCAAGGGGGGGATAGTGAATCAAGTGTGAGTGTTTATGTTGGTATGTTGTTGTGATAGGTAGGCGTGTAGTTGTTTAGTGAATGAGTCTATTGTCATATTATTAAAAATATATTGAGGAAGCCTGTTCCAGTCACGTATCGTTTGTGGAAAGTATGAGTGCTTGTATGTGTCAGTGTTAGTGTGATATGTTTGGAATGTCAAGGAATGTGTGTTACGAGTACGACTGTTAGTGTTATGTAAGTATGTATGTGGGTTAATGTCAATGTAATTGTTTGTGATTTTGTACATAAGTGTAAGTCTGTGTGTTTGTCTGCGTATGTGAAGGTGATCCATGTTTATTTGTTGTTTCAAATGTGTTGTGATACCAGGCGCTTGTGTGTAGTTGTTTGTAATAAACCTAGCCGCCTTCGTGTTAATTTTTTCTAACATGTTAATGTTTCTGTGTGTATAAGGGTCCCACACCGCAGAGCAGTATTCTAGTGTTGGTCTGACAAGTGTATTGTATGCTAAGTGTTTTGTGTCTTGTGTACATCCGTGTAGGTTTCTCCTCAGGAATCCCAGTGTTCGGTTCGCTTGTGAGTAGATGGAATCTATGTGAGTGTTGAATTTTAGATTGGTGGAGAGGTGGATGCCAAGATATTTGTGTGAAAGTACGGATTCAAGTTGAGTATTGTGAAGTGTGTATATGTGATGGATTGGGTTGTGTGAGCGGGTGAATCTGAGAGTTTTGCACTTGTCTGGACGGAAGTTCATTTGCCAGGCACGTTCCCACTGCTGGAGGGCGTCTAAGTCTTGTTGAAGGAGTCTACAGTCGTCTCTAGTCTTTACTGCTCTGTACAGTAAACTGTCGTCTGCAAACAGTCTAGTAGTAGAATTAGGTGTAGATAGGGGGAGATCATTGATATAAAGTAAGAAAAGAAGAGGGCCTAGAACAGTGCCTTGGGGAACACCAGAAGAGACAGGGATAGTGTCAGATGAAGAACCGTCAAGAAGAACACGTTGAGTCCTGTTAGTCAGAAATACAGTGATCCAGTGAAGAAGTGGTCCTGAGATACCATAGTATCTCAATTTAAGTGTCAGTTATGTAAATAAAGAATTAAATACATGATGGTTTTGTTACTTACACATTATGATTATGATATCAATATTGCTTTTCATCAATTCTGGAAGGGGGTGCGAGAACTGGTTGGTGAATTGAATGGGGTGCGAACAAGGAAAAAGGTTAAGAACCACTGACCTAAGCGAAAAAGATTTTGAGTACCACATAGAAATGACCATCAAAAAGGCCAACAGGGTGGCTGGCTGGATCCTCAGGACTTTCCAGACCAGAAAGGACGAATGCCTCAAACCCCTGTGGAGATCCCTGGTCCAACCCATTCTCGATTACTGCAGCCAACTGTGGTCACCTCACAAGACTGCAGATATCCAGGCCCTGGAGTCAGTGCAACGCTACTTCACAAGGCAAATCGGTGTCCTCCCGGGAATGGACTACTGGACCAGATTACAAACACTCAAAATGTACCCGCAGCAGAGAAGGAGAGAGGCAATTTTCTTCTTTCTTTTCGTATACTACAGTTTGTCTAAAAACTGTGCCTATAATAACTTATTTTTAAAACTGAAGCTGGTTTTCTACAATAGTGTACCTGGAGTGGTTATAATATTTATAATTCATTGAGATTGAAAGATGTTGTTGCCATACAAAATAAAGTAGGGAAAGAAAAAAGATAATAAGACCTGTATCCCCTGAGTGTTTACTTCGATAGCCGTCACAGCCACAGGTGTCCCAAGTGTTCGTGTGCTGTCACCGGCGTGTGGGTGCGGAGGCTGACTGATCATTGCCTCTTTCCATAACGTTAACATGCACACACTGGTCCTGGCCTCCCTGGTGGTGCAGCTGGTGGTCGTTGTGAGGAGCGTGAGTGCAGGGCGGCAGGTTGTGGTGGTTTCCCTTGATGGTTTCCCCAAGGAGCAGCTCTCCAAGCACTCGTTGGAACATCTCACTCGGATCTATGCGCATGGTAGTCAGCCACGCAGGTTCATGTGAGTGTTGTGGTGATTTATTGAGGGATTGTTTAAGTAATCTTGAATAATAGTAGTGTTTCCATGCCAGGGATGTTTGATTGGATTAGTTGGTCATTAATTTCATTACTAATCCCTTCTATATGTAGATTACATAGTAATTTTCTAGAGTCCTTTCTCGGCCTTATTACAGCACCATGCTCTTTCACTCTTCTAAATGTATCTTTCAAATATGCATAATATATAAATAAGAGTGGGTGAGAAGTACCCTGGTGCTTTAGAGCAATTCTACGGTGGTATTACCATATAAGTGCACCCATCTCACTGCAGAACAAACCATTGTCCACAGTGAAATACTTGGGTCACCTAATGCAGTGATATACATCTTAATTGCTGCACAGGTACCTCTCGATTTACTCAGGGGATGCGTTCCTGAAGAGGGGGCACAAAACAAATGTGACATAAACCGAAATATATATATATATATATATATATATATATATATATATATATATATATATATATATATATATATATATATTGTTACGAACCAATTTTTAATATTGGGGTGTGTGTGTGTGTAAGTGGTGCATGGTGGAAACTGCTGAGACAAAAGGGTGATGAGTCAGCAGGAGTACCTGGCTGGCAAGGAAGGGGAGAGACAACACGTGCTGGAGAGTCCTGCTTGCCTCCCCTCGCTCCTGGGAGATATACCTTCTGACTGCCATAGTGAAAGTGCCTGTGTTTTGGTAGTGTGTGCAAAAACTGTGGTTGCCACTGTTGACATTGTAAAAGCCAGCCAGAAGGCCATGAAAAGAGGTGTGAGGTGTGAGGTGGCCCAAGGTGCCGCCTTGCTGTGCACCTTTATTCCGTGTCCGCCCTGTGTGTGGCATTGTGTCACGCTCCCATTATGTTATGTGTACTGTTTTGCTGAGTAAACTGGCCAAAGTGAACGCTGTGTCTGCTTTGTTCCCCATTTTGATCTACTATAGGTGCACTTCGCTTCACTTGCCCATCCGAGCTGTGAATGTTACGCCTGCCCCTTTCCCCCCTGCCTTGCCTGTGCGTTCCTGTGGCCTGTGTCATGCTGTTGGAGGCAGAGAGGGTGTGAAGGGGGTACATAACAATATGTATGTATATGCACACACACACATACTCTTATATATATTCAAATAGGAATGTACACAATTTATTGGCTCTTTGACAGGATGAGCTCCTTTTGTCACAAATGAATGTTTACTGACAGAGTGGTGAGTCAGAGCTGGTTTTGGTGTCATGATTATAACATACACACACACACACACACATATCATATATATATATATATATATATATATATATATATATATATATATATATATATATATACAGTGGTACCTCTTGATTCGAACTTAATTCGTTCTTTTTGGCTGTTCGAATTGTGAAAATTCGAATTAGGAAGCAATTTTTACCATTGAAATTAATGTAAAAACATTTAATCCGTTCCAGTTTATTTTGAATAAAAAAATACTACACTCAACCCCAGCTATTGCGGGAAATTGGTCCCTTAATATCGCCGCAATACCTAAAAACGCAATAGCCATTGTTAAGAAGTAATGGGGAAAATAAAATTGGTCCTGACCCACCAGAGTGGCAACATGATTTAACATATTGGCATTTTGTTTTCCCCTCATCAAATCATAATTCATAGATATCCTTCACAATTTTAAAGTATAAAGTAAACACAGACATGAAATGCATAAAAGTAACAGGCTTAACAAAAAACTCATTTATTTCGGTGTGAAATTCCCAAGTCCCGATGAAGACTAGACAAGCCTTCCCCCGGGTCCCCTCCCTGCCATGCACTGAATACAGGAACCGTCTGAAAATAAAACTGGTTTGAACATCATTTACCTAACAATGAGATCAGTAAAACACTCGGTACCATTAGTGAAACAAAGTTTGTTTTTGAGAAAAACAGGTCTTGATAGCTTTGTTACAATGTCACGAATATGAGTTTCCATGAAGTTGGGATTTTCAGGCTCCTTAAACACAAAAGACCTTCCACCTGCTTCACAGTCACGTCTAAAGTATTTAATATTCCAAGATGTTTTTTCAGGCTCTACTAAATTTCAAAGAGTTCCAACAAAACGATAATTTGATTTCTTTCCACTAAATTTAACTAAAACATAGTCTCCAATTTCAAAGGCATCTTCTGGCAGTTCCTTCACCTCGTGCTTTTCCACAGAAACCTCTTCAATGTTCCATGTGTCACTGTCCAAGGTGTCACTATCACTCTCCTGTTCATGTTCATTCCCTCCCAATGGCACTTCCAAACCCCCATCATTACTGTTGTCACTACTATCCTCTCCCACTGTCACTTCAAAAGGGTCATCAGCATTTTCATCACTGTTAGAGGATGAAGGGGAATCTACCGGTACCGGAATTTTAGCCACCTTACCCCTACGTCCCCCATGACCACTAGCTCGACGTTTCGCGGGTCTAGACAAAGAAGTGCCAGATGTACTGGCTCCTAATTCCTGCAGAGAAATGCTTTTCCCAGGCTCCACCTGCACATGCTTTCCACGGCGAGTGGCATTAGGGTTGGTGGCAGCAGACTCTCTAATCTGTCTTAAATGTTCAAGAACAAGAGGGCTCACTAGGTCGTGTGTGGATTTCACATTTTCATTTGTAATTAATGATCACTCCTGCAAGCAAGAATTATAAGCTATTTGCCATGCAAAGCCTGTAACTGAAGTTAATACAAAATAATAAACACTTCAGTAATGGTGGTCCAATTGCCCCATAGTCAGTTTATGCATCTTGGGAAGGTCCCCAATACCTCTAGCAACCTACAAATTTCACATGTAACTTATCATATATGCAGCTTATGACTAAGAAATGAATGATATGGCTTATTTTTTACATACTGAAAAATATCTTAGTGTTTCTGTACTTAAAAAAAGAAGAAAAAACGTAGATTGTCCAGTTTTGGCATGTGAGCAGTAAAGGTGCCATGATATTTTACAAATTAATAACACAGTGGTGGCAAAATGTGCTCAGTATATCACTGAAGAAAATGCATATTTATTATTATATGCAGCTAAATTAAATATATTGAAAAATGCAAATGAAACTAATGTAACCATAGCAGGGGCCCGATTACCCCACCGACGCTTGTCTAGTCTTCATCGGGACTCGGGAGTTTCACACCGAAGTAAATAAGTTTTTTGTTATGCCTTTTTTTATTTATTGTATTTATTTTTTTTTTTTTATGCATTTCTACTCTCAAAATGTGAAGGATATCTATGAATTATGATGAGATGAGGGAAAAACAAGGTGCCAATATGTTAAATCATGTTGCCACTCTGGTGGGTCAGGACCAATTTTGTTTTTTCCCATTACTTCTTAACAATGGCTATTGTGTTCTTAAGTACTGCGGCGATGTTAAGGGACCAATTTCTTGCAATAGCTGGGTGGAGCTTGTGATAGCATGGGTGTCTAGAGCCCGCCTTTATCCACTGCATGACAACAGACTAGGCTTCAGTGCATCTCCTGTGCTTGATGAGAGAGGGTTGTCTGTAGCCTACTCCTCATTGCCCTTTTTTTCACTTTTACATCAACTTTGACGCCTTCTAACTCCCCTCCTGGAGATTAAAATGGGTCGCAAAAAACTTTCAATGGAAGAAAAGACTTGCTCTATTAGAGCACGGAATGTCAGTAAAATGTGTGGCCGCCGATTTGCAGGTGACAAGGATGGCTATTTACAGCCTGAAAAAAAGTGGCCGCTGCCCACCCTCCTGGTACTGCACCACCAAGAAAACAGGGTTCTGGGGCTCCTAAGAAGACCTCTACTCACACTGACAGGATCTTAAAATGAGAAGTGACATCAGATCCATCTATAAAAGCTGTCGGTCTAAAAAAAAAACATCCTAGTCTCCTGTCGCTGTGAGAACGATCCAACATCGGCTGCAGAAGGACCTGAAAATGCCAGCTCAACGTGCTGCCAAGAAGCCCTTGCTCACCAAGGCCATGAAGAAGAAAAGGCTTGATTTCTGCAGGAAATACAAGGATTGGACATCAGAGTAGTGGCAGAAACACAGTTAAAACAGTAAAACACTCAGACAGTGTGATGGTGTGGGGTGCCTTTAGTGGTAACAGGGGCAGGGGTGGACTTTACTTCCTCCCAAAGAATGTGACCATGAAAGGGAGCAATTATATTGATGTTTTGAGGGATCACATGCTCGATTTTTGGGACATTCATGAGTGAGCATTTTATGCATGACGGTGCACCTGCCCATAAGTCCAAGCAAGTGAAAAATAATTTTTATGACAAAATATCAGTGTTTTGGAGTGGCCAGGCAATTCCCCAGACTTAAACCCAATAGAGAATGCCTGGAAGCTGATGAAGAATGAGCTGGAGAAATCTCAACTCATCAGTATACAAGACCTGAAGGAGGTGCTAATGAAGCTCTGGGTTGCTATGGACACCACCTACTTCACAAAACTCACCTCTTCGATGCCCAGAAGGATCCAGATGGTACTCAGGAACAAAGGGAACATGACTAAATACTAAGTGTAACTCTAAAGTGAAAATAAAATACATGTAAGTTGTATTTTTTAGTTTCATTGACCGAAAGTCCTTAATGTTTAGATTTTTTTTGCGGCCACTGTACATGCAACATCTGTAAGTCCCTGTAGTGTAATAAGATGCAAGAGGACCAGTAAGGTAGATTTGTTCAAGTTTTTTGTATGTGTGTCAGATAGCTTTTGGAGTTTTGGTGGTGAATCCATGTTTTCATTCCAAATAATTGGTTTATATATGTGGGAGGATATAGAATAATAAAGAAAAATTGACTTTCACTGGAAACTATTGCTAGATTTATTTAAAGCACATCAAAATCTACCAGATTTTGGGGGTTCTCAAAATAGTAGACAGGTACACTTAGATGTAGATTTACACCCGTCCCCACCCATTAGGGAATAAACCACCACATACATGGGTATTAGAAAGGAGTGATGATATTGAAGATATTTTGATGTTACAGAAATCAGTTTCCAACCAAGAGTTTCCCAAACCACTTCAGTGCAGCAACAGGAATGTACCAAGAATCACATGGTGTGGTGGGCAACACTGTCTTTGACAAGACACTCAACCGCACCCTCACCATCAAGGATAGTGAACTCTTTACTCAGAACCCTGGAGTCATGCCTCTCTGGGTACGTTCACTGTCTGGTATTAAACTGTTATTGTCTTGTTATGATGAAGTGAAGGTCTTGGATAAGCCAGAATAATGGAAGATCTCCAAAAATACAGCTGTAGCAGAAGATTATAAACATAGTAAATTGTCTTAAGATTATTGTTGATGCATGTTTAAATTCATGAAAGAATGTTATACCTAGAATAGATTAAAAAGTCACATTGATTCTCTTCTATTATAAGTTTAATTACTATACATGAAGAAACAATCTAACAAAACTATGCTTCTTGCAGACCCTGAATGAACAACAGGGAGGCATCAGTGGATGTATCATGTGGCCTGGCTGTGATGTCACTTTTCATGGGAGGAATGTGACCTATTGGAAACCTTATCAGCACAATACTTCACTTAGCAAGAGTGTGGACCTGGCTGTGGAATGGCTCACACATGACATGGTTCCGGCCAATCTCATCTTCCTATATCATGATCAGCCTGACATGGCAGGTCATGTGTATGGTCCAGACTCTCCCTATTACAGTGATGTGCTCAAACAGGTATCTTGTCTGACATGGAGGTCCACTGATATGAGGAATTTCATTGATTTAGTTGTTAGTGACTAAAACTATCCATTTGACTTAAAAACTATCCTTTTTTCCCACAATCCTAAAGTTATCTTACCATTTGATATATTCTTTTCAATCTACATGAAATGGTTAATTTATAGAGGCAAGCAACTATTTTTTTTCTAATTGTGGTGAAAAATTTGATGTTATGTTAAAATAGTTAGAAAATTTTGAGTATGTAATGTTGTATTGTTGAACACTAGTATCTAGTAAACTCTCTACAGGTAGATGCAGGTGTGGGATACCTTTTTCACTTATTGGAGCTACGAAAATTAAGACAAAAAGTGGACGTAATTATCTTGAGTGATCATGGAACCACCTCAATCTCTGCAGAAACTGGCATCATAGACTTGGCCTCTGTGCTCAGCTCAAAACTGTACACCTTCACTGGTGGATCTCCAGTTCTTAATATTTGGCCTATTGAAGGTGGGTATACTTTTCTCTTTATGACCAGTTTTTTTTAGCAATAGTATACTCCAATTAAGTTCCTTGATTTCAGATTATTTGTGGCTTCAGGCACTTAAGAGCTAGTTATACAATATATAAAACAGATTATGTCATAGGTTTATACTTAATAAATAATGAGCACATACTGTATTACAGATACTGTTTGTTTTTTATTTTCATTTATCTGTGCTGTTGAGCTTACTTGTGTTGAATATCTATCATATGCTCTTTCTTTGATTTATTTTAATCCTAAGTTAATTATAGGTATGTCTCATTGTCTCTGGACTGTCATGTGATGAACATGTATAGGTAATTAGTGTATACTGTAATTAGTGGGGAGGGCACAGTGGAAAAAATTTAAGGTAGTAATGATTTTGTGATGTGAGTGTAAGAAGCATGAAATTCATTGGTTGGGTATGTGGAAAAGTAAACACAAGTGAATAGACTCTTGACACATTATTACTGGGGAAAGGTGTTTTGTCATCAATATACAAGTATTATACCAATGGTAAAAAAAAAATAATGGTATATAATAATCCATCATAAGAGAAAACACTGATAGGCAAATATTCTATAGATTAATTTTTTAGTTTAAGAAGTGGTGCATGAAACTCTTGCAGGACAGGATCTGCATGTGTACGCCAAGCTATTAAATGGGGGCCCTTTAAATCACTACAAAGTCTTCTTGAAGGAGGACCCACAGATGAAGGCTTGGCACTATAGGGATAACCAACGTATCAGCAGTATCACCTTGGTGTCTGACGTGGGCTATGTCTTTCAGGACTTCAGAAATAATATCAAGAGTTATCAGGAGGAGGGCTATCCAGGCTGTGAGTGCTATAGACTTTCTGTGTGTGGTGTTTGTTTGAATGTGTAAGTGTGTGGTAGTCAAATGAAGATGTAGAGCTCAGTGGAAGAGGTATAAAGTTTGCTTTTCTGAGTATGGTATATATTTTAATTTTTGTATTTATTTTGGGAATGGATGAAACTTCTTTTGTTTAATATTTGTATGTTGTTTGTTACAGAACCTCTGATAATGTGTTTTTTGACATATTGCTGTTTTTGGTGTGTTTTTTTGTTTGTTTGTTATTTGATCTTGTAATCATGCTTTTACTTCATAACTTCCATTTTTAGCATGCTTGTTGAGAAGGAAAGGCTAAAGAAAGTTCTCCATAGTTTTCTTTTTTTGCTGTAAAGTCAATGGATCTCTTATTCAATACCTATTATAGTTTTGATGCACCTCTAGTGCAGTGAATGCCATTGGCAGTTTGACACAAAGGAACTGTACTTCATTCCCTAACTGCCTATTGTGTTACAGTGACAGAGATGTTTGGTGACCATGGTTATGAGGTGGACAACCCAAGCATGGAGCCAATCTTTGTGGCAGTGGGACCTTCCTTCCGACAGAAATTCATTGCCGAGGACTTCAGCAATATTGATGTGTATCCGCTGGTTTGTATTATGCTGGGGCTTCCTCCAGGACCAAACAACGGCTCACTGGACAACATTCAGACTATTCTGGCACATCCCATCTCCTCACTTCTCATTGAGCCTCTCCTTATTGCTGTGGGTTAGTAGTACTCTGATATTTTGTTCTTGTCATTTTTTCAACTATATTGTAAGAATCCTCTTTAATGCTTTTTATATTTTTTATTATAAGAGACTAACTCAGGGACTACATTTCAAGAAAGAGGAGAAACTGTTATATTTTATATTTATATACAAATATGATTTTAGTTAGTGGGTTTTCAGGTCAGCAATTTTTTTTCACAGAATATATTTGTTGTTTATTTATTTTTGATAGTTCAAATTTTATCAGACAAGTTTTTATCATACTAATTCAGTATTCTTGTTTTTTCTTAAACAACTTATAGCAGCTTGTTTTATTTGTTCATTGTTCTCTATCTTATATAGAAATTTGATTCTTATAGCAATGAGAATCTTTGGTAGGTGTACTAGTGAAGATTGCTTGAGCTCTTCTACTACTACTTACTGCATTTGAAATTGGCAGATGCTCTGGGTTTAGGTTGATTTTCTTTCGTGGTTACTTGCAAACTTTGGACAAAGTTGCTATCCAAGGGTGTAATTTCCTCAACTGCTGATAGACTTAGAAAGGAAAAAAGTTAACATCTTTCAGCTACCAATCTGGTTATGGTAGCAGTTTATTTTTTATATTGTATATATATATATATATATATATATATATATATATATATATATATATATATATATATATATATATATATATATATATATATATACAAATCTTATTTTTCCTTTGTTTTTATTTTAATTTTTCCCGCTATTTTGATCTCTAAAGGACACTTGTTGATGCTACAACCTTTTGGTTCTTCAGTTTTTTTTTACATATATTTATTCAATGATAAGCATAATCATAATGCTTTGCAGGTTTTGTAACTGGTGGAAAATAATATTTTTGGCAAGTAAATACCTTTTTTTTTTCAATGAGATGTAGGTCTTTCCTTCTTTCAGTTGTGTTCTTAGGTTGGTGTGGAGAGACAGGGAGAGTGGAAATCAGTTTCATATGGGAAAGCATACAATCATTTTTTGTTTCATTTCTATCAAGCTTTTTTGTTTTAAGTAATTTATTTCAAATAACCTTGAGTATATATATATTTCTTAGAAATTCAACTTTGTTCTTTTAACTGTTCATTTGCCTGTCTTTCAAGTGATATGTTGCTTTGAAGAAACTAAAGATGATAGTCGCAGTTATGATTGTATAATTTAGCCTTTGAAAATATGAGAACGTTTGTTCAGTTGGTGATTCTGTCGTGATTAATTAGACTGTTAGGGTGATCTGCTGATTTGAAAGCATTTGTTGTTTGTCTTCATGCTTCATGTAAGCAATTATTAAGAGATTTAATATGTCATAAATTTGTCATGGTAACTACTCAGTATCCTGTATGTTAGGCAACATTAGATATATGTACATATTGCTACATGAAATTATACAAGATTTTATATCATAGTGAAATACTTGACTTGTGTGATGCTTTTTCACTTTGGTGATGATGCTTTAACATAATCCAGTGAGGCAGGTGATGACAAGCATTAAATGTTTCCTGTTTGGTATCAGGCACAATGGTGGTGTGGCTTCTGCTATCCAGCAACAAGTGACATAGTCAGGTATTCTGCGCTTTGGTCTGCATCTTGCTTTTTATGCTATTTCTTGACCTTTCTTTGCACCTATAATCACATAGTTCCATTTGTATAAATGTATAGTACACTAGAAATAGTTGATTTTGTTGATTTATTGATTAACCTGATTTTGCATCTATTGTGTTTTGTGTTTATCCTCAATTTTTAAAGTGTTGTAACATTCTAGCAATCTCCAAACAAAATCTGAAATTTTTAAACATTTTAGAACAATGAAAATTGAAGGAAAACATGAAACAGATTGGAAGTAACTTTAATATGGTATTTGATTTTTGATGACAACAAAACAGGGGTCACACTAACCATCACTAGGTTTGACGTGTCTCCATGGTCATGTCTATTAATCTGTCTCTGAAAATGTTACCTCATACTTAGGTAGATCTATTCCTAAATGCAAGCAAAATGTCCAGCTTACTTTGCTTTACTAATCTTCATATTATGCATGTATCAGCAAAGACAAACTGCTCATACATATCCTGTATTCTTCTCTTTATCAGTGTTCATTACCACACAGCATGATGCCATCCTATGCCTATTGTGATTTGCATTTATTACATATAAATAATTAAGTGAACCTTTCCATCACCACATCACCATATTTTGATTTCTTTTGTCCTCTCCACGTATGATGTACATATAAAGTGTAGTTCACATGAAGGGAAAAGAAACATGTAGTAAAAAATTTGCATGTTAACAGATGCTAAGTGATATTCTGAGTCATTGCACTATCTGTCTTGCTGTTGTTTAGAGCACACTGCATTAGGTGTGCGTAGACAGTCACTGGAAAAGGTTATTTAAAGACAACTACTACAAAATGCTCTATTTGACGCACATAAAGTAGTTGTAGTTGTTCTGCACATAAAAACATATACAGTATACCTAAAAGACAGGACATAGAAGATCTGACCTCAAACCATGCTGTGTAATGCTAGAATACTATATTCATGTCCATACTTTCTTATATAATCAGTTACAGTAGTATTTTCCCTGTCGTGTTCTTATTTTCATGCAGCTTTCTTTAGTCAGACTACAAGGAATGCCTTCATTACAAGTGTTTCATACATAGAAGTATGAGGGATGTTCAATGAGTTCCCTGCCTAACCAAGGAGAGAAACTAGAGCAATAGTCCACTCATCTTACTCTCTCTTTTCAACATAATTTTGTTCGACCATGATGCACTTCTTTAGTCTTGCCTTCAACCGTGATAATCCATCCTTTAAGAATGGTGTGTTGAATCCTTCCAAAATCCCCACTTTCTGTGATCATCAGTTAAATCCTGCAACTGCTGCTTTATGTGGGAATAGATGAAAGACAGAGGCTTCTAAATCAGGAAAAGAGGAAGATAGAGCATTTAAAGCCGTAGCACATTACTTTGTTCATGGCCACCATGTTTTATAAGAGAACAGCTCAAATCACTTTCCCCTTGCCATTTCTCAACCAGAACCTTCTGAAGCAAAGTACAGTTGTGATTATAATCTAAAAGGTCCACAAAGCAGATCCCTTCAAGGTCCCAGAATATTGTCACCATGACCTTCCAGGATGACTTGGTTACATCAAATATTTGTGGTCTTGGAGAAGAGGGATACTTCCATTGTTCAGATACTGGATCAAAGTGAGGAACCCACACTTGATCCTGAGTTACAGTTCAGGCCATGAATCTGTTACTTTCTCACAAAGGTCAACACTTCCATTGAAGTCATTACCTGGTTCCTCTTCTGCTCTGGTATTAGCATTGTTGAGGGCCATCAGGCAGACACCCTGAAAATGTTGTGATATTGCAAAACGGTACCAACAGATCCGTTACTGATCACCAGCTGAGAAGCAATGTATTGCAGCAAGATTTGTCTATTATCTAAGACCATGCTCTGCCATGGCAGCAGTTGAAATGGTGACTGCAGTTGACAGATGACCACCACTTTGGGGTTTATTCTCATACAAATCTCCACCATGCTTGAAGAAAGATTTGACAGTGGAATAATTTCAGGCACTTTCCTCTAATGCTGTCCTCAATTCTTCAAGAATCAAATGTGGTGCTTTCTCTTTAATTGTGGAAAACTTTATCACAGCTTATGCTTCAATTTCACTGATTTTGCTGAAAAGCATTATCCTCTCATGAAACATTATTATTGAACGATGTTGGGATGGTGTCATCCCATACAAATGTGTTCCAGCCATGGCAAGCTCCTGTCTCCCCTCCTATATGAGGCTGAAAACTCTTTAAACACCCCTTGTAACTATCACCTGCACCCCTCCTTGTTCACTAATGCCACAGGACTTACTTTTTTGTTATCTAATATTTATTACCTAATAGATGCAGACTGGTTGTGCTATTCTTAATGAAGGCTTTGTTCATAGTAATGCTTAATACAAGTTATTTCCTCATATATATTTTAAAGCTTTTCAACCACTCAAGCACTTATGCTAACTAGTATTGTAAACTAAAGTAAACATTTTACATCCAGTAAATTAATGAGTAGGATATGATTGATAAAGCTGTGTCTAGTAGAAAGATGCAATTTTTACAAATACAATATCATTTCTAAAAAATTTTGATGAGGAAGGTTATCTTCTGAACAATTTAAAAACTCTTAAATCAAGGAAAAAAAAGGATTGGGAGTCTTAGTGAATTATTCTGAATATGGATTTTACCTTTTATTCATACTATATATTCTCAAATTCTTCTTCATGAGGTGCCATGATAGTTAATCTATATTTTTCACAAATTTTCAATTCTTTCATCATTTGATTAAGTTTCAGTAAACAGCAATTTATATAGGAAAATGCATAATTCTTTGGTCATTCAAATAGGTCTTGGTAAACAGCAGTTTACATGGAGAAGATGCTGAGCTAGTGCTTGATAGTGCCTCCTCCATATCCTTTCCAGCCTGCCTAGTTGTGCTGGGGCTGGTAGTTGGGGCAGTGGCATGCAGATTGCACCGCCGAGATAAGCGCAAAGTCTCTGCTGATGCACTTATCAATGGTTATGTGTTCAGGTGAGTGAAGCTACACATCTGCCTTGTAATAGAACATTTACAAACACTAATTCATTTTGCATAAATACACATATCCACACATCATGATAATAGGCCTTTGCTTACACATGGACACTATGAGCCCCACTCAAACCCTGTGTAATACAACTAGGTAAATAGGTAAATACACGCATGTACACATAGGAAGACAGGATTTTTGGTCATCCTTGGTGGAATGTGAGGAATTAGATCTATAACACATCATCTACAATAACTGTCAGGAACTTGAATCTGGAACTTCGCAGTTGCACAAATTGAATGTGTGAATCACTGCACCACTGTGACACAGGTGGCTAAAGATGTATAAGATGTTACTGAGGTTTTTGTAAGAAAACCAAATAGCAAAGAAGTTAAACTTGTACGTCTGTTGCATTTTCATGTGTTTTGTGAAAAACAAACAAACTTGTGTAGAGAAAAAATGAGGTCTTGGTCATCATTATGTGTCTAATTGTAGGACAATGAGCAGTATATGCTTTGATTCCTGGTTCTTTCTTCATTTAGGAATAAGCAGTCTTTCATACCAGTGCTAATGAATAAAGAATTATTTCCAATTTTTTAATTAATTATTTTTTTCAAGGAAAACCATGGAGAAAGATAAGCGATGTGATGATGGAAGTGAAGAGGAATGTCTTTTGGATGAAGAGATTGACCTTGTGTAGACAATGAGTGGGTACAAAGGGTGATGGGCCAAGAAGGTATGAGCATGGGTAGTCAGTATTGTCATAACAATATGAAGTTATTGGTTATCTTGGTTATCCAATAATTATTTTTCCCATATTGATTAGTCAGTGTTGGTAATACTTTGGGTTCCAAAACTAGCAATGACTGATCATAAGCATGTTGAAGTTTTTAACTTTTAAAACCAAATTTTATTTCACTTAAAACATTACTTTTCAAGAAAGTATTAACATTGAATGTTAAATTTTTCAAATATGACAAATTTGATGTAGAAATTATATAGAAGCCCTCTTTTTTTTTACTCATGAATAAGAAAGAACTTTGTGATTGTCAGTGCCTCTCTTTAGTAATTACTTGGTAATTGTATACATCCAAGTTTCATAATAGTAGCTTTGAACAAGCACCTTTGAAGTGAAGGTATTGTTTTTTATGCAATTTTCTTTATCCTCACCACCTCTGGTACATGAGAAGTTATTGCCATGTGGTGGATTCCTCTTATGGCCTTTCCACACGACGGGCAAATGTATGGTGGGCACTCCGATTTACCAGTAACTCTCTCACTTTCAAACAGTGTTGTCCAAATAAGGCGGGCAATAGGCACAGGCAAGCGAACGTACAACTTCAACCAGACTCAGGCACAGAGCAGAGGGCAGTCAGAGGTGTGGCAGGCAACGTCCAGTACAATAACATGGGATGTAAGAATAGTTGCCGGACAGTTGAAGCTAAATGTATAACTTTGTGTACAATAATTATTGTTATGTGCAAGAAGAAAAAGGACTGAAGAGAGAAGAAACAGTGTTATAAAAAATGGTAGAAAAATAGAAAATATGCAAAGTCATGTGACAGGTAAATTACAAAGTCAGTACTTGAGGCGCCCATCAAGTGCCTCAACAATGGGCACGGGCACTTCGATGCTTTGTCCGTGGTTTCCTCGTCTATGACGTCATCTGTAACTCTGATCGTCACCCATACCAGAGAAGTGGTAACAGTGTCTGCCTGCAGTGCATTTGCCCATCGTGTGGAAGGGCCATTACTGGTGAAAAGAGAATGCTTACTCACACAAAAAAGATAAGCATTTTCCTATATTATTGTTTATATGACTTCCAATGTAGAGTTTCTTCCCCTATTTTCTTTATTCCTACTATTGTCATTGCCATTCAGTCCAGCTTTTTGTAGTCATACTATACCTGAATGTTTAATTTTATAGTGGAAAAGTTCAGTTTTTTAAATGCTTCTCTTTTTTATCTCCATTACAGGTATACACAGATACTCGTATAGTGGAATACTGTCTTTATTCAGGATAGGATGCTTCCACATACTACAATCTGCTGTCATAAGAGGAGAGTATGAAATCACATAAAAATGAATTGACATGTTTTCTTAGGTATTTTCCTAGGATATACTTACTGATACCTTACAGATGTAGGACACAAGTTTGCAGCCATTGTTTTCTGTGTATCCTGAATTACATTGATGAATGGTGCTAACCAAAGGACCCATTAACCTGGGTAAAAGATTCAGTGCAATAGTTGGTGGGAAGTATAGTTGGCTCCATGTTATGGCATGGAGTGGGCAAATTTGGTAGAAGCATAGTGGGGCAAAGAATGTCGTCCCAATGTTAAGCAGGACGCACATTGAGACACAGGGCAGGGCAGGGCACGGCAGCATAGGTGTGGTGCGCTCATTGAGAAGTCTGTCATCCTGTGCAGGTCCTGTAATCATGGCTGTCGCTCTTGATTATGTGAGAAACTTCACCTCTGAATTTGACTCGGGAAGTGAATTCGAGAATACTTTATCATATGACATTTGTAGAGGAAAGAGATCACTGTGAAGGAGTAAGTACATGGTGCATTTGGTTTAACATTGAGTTGAGTGATGCAAGATTAAAGAATTATTTCAGATTAAGCGGAGAACAGTTTGATGAGGTGCATAACATGATACAAAGGACTTGGTATTGATGGACAGCCTCAATATGTTCCTCAATGGATGACATCATGTGGATTATTGAGTGAGAAACCATTCCTGTGCCACACGTGTGTAGAAAACTGTGCTGTGCTGTCCTGTGTGACAATGTGCACACTTACATTTAAAATAATTAGATGCAGTTTTCTGCCCTGCTCTGTGCTGCATCACCTGGGTCTCAATGTACATATGGCTTTAGACTGATAGGAATAGAGAAGCTGTTGGCAATACTGCCTGGGACCAAACGAGTCTGTCTCAGCATTGCTAACAGGTTCTTCATCCTTATTATTCTAACCTTTGGAATATTTCCTACTTTGCTGTCTGGTTCTGCAAGACATCATCCTCACTAGGCTATTATGTATACTGAAGTTCTTTGAGCCAACTGTTCCTCATGGTTTTCAATTTAATATAATTTGGTAACTTGAAGGTTATTTTCAAAAAGGTTCTCCAAAACATTTTTTGTTAAAGATCCTGTGCATATTAGGTGTAAGATTTATTACTAACCTTACTTGTATTTTCCCAGAGTTGGTAGTATTAGGTTTGTTTTATGTAAGCCAGCATCTGATACTAGTCTCACCTGCATACCAAGTTCTGTCTAGTCAATGAAATGTTACTTTTAAGATTGAATTTATCTTGCATATTTTGTAAGTATTAAGGCTTGCTTATGTTCAAGAATCAAAAGTTACTGAAATACAGTTTTATTGAATGGAATGGAATTGTATATAGTGAAAATGAGTGATAAGTTTTTATCTTTGCATTGTGTAAGTTAATGAAGGTTTAGAAAAGGAAGGCTGTTTGGAAGGTGGAAGTAAATTGGTAGCTTCGAGTTACAAAAAGCCTATTTTGAGTACCACAAAAGAGCTAGTGCACATTGCCAGCAAGAGAAGATTCATTTGCAGCCCAGGATAAACCTTGGGAAAACCGGCAAGCTTATCCAACATCTGGATTTAAAATAATTCAGATTCCACTTGATGGTTGGGGGAGACACATGCAGAAGGGAATCTAGCAAGACTCCCATAGCAAAAGGACCAATATGAAGCATATGGTGCTGTGTTGACTCTGGTAGGCTGCAAAGGGCCAAGCAGGCTGCAGCAATACTGCCAATGGCTGGCCACACTGTTGGAAGAACAGAGAACCCAAAAACATTGCAGAATGTCACCTTAGATGTCAAAGAAAGAGGCTGGAGAAAGAGTCTAGGGAGCCTTACTGAGGGAGGATAACCAATCTGTTACCTAACCAAAGGTGGTGGAGGCCAAAATGAAGGTGCTGTCTTTCCTAAAAGTACTGTCTGAAGAGCTCTTCCACCAGCTGTACCTGTCAGGAAAGATCCTCGGCAGCCAGCTTAGGCTCCTGGAGAGACTCTTCAATCTTGTGCAGAAGCAGCTGGAAGTCCAGGGACTGGGTTTCAGGATGTAGGTTGACCTTGGCACTTGGAAGCAGCCACCCTCCAGACCACTCCAAACCAGCCCTCCCACAAGGCAGCTGGGATTGACCTGGGGACAGCCTCTTTATAGAA
Organism: Callinectes sapidus; assembly: GCA_020233015.1. Classification (NCBI taxonomy): domain Eukaryota; kingdom Metazoa; phylum Arthropoda; class Malacostraca; order Decapoda; family Portunidae; genus Callinectes; species Callinectes sapidus. The sequence goes on along the minus strand of CM035185.1, from coordinate 13,862,523 downwards.
GACCCACCCTGACCAACTGAGATTCACACAGCAGAGAAGCCAGTGTCGAAGGCAGTTGCTAAAGAGACCATTGGGGCCTTTGAAGGAGCATCCTGTCTGGAGAAGGACACCCAACAGTATAAAAATTACTCCATCTTCTCATCATCTCTACTGTCACACCTTCAAGCCTGGAATGGGATCCCACTGTCAATTGGACAATTGACCAATATGCCTGAACTTCCCATCAGTGGCCAAAAGATGCAAGTAACTGTGCCCAATCATAGAGGACACAAGAGAAGAGAGGCAGAATGTTGGTCTCATCCAACATGAGGAAGAGAGACACAGTAACCACCAATTCTGCAACAAGAGAAGGCTACGGTAGCCAGGAAGTAGGGAGAGGAAAGGTATCCAACCACAGTCTCTTCAGCAAGGACATCATGTCCTTCATGTCAGCTCTGCTGAAACTCTCTTGGTCATCATCTCCCGAATACAAGATTAGTAAAGCAGGTCTTACGAAGGCAGACCTGAGAGAAGGGGACCTGTGACAGCTGATAAGAGGAGAGAGATGGGCTTCCACTCTTTCCATGAGAGAATTTACAGAACCCATCCAGTCCCACCATTTTCAAGCCATAGAAGTGGAGGGAGACAGCATCACCTCTAAAGGAGGCACCCCAATCTCAGGGGCCCCAGTGTCGTGTTTCATTGGGGTACTGTCCTATGAATCCTGGCTTTGTAGTTGAGGGTGAAGAGAGGACACAGACATGTCCTCCCCAATTGAGCACCACTGAGAATCGGTGAGGGATGAAATTAAAGGGCTGGATTTAGATGGTATTTTGGAATGGAAAGACACTCTTGAGGCTGGTGATAATGTGGGTCTCAATCTGAGGTGTGAGATTTTGAAGCTATCATCCAATACTCCATAGGCCTATCTGAGGCTAACTAGAGTAATGAATCACAGCAGTTTGCAAATCACTGCATCCAAATTACCCATTGGGTAGACCAGCAAATTGCTGACCCAACTGCAAAAGTAGACAGAGGCTGGAGCTGTGAATTACCACAACCCTGCAATATGCCATCACTGCAAATACTACAACCCTCTTACCAAAGGCAGGGAGCATAGCGAGCAGAGCAGCAAAGCACCAGCCCAAGTGTAGAGGGAGGGCAGGATGACTAGCTCTGAATCACTGTACCTGCAAAAAAAATGATAAATCTTGGCTACAAATTGTTGCACCACATCTTCCCTGGGAGTGGCAGTATTTCAGAGCCCAGACAGTCCTTTCCTTCGTCTATGGCAACACACCAGACACATAAAACCACCATGCAGCCTCTCCTTCCAGTGGAAGGGAAGAGTGGGGAGAGGAGAGCACAAGCAATCGTCTTTCCTCATCCATGAAGACAGGAGGAAAACCTCCCACCCCCCTCCTGCAACAACAAGGTCCACCAGTGACTCGCAGGGAACCCAGAAAGGACACAGATAAGGAAGGAACATAAATCCCACATGGCCAAGTGCAAACCTGCCAAGGAAAGAGAAACAAAAAGCAGTTGGCATACCATAACCAAAACAATGTCCAGTTGGTATCAAAAGAATGACATGTCCAAGGTGAGTGAACTTGAGTGAGTGGCAACTAGAGATACTGTCAGGAAAGGATGGAACCATCAGATATTTTTTCAATTACGTCTGAAGTTTAGTGTAGTCTAGATTATTTTATATCCAGATGTTGGATAAGCTTGCCAGTTTTCATAGGCTTCCCTAGGCTGCAATTAAGTCCTTTCTTGTTGGCAATGTGCAATATCTCTGAAGGGGTGTAAAAATTACATATGGGAACAAGTCTTATTTTAAGTGGAGCAATTGAACAAGCAAAAAGTGTTTAGATAAGAAGAGGCTAATACACCTACTGTAGTCTCTCTCTCTCTCCACAGTATATTTACCAAGGAATTCAAATTACAGCATCAGCTGGAGATGTAATAAGTCCTTGGAGACATGGGTATGTTTTGACTAATGCTTAAGAGGAAAAGAAAGTTCTACTCAAGATTTAGAGGAACATACCCACATCAAACTCAAGGCAAGATACATAAATTATGAAGCACTTTATACTAAAATTTATACAAAAATGTTAATCTTTAAGTACAGTACTGGACAAAAGTGATTGCTTGGTGGGCAGGCAGACAAGGATTTGATCCATTTTTAATTCAGATCCTCAGGAGATAGTAGTGAATTCGGATAAAAAGTGGCTGTGTGTAGTGTTGATTGGTTTAAGTCATGTGCCAGCTACAGATGGGGTTAGTGTGCATCTGGCTGGTGTGGGGAGAGGATCGCTGTGATGGACGCCCGTGATACTTTCCCTTCAATGCGTTGCTTTGTTATCACTTCAGGCACCCCTATAATCATAATATGACCTCCAGGAAGGAATATTCATGTGAAGCAGTTACTCAGGTCATTGCTTTAAAGGAATCTGACCTGCAAACCAAGAAAATAGTACAGCAGTAAGAGAACAGTGCATCGAGTGACACTGCTTGTAACCCAGGTCCTTGATGCAGGGGCATACTGTCCTCACAGGCATACCACTAAACAGATTTGCGTTGTCCTGCTTGATCCTGTTGTGGATCCTGGTTAAGACTCCAAAGTATACTTCAAAATATTCTTGGCCTGATCCTAAGTCTTAGGCCTCCCAAATCTTGGTTTTGAAGATGGCAGGTCATCCTCTCCCTTATAAAATCTGGCAACCCATCACTGCACTGTCCTCTTACTGGCACCAATTTGCCATATTATTTGCTTGGTTTGCAGGACAGATTTCTTTAAAGCAATGATCTGAGCAACTGCTTCACATAAATATTCCTTCCTAGAGGTCATATTATGGTCGTAGGGGTGCCTGAAATGGTAACACTGCAATGCATTGAAGGAAAAATTCAATGAGCACTCACCACAGTGACCCTCTCCCCAAACCAGCCAGATGCACACTAACCCCATCTGTTGCTGACATGTGACTCAGACCAATCAACCCTACACACAGCCCAGCATTCACTGTTGTCCGAATTCACTATCATCTCCTAAGGGTGTGGTTTTTAAAACAGACAAAACCCTTTTCTGCCCGCCCCACCCGGCCATCACTTTTGTCCAGTACTGTACAAGTATTTACCTTCCTTTACTTATTTGTGCTGATCTATTATTAAAAGTATATAACCTAAGAGAATTCTAAAAACTAAATTCAAATTCTAGATTTTGACTCACTCACACAATGGTGTGATTCATAAATATAGTAAGTAAGACACATATCATGTGCCTCAGTAAGAATCGGTTACAATTTATATTCTTACTTTTCAAGTCATCTGAGTTTTCTTGTAGTCCCTGACTCGTCCACCAATGAGAATCTGTTTCTTACATTCTTTTACTACATCATTTAGTTTGTCTATAAGTGGATCAACAAAGGAACCAATCCACTCCTCCACTGTGTCCTCAAAAAACACCTCTTGCATCCATGGCACAAGGTGAGTCTTGAGTTCCAGGATGTTGTCAAGGACCCTGAGGATCATACAGGCATTTTAATAGGGTTACCACTTATTCTTTAAACACTAAGTCATGATGAACATAACTACTTCATTCTTTTCTTATTATTAGACATGTTAAGTTTACTTTACATCTACACTTTCAATACTTTTGCCATTTACACCACATCAATATGGCATGGCTTATTTGCACTACCTGGGTCCTTAATACTTTATTTTAGTTAAGTACAACTCTCATTCATCAGTGTCAGAACAACAGAAATATAGTTTCCTTGTAGTGAATGTTACTGTTACTTTGATCATATTTCTTACCTACTGTACTACTAAAGCAAAACAATATCAAATGCATTATACATTACATGTTTATGCACTTACTCAGCTATTTGCGTTAAAATATTTTCCACCTGGAGAGGATTTGTGAAATTTCTGGACCTCAAGTAGTCACTGAACCATCCTAGCATTCTGTAAGTTAGATTACATTAATATAACCTTAATGTTTAATGCCTCTAATCCCATGATGGCTTAATTAACCCCCCTTCACCACCTCTCATGTTTTCCTTCTAGTTGGATATGCTGCCACCAGTACACTTCATATCATCTCAATTATTATTGACAAAGCATTATTAAATATTTTCCTGATACCAAATGAATAAACTAATCAAGTAACTCCTGAGAGAGAGAGAGAGAGAGAGAGAGAGAGAGAGAGAGAGAGAGAGAGAGAGAGAGAGAGAGAGAGATTGCCAAGCATACTAAAAAATTACATCCAATCAATGATACGCATTCCAAAAGATAAGGCACTCTCATTCTCCTTTCAGACACTTTTGATCTAATAATCACTTTAATATTAATAGAATATTCAATATTCCTTACCCTTCTGAGTTACTTATTGCTTGGTATCTGCACACAAAGTTTGACCACATCTGCACTCCAACATAAACTTTGTGACCAGGAAAGGACACCTGCTGCTCTATCACTTGTGGTCTGTGGAATGACAACATGATGTCAATGCTACTACAAAAAATGCAAATATGTCTAATGGGAACAAACAACTGAAAGGTAAATTATTTACATATGAACATTTCTATAAAAAAGTTGAGATAGTGTCTGGGATAAGAAGTTTACTAAAATTCCTCTGACAGTATCATGACAGTCCTTCAAGACATATTGCTCAGCACATCTGTGATGATTTTCTTGAAACTCCTTTATGTACGTGTTTTACTTAACATTCAACTTTTGCTTCAATATGAAGGTCTCTGGGCAGACCAACTTTTGATATGTGGGGTTTTGTCATCTTTGGCACACTGGCAATGCTGGAGATTGTGCCAGTGATGTTCAACAGTACACTGAAGCACACCAGTCTGTTTCTGAATAACATTTGCACCAAATGTATCATTATACAAGGTGTGAGTATGACCAATTTTGTCCCGAGTTATTTGTGGCTTGCATGCCATTTTCAGTGAATAAACTGCAAAAAATATCACCTAGCTTCTGAGAAATCATGCTTGTACTGACCTTGGACCAAAGTCACTACCCACGACATATAAAACAGTGACTATTTCATAACCTAGGTGATGGATCAACAAGGGGAAAAATTTCCAAATAGGTAATTTTCAAAAATATATTCCAATTAGCCAGACAGCAGAGATGAAATTATAATTATCTATGGCCTCATTAACTGTCAGAATGATTAACCAAGACAAGACAGGATCAATGCATGCACCTGGGGAAGGGAAGGACGTTGATGCGATGGCGGAATCCCAGTTTCTGTGACACAAGGTCATGGTCTGCCTCAGTGAAGGCTGCTTGGGACACTACTCGCAGACACAAGCAGAGACTGGGTATAGCTACAGGCAGCAACTCACACAGCACGGCATAATGGTCATATCTAGGGGGAAGAAAGCAAACTGATGCAGAAAGTGGATGTGTTTCTGACATGTATTAATCTGTACAAAAGCCTTTTATGAATACCTGAAGATTTACATGGACAGCAATTACTATCTCATTGTACTTTTTACAACAATCCTAAAACAATGAAAATATAAATCCAAGTTCCTATTCAAATACAGTGGTATATACCTCTTGATTCGAACACTCTTTGACTTGAACACTTCCCAATCCAAACACATTTGGCGAACAAATATTGACTTCCAATCTGAACGCGGCCTCTCAATTCGAATACAAATACACGTGGCGGCTGACGCTGCCTTCCCACCAGTCGCCCGGTGTCGCTTGTACTTCTCCATTGCGACTCATGAATGGCTTTCAACTCACTCCGGCCCCTAATTACCTCGGTTGCTCTGGCCCTCAACCCTGGTCACTTCCTACCTACCTCCCCAGTCAATGTGGCCTTCTACTCTGGTCACTGGCAAACTTATTTACTAGTGACGATGTATTTAATACTTTAAACAACCAATGAAGAATGAATTGTTAAATATCATTGTCATTTGCACAAACTACAATAATACAATAATTTGCAGTTTTGTACAATAATTCATACGTTCCTCGAAATAATTCCTGTTGAAAATGATGCTACGAAAATATATTCTACTTGATAAAAGAGAGAGAGAGAGAGAGCAGGGGGGGGGGGAAGGAGAGGATGGTGAGTGGCTGGAGGAGGGAGGGAGTGGGGGGGGTTGGCTTACTCGGTCTGTTTGTGTATCAAATGGGAGCTGATAGGGATGGAGTGAAGGGGAGGGGGGAAATACTATGTGATCTGTTCCCGTATTTAGTGCATGAGAGGGAGGTGGGGACCCAGGGGAGGCTTGTTTAGTCTTCATCGGGACTTAGGAGTTTTACACCGAAGTAAATATGTCTTTTGTTATGCCTGTTTTTTTATGCATTTCATGTCTGTGTCTACTTTATACTATCAAAATGTAAATGATATCTATGAATTATGATGAGGGGAAAACAAGGTGCCAGTATGTTAAATCATGTCGCCACTCTAGTGGGCCAGGAATAATTTGATTTTTTCCCCATTACTTCTTAACAATGGCTATTGCATTTTTAGCTATTACAGTTATGTTAAGGGACCAATTTCTCACAAAAGCTGGGGGCTGAGTGTAGTATTTTTTATTTAAAATAAACTGGAACATATTAGATGTCTTTACAATAATTTCGGTGGTAAAAATTGATTCTTAATTCAAATTTTCGCAATTCGAACAGCTAAAAAGAACGAATTAAGTGTGAATCAAGAGGTACCACTGTACTGAGATTCACAAAACTTTCCATACATCTTACATTTAGCCCATTCATGCTAAGTAATATTTAAATAATTAAATTGAAAGGCCTCTTCAATTTCTCCTACACTTGATTATTGGTCTCGTATGTTTGGTCTTGTTCCTTTAACTTAATCCTCAACACATAAGTAGAGATGTGTAATTTTTTGGTACAAAATAAACAAAATGTTCTGAGCATTACCAACCTTTAGTAGTGGGCACTTGTTCACTCTTGCATTCTCTACTACCACTTAAACAAACAAGGGATTTATAATTTGGAAATGGGCATAGAGCAAATTTAGTTTTTCTGCTCCTTTCTCATTGCTCTTGTCTCAAAGTTATTATTGATACAATTTGAAATATATGAGGGCCCCAGTACCATAGGGACTCAAGCGCCATTTTTTAAAAACAGAAAAATGTGTCTAAAGTCTATAAACGATAACTCCACTTCCAGGAAAGATATTGATATCAACTAAGTTTCAGACAATAACCCTGCTCTTCAGAATTTTTTTGGCCAAGAATAAAAGAAAATGTATGGCACATTTGAGTGCTAGCACATAAAATGTACCCCCCCTGAAGTTTCTGTACAATTCATTGCATGACCTTGACAAAAATTTTTAATAAAAATAAATAATGATTTTTTTTTACACTTTCCTTGTGTCGCCATAACAAAAAGGGGATATTATAGCAATAATGATGATGATGATAATTATAATAATAATAATAATAATAATAATAATAATAATAATAATAATAATAATAATAATAATAATGATACATTAAGCTGCATTAAGGAATTGCATCACAGGGTAAATGTAAGAAAAATAGAACATACAAGTATTGGTACATAGTACAGTACGATAGTTACTTAAAAGAAAGCAACAAAAATTGGAGGATGGTTTATGAGATATTAGAGGAAATCATAAAAAATAACTCGGTAATGATGGTTAAACAAAGGATTAACATGTGGAACTTGTTATTCAAAGAAAAAGACTGGATAATCTGTAATCACTCATTATGTTGCTATACATCCACTAAAGAAGTTGGAGGTTGGGGGGAGGGGGCAGTGAAGTTACTACTGGCCTTCGTCATACTCCATGAGGTTGTCATAGCAGTGTGCTGATTGGCCCATGGTAACGCATTTCGTATGGAAGAAAATGTTGATTGGACGAGATTTGCCTATGGGCTGTGTGCCGTGCGCTCTCACTGGCTGGCTACCTCCCGCTAACTTTGAGCCCCTCTGGTCCAAAACCGATGCGACCCCAGGCTCAAACGCCATACATAGAATAGCGCTTTACGTATCGATGGGTAGAGAGTACACTGGCTTCTACAAGATTTTTAACCTTATTGAAATAGGAAAGCGGTGTCAGAAACAATGTAACCAGAAGGGGGAAGAGTTGCCAATTCCGGAAATATGAATCTCAATAATCGGGGAGGCGGCGCTTGAGCCCCTATGGTTCTGGGGCCCTCATATAACCTAATCTTTTTTTTTAACCACATTTGAAAAGACAGTTCTGAGATAAATGGTGGTATTGAGGTGAGACTGGAATAAGAGCAGAGGGGGAACTTCAGTTTCCATACCAATAAGATTGTCTTGAGTGCTGGATTTATGTAATAAATCATGAAATATAGCATTTCTGCTTACCTTTGCCAACCTGTTAGACAAATACCTTTGAACTTCTTGGTATGCTTTTTCTCTGACAACACAGTTAACCACATCAGGTTATTATTGATGTGATTCTGAATGGGAGGCAGAAACTGTGTACTCCCTGTGGCACCCTTGAAGGCACTGGCAACCCATATACTTGGAAATACTGCAGAATACTTCTCAAATAAATCTGAAAAAAACATTAATTCAAGTAACACTGTAATACTGGTAACACATTTCACCATCTTCAGGTGCACTGGATAAAATGTTTAAAGTAAAATTTGAAATATGAGAAAAGTAACAGTTGTATCCCCTATTACTTTGATTTCCTAAAATGGAATGTCAATACACGAGCAACTTAAGACAATTCCACTACTACATAATGATACAGAACTAGTCATCTGTAACAAAAATTAACAAAATAAGATATTATCATATATATATATATATATATATATATATATATATATATATATATATATATATATATATATATATACAGTGGTACCTCTTGATTCGAACTTAATTCATTCTTTTTGGCTGTTCGAATTGCGAAAATTCGAATTAGGAAGCAATTTTTACCACTGAAATTAATCTAAAAACACTTGATCCGTTCCAGTTTATTTTGAATAAAAAAATACTACACTCAACCTCCAGCTATTGCAAGAAATTGGTCCCTTAACATCGCAGCAATAGCTAAAAATAGCCATTGTTAAGAAATAATGGGAAAAAAATAAAATTGGTCCTGACCCACCAGAGTGGCAACACGATTTAACATATTGGCACCTTGTTTTCCCCTCATCTCATCATAATTCATATATATCATTCACATTTTGAGAGTCTAAAGTAAACACAGACATGAAATGCATACAAAAACAGGCATAACAAAAGACTCATTTACTTCGGTGTGAAACTCCCGAGTCCCAATGAAGACTAAACAAGCCTCCCCCAGGTCCCCGCCTCCCTCTCATGCACTAAATACAGGAACAAATCGCGTAGTATTCTCCCTCTCTCCCTCACTCCGTCCCTATCCACTCCCATTCAATACACAAACAGACTGAGTAGGCTGCCACCCGCCCCCCCCACTCCCTCTCTCCTCCAGCTGCTCACCATCGTCTCTCTCTCTCTCTCTCTCTCTCATCAAGTAGAATATATTCTCACAGCATCACTTCCAACAGGAATGATTTCAAAAGTATAAATTATTGTACAAAACTGCAAATTATTGTATTATCGTAGTTTGCGTAAATGACAATAATATTTAATGATTCATTCTTCATTGGTTGTTTAACGTATTAAATATATCTTCATTAGTAAACGAGTTTGCCAGTGACCAGAGCAGAAGGCCGCATTGACTGGGGTGGTAGGTAGGAAGTGACCAGGGTTAGAGGCTGGAGTAACTGAGACAACTAGGGGACGGATTGACTTGAAAACCCTTCATGAGTTGCAAAGTGCAAGCGAGACTGGCCGACTGGTAGGCAGGCGGCGTCGGCCGCCACCTGTGTTTGTGTTTGAACTGAGAGGCCGCATTCGGATTGGAGGTCAAAATTTGTTCGCCAAATGTGTTTGGATTCGGATGTGTTAGAGTCAAAGGGTGTTCAAATCAAGAGGTACCACTGTATATATATATATATATATATATATATATATATATATAGAGAGAGAGAGAGAGAGAGAGAGAGAGAGAGAGAGAGAGAGAGAGAGAGAGAGAGATTACAATATAAAGTTCACATGATCAAATATCAGACAAATCCCCAGATCTATGAGTCCACATTTAATCAAACAGTAATCTTAATGCAATTCTAGCAATACAATGTGCAACACACCTGGAGGCAAGTCAAAAGCTTTGGCCTGATACTGCCACACCATTGGTTCCACAATGTCACAAAGCCCACTGCCTGATAAAGGAAAGAACAGCTTAAGATAGAATACAGCCCCATAATTATACCAAGTAATTACGATTTGGTTCAGGCTGACTGATATCTACCCAAGTCTTGATGACCATCTGTGCCTTAAAAACAGATTGTGTGCCCCTCGTATACATGTACCTGGATTTTTTTTCCAGTTACTCTCTTAAAGCCACCTTTTAGCTAAATTTTCAAGTGGTTTAGAAAAATAAAAATTATACCGTGATGGTAGTTATAAGACTAATATACCATTAGGACACTTTTCCAGGCTATGAGAAGTTTAACATTTGTACTCTATTTTTATTTGTATATCAATTAAATAGCAGTATCAAAATCTACTTACTGATCAACATGTAGGCAAAAGATACAAACTTTTGATTTTTTCAGCAGGAATATTCCTGATCATGTCGTCCCACATGATAACAGTAATGTGAGGATATTCCTTCTTGACCCATCGTGCTACCTTGAATACCCACATTTGAAACAAATCTTCTGTTGACATTCCCTTGGAGTTCATCTCAACCTGACATCTTGGACACTTTCCTATATGCCACACCTGCAAATAGTTTATATTTTATCATCCCACATCAACTTCTGCAATAAGTAAGGAGAGTAATCTTACCTTAAAATAAATATGCATTTTTTTTTTTTTTTTTTTACATAACGGGGGTAACCTGGCCAAGGGCAATAAAAATAGTGAAAATAAAAAGCCAACTAATTGCCAGTCCCCTGGAACATCAACAGAGTTAGCCTTAAGTCAGAGACAAATGTCTTGAAACCTCCCTCTTAAACACAGTTAAGTCATAGGAAGTTGGAAATACAGAGGCAAGTAGGGAGCTTCAGAGTTTACCAGCAAAAGGAAGGAATGATTGCTAACTCTTGCATTAGAGAGTTGGACAGAATAGGAGTGAGAGGAAGAAGAAAGTCTTGTGTGACAAGGCTGCAAGAGAAGGGGAAGCATGCAGTTAGCAACATCAACAGAGCAATTACCATGAAAATACTAATAGAAGATAGCAAGAAATGCAACATTCTGGCAAAGAGAGAGAGAGGCTGAAGACAGTCAGTTAGAGGAGAGGAGTTGATGAGACAAAAAGCTTTTGATTCCACCCTATCTAATAAGGCTGTGTGAGTGGAACACCCCCATACATGCAAAGAATACTCCATACATGAATGGACAAGTAAAAATAAAATGCAATCGATACTATTATCATTATCAACTGTGTATATATTTCCAAAACAATCTAAATAAAATAATTGAACTCTAACAAGGTAACATTTGAGAATGAACAAATACTCCTTCCATATACTGTACTGTTACCACAATTAATGTGTTTATTCTAGACTTCACAAAATTAAATGATTACCTACCTCATCAGCACCAATATGAAAATATTTGTCTGTGAGATGCAGGTTCATTATCTGTGTGAGCAGTTCAGTTACTAATGGGAAGGAGTCAGGATGCGTTGGACACAAGGTGTTGGGGTAGTTCTCTACTTCCCGAACTGCTCTGTTCTCATCATGCTTCAGTACAAACTGTTGAATAATAATAAGGGTGATGAAGAGTGTGACCTGAAAAGAACTCAAATTCATAAATGAATTTGTGGCATTCTTGATCAAAGCTATTAATCTAACATTGCAAGCAGATGTTACCTTATAAGAACCACCACTCAAGAAAATGGTTAAAATACAAAATGATAACTCATTTAAAATTTTAAAAATTGAAAATTTCTCATTGGCCACATACCTCAAAGTGCCCAAAGGTTTGCATTAAAGGAATGATAATGAGGTTGCTTTTTGCTGCAAGCTCATGTAGTTTTAATAGGTCTTCCCGTGTGTAGGCATGAGGAGCCTTCAAATGAGCCAATTTGTCATGATACGGAAACATATCTTCATACTCTATCAACAAGCCGGTGGCCCCAAATGACGAGATGACGGGAAAGATCTGAGGAGGATTATTAGAGAAAGGATTAAATGAATATATACGTATGTGATAGAGAGAAAATATATACATACACACATACATACATATATATATATATAGATAGATAGATAGATAGATATATAGATAGATGAACAGATACAGATTTATGTATATATATATATATATATATATATATATATATATATATATATATATATATATATATATATATATATATATATATAATACATTGCTATAGACAACAAAGAAATTGTACTTCCTTACCTGCTCATAGTAACTCATTCTAGGAGGAGCTCCCTTCAGGTCAAGATGAACCAACCTAAGTTTCAGATTATAATTAGGATTCAACTTTTAATATTTAAATTTGCATTCCTTCATTAATATTGATTTAACTGAGCAACATTCAAGTCTCAGACTTTCCTCATTACATTTCACTCCTATTATTCGTTTTCTGAACAATCGCACACTATTTCTTCGATAGGTAAAAAGAGATAAAAAATTATGTACATACAACCAACAGTTTTTTCTTTCAACAACACCCATAACATCTTCAAAACCAATAATCAAGTCTGCATATATATTTAACCTGCAATGACTTACTTTTTCTAATTCCAGGTTATACATACAGGTACCTCCTATTTTACGCGAGTTTGTTTTACGTGTTTTTGAAACTACACGGTCTAAAATCCACACAAATTTTAAATTTACATTTTTTTCACTTATAAGCAATATTTCATTGAGTGGTGAACAGATGCCTCACACAAGTTCCTTTGGGCCACCCAAACAACAACAGTTACACAAACACACATGTGCATACAATATATATATATATATATATATATATATATATATATATATATATATATATATATATATATATATATATTGCTATAAAGCCGGGGGAGGGTGAAAGGTGGTGGTCACTACCACCACCTGCGGCTGCTGTTGTCCACCATCCCAGGGTTGAGAGGGACGGACAGCAGCGGACTCCAACCTCGTACGCTGCTTCTCTGGAGGTCCGGTGCACGCTGGCTGCTGCGGGATAGGCCTCCTCTCCAGGATTCCACACCGCAAGGCCCAGTGCTACTTTCAGCTTTGGTGAAAAGTGTTCCTCTCCTAATCGTGGCCAAAGTCCACCTCAGTGGGGCATTCTTACTTCACTTAAGGCAATAGGAGATAATGGAAACAAACTTTTCCCAATCCTCACACTTGCTTTATTGAACCATACTTATTCGGAATCCAGAAAAGAAATAAACACCTTGCCGAACACTTATGCACATCATGACTAAAGCAAGTAAAAATAGAGCAAACTATGTAGAAAAATCACAAAATTTACAATCAATTATTCCCAACAACATGCTCTGATAAAAATAAACACAAGAGCAGAGAAAAATAAAACAAGTATCTTTTGTTTAACAAAACATAATAGTTCCCCCTAAAGATCCTTGTACTCCCTCTCTCTCTCTCTCCTTTATTTTCTATGTTAAGGAAAGGGCATACTGTACCCTATATAACAATATATATATATATATATATATATATATATATATATATATATATATATATATATATATATATATATATATACAGTCGGTCCCATAGGTATTGGCGCGGCACCTTTTTTTCCAATAGCACTCGAAAAAATAATCAACAAAAATATTAATTAGGTACTTACTAGCCTCTAATATTTTGCTGGGAGTCCTTTCCTCTTTAGACAGCTCTCTAGGCGTCGAGGAACGGATTCAGCAAGTCTTTGGAGTGTGGAGGGTTCCAAGTTGTCCCAGATGTCCTGAATCTGCTTCACAAGCTTTGGCACAGTTGAGATGTTACGCCTTCGTAGCCGTCACTTTATGAGTCCCCAAAGATTTTCAATAGGGTTACAGTCTGGACTATTACCAGGCCAGTCCCTAATGGAGTCCACTCCCACAAACTCAAACCATTCCTTGATTAATTTTGCTGTGTGTGCAGGAGCACCATCTTGCATGAACACCTCACTCTTGCATGCATTAAAGCGGTCCTCCAGATGATCACACAACAGTTCCAAATAGCGTTCCTTATTCACTGTAATGTTTTTAGGCAGCACCATTAATTTACCCTTCCTGTAATACCCAAAGGCACCCCATATCATGACAGTATCAGGGTACTTGACTGTCCCCTGTGTGTACTTAGGGTGGTATGGGTCTGCTACCTGGGTGTAGCCTCACCTTACCTCCTCGGTTCCCAGTAACATTAAACGTAGCTTCATCACTCCACAATACTTTTTTCCACTTTTCACTGTCCCACTTCAGATATTTCCTACAAAACTGCACATGTTTATGCCTTTGATTCTCCATGAGAATGGGTTTACGTCGTGGCGCCCGATGCTCATAGCAGAGGTCATCCTTGAGGCAGTGTTGGATTGTTCTAACAGACACCTGTTGCAGGAGTTGCGGGTTCTTTTCCGTTAATTCCTTTGCTTTGATGCTAGGTTCAGCTCCCACCTGTCGCTGAAGCACCTTAAGAGTCCTCTTAGACATCTTCCTAGGTAGCCCCAGCCCTCTTGACTTGGAGTGGCAGATCATCACCTTCTGCATCTTTACATTTCTTTGTCCATCTCTGGACACTGCGTAGTGCTATGCCGGTCTGGATCAAAATATCCTTGTTGCACTTTCCTGCCACACAGAGTGATGATATTGCTGCAATTTCCTCCTTTGTCAGTTCTGGAACTCGTGGCATTATCCCACAGTGCACAGAAGACCACAGGAAGTTGTAGCAGAAAAACCACATGGGCCACATAATAAAAAAAACATCAAAGCATTCACCATGAGACACAGCGGGCAACTAACAACCCTTTCCTTTGTGTGGGACTTACGCTCCGCCCACTCTACCACATGCTAGCGTGCCAATAACATTGTCATTTTGGGTACAGGGGGTCCTTGATAATTCGTCATAGGTATTGGTGCACGATTTTGGCGCCAATACCTATGGCGCCGATGGTATATATATATATATATACAGTGGTACCTCTTGATTTGAACTTAATTCGTTCTTTTTGGCTGTTCGAATTGCAAAAATTCGAATTGGGAAGCAATTTTTACCATTGAAATTAATGTAAAAACATTTAATTCGTTCTAGTTGATTTTGAGTAAAAAAAAAATACTACACTCAACCCCAGCCATTGCAAGAAATTGATCCCTTAACATCACCACAACACTTATGAACGCAATAGACATTGTTAAGAAGTAATGGGGAAAAAACAAAATTTGTCCTGACCCACCAGAGTGGCAACATGATTTTAACAAATTGGCACCTTGTTTTTCCCTCATCTCATAATTCATAGATATCCTTTGCATTTTGAGAGTACAAAGTAAACACAGACATGAAATGCATAAAAAAAGAAATAAATACAATAAATAAAAAAAGGCATAGCAAAAAACTGATTTACTTCGGTGTGAAACTCCCGAGACCCGATGAAGACTAGACAAGCCTCCTCCCGTGTCCCCGCCACCATCCCATCCACTGAATACAGGAACAGATCGCGTAGTATTCCTCCCTTCCCCCTCCCTCTGTCCTTATCCTCTCCCATTCGATATGCAAACAGACCGAGTAGGCCCCTCCCCTCCCCCACCCCTCTCCCTCCTCCAGCCACTCACCATCCTCTCTCTCTCTCTCTCTCTCTCTCTCTCTCTCTCTCTCTCTCTCTCTCTCTCTCTCTCTCTCTCTCTCTCTCTCTCTCTCTCTCTCTTATCAAGTAGAATATATTCTCACAACATCATTTCCAACAGGAATTATTTCAAGAAAAGTATAAATTATTGTATAAAACTGCAAATTATTGTATTATCGTAGTTTGTGCAAACGGCAATGATATTTAACAATTCATTCTTCATTGGTTGTTTAAAGTGTTCAATATATCTTCATTAGTAAAAAAGTTTGCCAGTGATCAGAGAAGAAGCTGCATTGAATGGCGTGGTAGGTAGGAGGTAATCAGGGTTGGGGGCCGGAGTAACCAAGGCAACTAGGGGCCAGAGTGACTTGAAAGCTGTTCACGAGAGAGGTGTTCACGGCGGAGAAGTACAAGCGAGACCGGCCGACTGGCGGGAAGGCACATTGGCCGCCACGTGTTTTTTTTTTTTTTTTTTTTTCGAATTAAGAAGCTGTGTTCGGATTGGAGGTCAAAATTTGTTCGCCAAATGTGTTCGGATTGGGAAGTGTTCGAGTCAAAGGGTGTTCGAATCAAGAGGTACCACTGTATATATATATAATGTTTACTAACATGGCAAACATGAAATCCATGTCATCTACGACCACTAAACATTTGTCATCTGTGGTGAGAGGAGCTCACCCTATCAAGGAGCCAATAAATTGTATACATTCCTATTTGAATATAAATAAGAGTATGTTTGTGTGATTGTGTATGTATTTCCCTAGTTGTCTTATAGAGGGTTCAAGCAGGGCTCATAATGTTCTGTCTTCATATCTCCATATATCTAACATTTCCTTGAAATTATGTATGTTGGTTTCCATAACAACCTCTTCCTTCAGTCCATTCCAAATGTCCACAGTTCTCTATGGAAAACTACTTTTTAACACGTCAACCGCATTTGGCAACTGTCTCACCTGCTTTGCAGAACTCTTCAAATCGCCACCATGCCAGTGTCCATTGGACTTTTGCAGCGAGAGGAGCTATATTTCTTTGTGAGATGATTGTCTGTAGGACAGAGCATTAAAATTCATGGTACACATATGCACCTAGTCACTCACTACTAATATTGGTTTCCATTTATTGCGTATTGGTGCATCAGTGTACTAGGCATGGGTTGTTGCATACATGTACCAGTTTGCAAGGCAGTGATGATATATTCTTGTTCCTCTCTTTGGTTTAGGTTTTTTATGTATATATGAGCTATATGGCTACAAACTGTATCTAGGAAAAGTAAGGAAAGTATTTTTTTCAACTTTTCAACAGAAATTGGAACTTCTCAGGAACTTTTTTTTGCAATAACTGTTTGCTGAATGGTTTTCTTCCTTCATCATCACCAGGTCCTGCTTGTCCAGCTTTTCAATGCCATTTATTATCTTGTATAGAGTTATTAGATCTCCTCTCTCCTTTCTATCTTGCTGAGTTGGCAGTCCCATTTCTTTTAACTTGTCTTCATATGTTAATTCTCTTAATTCTGGTACCATTTTTGTGGCTACTCTTTGGATCCTCTATAATTTTCTTATATCCTCTTTCACATTTAGTGACCACACCACTGCTGCATATTGCAATCTCTGATGTATCTTACTGGTTAGAATTTTTCTCATCATATCCTTATCCATAGTGGAAAACCAACCTAATTTTGGTTAATATCCTGTATATTGATCAAAATAGTTGGCTTATGTGCCATTCTGGGCTCTGTGTATCTTGTATCACCACACCCACATCTTTTTCCTCCTTGGTCATAAGTAATACTTCCTGTCCCATCTTGTAACTCCAATCTGGCCTTCTTTTGCTTTTGCCTAGCTCTACCACATGACATTTCTCTGCATTGAAATCCAATTTACACCTCTAACTCCATTCATAGATCTTGTCTATGTTACCTTCTCACTCTTGACAGTCATCAATATTTTTAACAACTCTCATTAATTTGGCGTCATCTGCAAACAGGTTCAGGTACCTGGTCACACCACACTGCATTTCTCTATCCTTTAAATGATCTTGCATCCACTCTAATATTTTCCCTCTCGGCTGACCTACATGTCCTGATGAGGACTAGACAAGCCTCCCCCCGGGTCCCCGCCTCCCTCTCAGGCACTAAATACAGGAACAGATCGCGTATTATTCCCCCTTTCTCCTCCCTCCATCCTTATCCTCTGCCATTCGATACGCAAACAGACCAAGTAGGCCACCCCCCCAAATCTCCCCTCTCTCTCTCTCTCTCATCAAGTAGAATATATTCTCACAGCATCATTTTCAATAGGAATTATTTCAAGAAAAGTATAAATTATTGCAAAAAACTGCAAATTATTATATTATCATAGTTTGCGCAATTGACAATGATATTTAACAATTTATTCTTCATTGGTTGTTTAAAGTGTTAGTAAATAAGTTTGCCAACGACCAGAGTAGAAGGCAGCATTGACTGGGGTGGTTGGTAGGAAGTGACCAGGGTTGAGAGCCGGAGTAACCTAGGCAACTAGGGGCCGGAGTGACTTGGAAGCTGTTCCCGAGTCACAATAGGGAGAGGTGTTCACGGCAAAGTGCAAGCGAGACTGGTGGGAAGGCGGCGTCGGCCACCACGTGTTTTTGTGTTCGAATTGAGAGGCCGCATTCGGATTGGAGGTCAAAAATTTTTCGCCAAATGTGTTCGGATTGGGAAGTGTTCGAGTCAAAGGGTGTTCGAATCAAGAGGTACCATTGTGTGTGTGTATATATATATATATATATATATATATATATATATATATATATATATATATATATATTGTATCCATGTGTGATAACTGTTGTTGTTTGGGTGACATAAAGGAACTCACGTGAGACATCTGTTGGCCACTCAACAAAATATGGCATATAAGTGAAAAGAAACGTATCTAAATTATATATTTTGGGGGGATTTAGGACCTCATGTAAATTCAAAAACAAGTAAAGTGAACAAGTATAAAACAAAAGGTACCTGTAACCATATTTGGAATTCCTAACAGTTTTACATCTCTAAATTGCCCGTCACCAATGTCACAAGACATCCTTCTTTAGATATTCCTAAGTGAAGTGCACACAATTTAAATTTCTCTTAGGTATTTTGTTATAAGTTAATTATTTTTCTTTAGTGAATCATTAGCTTTCTAGCTCTGTCCCTACAGGCTAAAAAAAATAGAAAAACCTAACAAATTTCAGCCTTAATAAATCAGATGTTAGATGCTGAGCCTGGACCTATCCATTTAAATAGTGTATATGAATGCATTGACACATGCAGAACACAACAGTTCTTACTTGTGAAACTCTTCAAGTTGATCCATCTTTAGTGAGGTCCCTGAAATACAAATGAAACATGAGACACTATAAATGAGGATAAACTATGATCTTATAAAACAAACTTGCATCTTTTCCTATCTCATTTCCAAATTATGATAATTTTGGTTATATAGTTGAAAAGCAGAATTTCATGGAGGGGGTAAAAAAAAAGATACACTGTACACTACCTAAAACTAAAGTATGGGGCTTCAACACGGACTGTTTTAGTTTGGTCTTGTTCACATGACAGGTAGGTAATTTATTTATTTACTTATTTTTCATCCTTTAAGAGTTTTGACTTGTGTATGCAAAGTACTATAAAACAATTTACCATAGCAGATCATAGTATGGATGCCAGTGTCCTCTAGCCTCACACAAGACAAATACATTTCAAATTCACTGATGATACATCCCGTCTCCAAATGATGCATGAAATGAATAACAAAGTGAGTCTAAGAGTCACTTATTCTTGACAGATAGTTTGGATCAGAAAAGGTTTTTTTTTTTTCATTTTCTTATTTAAAAGGGGAAACCTAGCCATGGACACTACAAGTTATATATAAAAACCCACTAAGTAGTCAGGCCACAGGCAAGTCCAAGAGAGTTACCCAGAAGATAGGGTCAAATGTTTTGAAATGAGTTCGTCATAGAAAAATAGAAATACGGAAGCAGATAAGGAATTCCCAAGTTTACCAGAGAAAGGGATAAATGATTGAGAGTACAGTCATACCTCTACATACGAGTTTAATTTATTCCACAACCAAGCTCGTATTGTGAAGTAACTCATATGGTGCAAAAGGATTTCCTATTTAAAAACATTTAAATAGAATAATGCATTCCAACATGAGAAAAACATGCAATACCAATGTACACTAAAAGTTAACATTAATAAGGAAAACAGTGATAAATGGTACTTGTTACTAAAATAAACATTATAATACAGATAATGTAAATAAATAAACAAATAATGTAAATATCAAGTGATGAAAAATGTACGTAGGTTACTTCGCAATTTACCTTTGAAGACAGTTGATGGTGGAGGTGTAAGATGGTGGCGGAGGAGGGGAGGAGTGAAATCAGCTAAGAGAATTAAACTTACGTAATAAACATAATGAAACTAATAGACTTAAAAGTAACTTAACACTAGGTTTTTTTAATCTTTCCTGTTTTATAATTTTTTTTGTATTCTTTTAAATACCACTCCCGTGTTAGGGTGCTGGGACGCCGCTGCTGTGAACTACTGGCTTAACTAAATGCTTGTGGCCCATATGGTGAATATTCCCTAGTATCCTGAAGAATGATTAGGCTCATATCTTGGAAAATTTGTATCCTTAAGCACTCATATATACAGGTATGACTGTACTGATTAATTATTCCAAGATGGACAGAATAGGGTTGAGAGGAATGAGAGGAAATAGAAAGTCTTGTGCAGCTAGGCCACAGGAGGAGGAGAGAGGTAGAAGATAGTAAGATATGCAAGACTGTGGCAGTAAAAAAGAGGCTAAAGACAACCAGTCAGAAGAAAGCAATTCATAAGAAAAAAAGCTTCTGATGCCATGCTATCTAATAAAACCCCCATATACATGAAAAGTAATCCACACATGGACAAATAAGGTCCTAAAATAAAGTTGGCAGTTGGGGATGGTGAGAAAATTGGCTTTTGTTTTTAAATGTGATTTGTGGGTAACAGGATACTAAAATGTCATGACATGTATAGAACAGTCCTGATCTCACACTTCCACTCATTAAGCCACCAATGATGACTCATCATGGTTGATTCAGTCATAGTTTTGTTTTAGAGACAAGTCAGGTGTTCTTATAGAGGCTCACTGTCATTTGTTAATATGGCTACTCAGTGGATGGAGGTAAGGCAAACGGTGACAGTGTAAAAGGAAAATTTTTCTATGCGAGATATTTAGCAGTGTTTAAGAGATATTTAGTAGTGTTTAAGATGTGACATACAGACATAAAGAAGAGATTCCACATAATCTTTAATGAAGCCACAAAACCATAAACATCTCCATCACACTGAAAATCTCTGAGACTAGGCTAAGTTAGGTTAGAGAAATCTAATAGTGAAGTGAAATATCTGTATACTTTTCAATACCCATATTTCACTAATTACTTGTCCATCACCCAAAATCCTCAGTTGTCCACATACCACCAAGCTTGTTTTGGGGTGGGGGAATGCATAGGTATTATACTCTTCCAATGAAATGTTATACAGAACCTCCGTCTTTCCCGTGAAGCAATGACGTATATACTCTCTAAACCTCCAATGTATTAGGCACAATAAGTAACAAGGGGCAAGGGTTATAACTGGTTAGGTTTCATTACTAAACTAATGAAAAAGAATTTGGTAAATTTTTACCTTTACACCAGTCTCAATTTCAGACGAAACTATTTTTTCCCTGGTAGATTTTGGTGTTTGGAATGAGTCTGCTTGTTGTTTTCTTCGCAAATCAATAGTTTTTTTTTTGGGGGGGTCCCCCAACCCCGAAACTAACAATTTGCGACAAAAACAACAGGCAGATTAATTCAAAACAGATTGAAATCTACCATGGAAAGATAGTTTCATCCTCGCCACAGAGACACAATAAACACTGATGACGCTCACCAACAGAGCAAGTTTCAGCCTCATCCATACCCCAAAAATCACTAAAACGTTAAAATTCCATAATCTGCAAACTAAAGTGGTTCAGCATGCCCTACAACCATTCAAAATAAAGTAAATAACCTCACCTTTACGATGAAACTACCATAAGTGGCCAGCAGCTAAAACATTACACAAACTAATTGTAACCTGGCGGGGGTCAAATCTAGCCCTGGGGTGCTCTAACTGACCTTTGCAGGCTCTAACTGAACCTTGCGGGCCCCATGAGAGCTCTACGTATTAGCCAAAAGTCGTTAACTTACTGGACATCAGCATGTAATGCATAACGCACTTCTCACAGCTAGACACCTTCAAAGACTGATCTAAATATTTCAAACGAAGCCTCCTCTTGTACTCAAGACGCCGTGATTGGCAGAATTAATAATGTATTTTGTTATTGCCCCCTGGACAAACCAAAGAACCAACCACTGAGACTAATTTTGGAGCCTGCGCAGAATATTGTCACACGCATGTATGAACAAATTCAAGCAGTTGGCCTCAAGACAGCACATGCGTGGTATGTTACTGGGTGGCTAGTCCTCTCCCGCAAATTGGGTAAATATTAAAAAATTGCTAGCGCCATAATAAGTTATTTGCGAGGATTATATATGGGGTTCAAATTACTCATAATAGAAAGCTCTAACAGATGGGAAGGGTATGAAAAGCCAACTTGAGACTGGGGTAAAAGTAAAAAAAAAATAATAAAATAAAAAATACCAAACATTTTTGTCCACCATTGTAAGACTGGTCTTTTATCTTATCATCACTGTTCTTACGAGTTTTTAAGACTGGAGTGTCGGCGGACATTACCTTCAACACCTGTGATGTAAGCAAGCCTAGGGTAACATCATATCAACGCGGACTTTACACACCATTGTCGTAAGTTATGGTGGAGAATTTTGAAACGACAAGGAATCAACCAAATTCTGGAAACGGCGACAGCTCTCCTTGCGGTGCCTTTGTGCACTGGCAAGGCTTTAGATCTCGCTCACAGCAGCTGTCATGTGTGATGTCTGCCACATTACATGAAGATCACTTGCTCCACAAGGACCTTTTACAGAGAAGACAAGAAGCACCAACCTGTTGTTGTTGTTTAGGGCTGCGAAGACGTTATAGTTCTTAATTATTATGAGCCCAAGCACCAACCTTCAGGTCAGGCAGTAGCGTGACTAACGCGGGGCAGCGGTACAGTTGTTGACTTGTTTACATCCGAACAGAAAGAATCTGACCTGACCGCGTTTCAGGGGGGACTATACTGCTACTTCCACCGATTCTTTATTTGGAGGGAACCATACATGCAAGTCAGTCTGCAGTTGTTTTTGACCATGGCATCCTACTCTGTCTTCAATCTTCAGTTTTACCGCAATTCCTTATTATTATCTTTATAGTGGTTTGCTACGAACTTTTTATGTTCCCTGGTCTTTACCGCCGTAACTACTACATTCCGTATTTTATGGTCCTATTTTTTCTTAAAACATCATTAGCCAGGTCGTCTATACTGTTTCTCACCCTTCTTCCTCTTCATCCTCTTTAATCATATGTTCACTGGCTACATGGAAATAAACTAAGGAGCCATTGACAGACTCACAAGTTGTGCGAGTGACCAATTTTTGCCACGAGTCACTAGTCAAGTGAGCTTTACTCAATCTAATGACTCACGAGGTGGTCACGTGACGGATTAGGGGGTTCCAATTCCTTGAATCGTCTTAGGATGCAACTATTTATCCTTTTCTTTTTCATATTCTTCATTATAAATACATCTCATCAGATACTTTATCAAGCGAATGAAAATTTTGCCCATCTATATGTAACATGAGAAATGGTATAGAAGCTAACTGAATTAACCATCATATCTTCTCCATTGTGACGAGGCTAGATAGAATTAGAAATTAATATATTAGAGGTACAGCGCATGTACGAAGGTTTGGGGATAAAGCTAGAGAGGCGAGACTGAGGTGGTTTGGTCATGTCCGGAGGAGGGATGAAGAATATGTGGGAAGGAAGATGCTGGAAATGGATCTGCCAGGCAGGAGGAGGAGGGGGAGACCAAAGAGAAGATTTATGGACGCAGTGAAGGATGACATGCAGATGATGGAGGCAGCAGAAGAAGAGGTGCAAGACAGAGCGAGGTGGAGACGAATGATCCGCTGTGGCGACCCCAAATGGGTATAGCCGAAAGATCCTCTCCATTGTCTTAAGTATAAGCTTCATGCCAATATATCTTATATCATCATAGCCTGTATATAATTTGAGAAATGGTATAACATAAGAGAAGTACACATTAAATCATATTTCTTTTCCAGTCATGGTAATAAACTTCCACATTAGTAGGTTTCATCATTGGCTATTTCTTTACAAGCCGAAAGTAGCAAGAAACTATTTCATAATTGCTGTAACCAAACAAATAAATACATTTGATAATAAAACATTACTCATCACCACCTACCACTTGTCATTTTCCCTTGAAATCTATAACTGGGATTTTTTCTATTAGCTTGTACTATTATTGAAGTGTGCAATTTCACCATCACTCGTACATGGAAACCGCTCATGCAGAATGTTTTTTCTTCATTAATTTAGTGTGTCATTGCACATGCATAATGTACTACACCAATACACTTGATGTTCCTATTCAGTACAACATTTGGTGACCAATAAACATATTTCTTTCAATAGAATGTAAAAAGATTTATTGTTTTCAATGTCTATTACAAATACTTTCTGTGATTGACAAGAGGGATAGAAAAGAATTTCTCTAAATACAAGGAAGTCACCAACTTAGGTGTGCATCAACTCATCCATCTACTTGTACTACAAAAAATATTTTCGATTATTACACAATACTCTGGACAGTTGCTTAATATTTTGTGGCACTTTCATCAAAATGGCATGTTTTAGAGTAGAGTATTAACTCGGGCAAAAGATATAGTAAATAAATAATGTAAATAATAATACAAATTATACTGATTAAAAACTTACATATAAATGAAAATAAATATATGCAGCTGATTTAGAATGCATGAAAACAAACTCTAGAATCTAGCATGAGAAATAATAAATTATGAAAAACAAAAGTATAAAAGTAAATAAACAAAATCTAAACAAAATAGACAATAATAAGTAAAAGAAGTGCCTCTACCATGTTTCAGCTGCCAGACCCAAACCCTTGAAGTTTTCACAGCACCATTGTCCATTTCAGCAGTGCTGTAAATAAATAGGCTAGGCCTATAATGAGTAGTAATGCCCCTGTAGTCTTACCAAGGATACTCCCTCTTTTTCTTCCAGTCTGGCAGCACGCACACCCATGCCGGAACAACTTCTTAAAGCTAAATAGTGTCATCTAGGCCGCAGCAGTTTCTGAGATGTCCGGTTCGTGAGGAGATGAGGGTTCTGGGTGGCCTTTACAAAACCATGAGTTGAGGGAAGGCTTTCATTTGTTAGTATGTGCATTTATCTTGATGAACCCTATTAGAATGTTGTTGGTGTGTATGTACAGCTATGTGAGGTGTATGATGTCTGGGTTGAAAGGTGTCTACATTTTAATATTTATAAAATACATTACACATTTCATGTATAAGGTTTCACATGGCTTAATTCTGATGAATATGAACATGGCAACTAAGTGCCTTTGATAGGTCTCATCCCTGATCATATAAGCTATATATATATATAAGTATATATAAATATATATATATCTGGTAATAAATAACCAATTTTGGGAAGTTCCCATTTTGTGTCACAGAAGAGATTTGGCTTAAAAATGTGCCCATAACAATCAACCACTGAAGCCCCCATCTCCCCTGAATTCCGTCTAATTACAAGGAAACATCTTTTATTAACAAAATGTTAATCAGATCATCTGTACAGTTATAAATTATAATTATCATTCACTTGTACAACTGGCTATGCACATTTGAGTCCAAGCTCTCGGTCCCAGCAGCAAAACAATGAGGTGGTTGTTTGCAAATGTGGTAGCAAGTTTGTGCTGTGGACACCCTGCAGCAATCTGGATGGTGAGTGGGCAGTCCTGTCTGGGGTTTTCATCACTGGGATACTTCAATGGTGTGTGTAACTTGTATTATTTTTAATACTACATTGTACTGACAGGCATTCATGAGGCACATCAAATGATTAACTGCATCACTAGCATAAAGTATTACAGTTGCCACTATCAGTCTTCCAGCATATGGATTCTGCTTAGAGCAGATATTTTTTCCTTCTTTTTCTTCAGGCGTCTGAACACAACCTTGAAACAAGGTAAATTACCACTATAATACAGTAACAAGTTACATTTGATCCATTTCCATTTGCACTCCCCCCCCCCAACACAACATATTTTCTGCCTTTTCTGCTGCAATGCACAGTCCACACCACCATCCTTGCTACAATCTTGTACTTCAAGGTGACACCAACAAAACTTTCCCCTCAAAGTTTAATTTAAGTCACAGCTCACAGTGAGGGAGTTGAACTCTTCACCGGCATTAGTATCTCACCCCTTTCAGTGCGGGAATGTACTTGGCCCACTTCAGAGGCAAGACAAATACCACTCGTTAGGACCCACCACTTTCATCTAATTCACACTTGTACTTGTTGTAGGGTGCAAAGGGGGGTCGGGAGGGATCATTAATGCGCAATATTCGAGTACTGTTAGGCCGCAAACCATCTGTGTGTCCCAAAAACCAGTCTGTGGCGGCTCTTTGATCTGCCTCAGAGACATGTCTGGTACACCAGTCACTATGCCATGATATTAGGCCACTGCGCATCCTCTGACTGACGTGTTCATGACTCTGCAATAAAAGATACACAGATAAGTATGTGTATACTGCTGTTCTGCAATAGTCTAAAAATAAAGTATACAAACAAATGTGTATCATGAATTCCTTTACTGAGGATGAAAGCCTGATGAACAGATTGTGTGTGCATGTGTGCATATATGTATGTATGTATGTATGTATATGTGTGTGTGTGTGTGTGTGTGTGTGTGTGTGTGTGTGTGTGTGTATATATATATATATATATATATATATATATATATATATATATATATATATATATATATATTTGGTATATTCCAAGAATTGTTATCTATAACCTCACCTGTTTGGCTCTTTTAAGAGCTTGTTTCTTGTACATATATGAATCACTATTGACTACAAAAACCATTTTGAAAGAGGACAGGTTGAATTTGCACTGTGTGTTGTCAACAGCATCCATATCAGGACACACAGGTGGTTTGACATCTTCTGGGCAGCCACTCCTAAAATATAATTACATATTTACAATCCAGAAAAAATATGGGGAGGATATATTGTGAAAAATGTTACTACAAAAAAGGATGAATGTTGAATGTGATGAAAGGCATTAATATCAACATAAAAGGCTTCTTAGACTTAATTTCAAAGAATAACAAATTAACAATATTTCATATGACTCAAACTGATTTTCACTGGAAGGAATGCTTAGCTGATGAGCAAAAGTGAATGCAACAAGTAAGTATAAATTTAAACTTGATGCACTTCACAACAACATAATCAAACAGTACATGTTAAATTCAGTGCTACTAACTTTTCAACATCTTGATTTGTTTGTCTGGCTGCTGTTAATTTTCTCCAGGAACGGAGATTTCGAGGCAAAAATACTGGCTTTCTGGACAGCTGGGCCTGCATAGCAGGAGAGATCTGTAAGAGGTTTCTAGTAATATAAACTAAATATAACAAAAAAAATTTTTAGTACAAAACTATATTATTTCAACCAAACTCATATTAACAAGTTCTTATCCATTAATCAACTCTCAACATAAAAACAATAATTTCAGAAAACCCAATGCTATAATTTCATGAAACAATTTTGAACAGCATAACATTATAGGAATTTTTAGCTTCAGTTTGATTCCAGAAATAAACTAATCAGCCTCAAAATGCCCCTCCCCCCCTAAAGAAAAAAGAAGAAAAAAAAAAAAAGTAAATAAAACATAAGAATCATTATACCTGAGGTGTAACAGAAGAAACATATTTTTCTACATATTCGCTCCATCTCTCAACTTCTGTTACAGCTGGTGGAATGGTTGAATTAGGTGGAATTGGACCACTGGGACTCACTCCAGTTCCAGGACTTCCTCCACTCTCCTCTCCCTCTTCAATTTCTGTATCTATTAGCTCAATTGTCATCCTGCAGTTTCGTTTGTACTGAAAAGCAAATAAATTTCAATAAGTACTATTCAGTCAATGAACCTACAGAAAAATCTGTATCAAGTTCTCTCTTATTCAAATCAATGTATAATTATATAAATAGGTGATATTCCCTAGAAACCAAAAGGTAGTAAGAAAATGTTTAATAAGCAAGAAAATTTTGATATCTGAACTCTTGAAACATTATGTCACAATGCAACAAATACAATAGTTTCTAGGAGGAAATTAAATAAATAACCTTTTGATATGAATTCATAAATGATTTCTGAAGTTAGTAAAACAATGACAATGTGGAGACTCACTGTATAAACTTTGAAGCAATTTTCATCTTGCAGGAGACGCTCTGATCTCTTCTGATATGCCTGTTCTGCAGCCAATCTTCTATGTGCTGAGGCCACAGGACCCCCAGCACCTCCTCTCTTAGCCTCAGTTAGGAACATTGCAGTGCACTGAGCAGGAGGTTCATCACAAACCAAATGCTGCAGTTGTCTTACTGCTCCTGTTACAACCTGAATGGAATGGAATATGAGTGGTTATATGTTGTCACAAAGATGTATGAATCTTTAAAAGGCAAAAATATAAGCTTATGTTATTTTCTGTGACTGATGGTAAATTGTAAAATCTTTTAATAGCAACATCAAAGTATATACAAGAGTAACATTCAAACAAATAAATGAAACAAAACTACATAAGAAAATGAAATTATCAGGCATGTGCTGGTATGTATCATAGACAAATTGAGCACTGCGTCCAACCATTACCTTATCCAAAGTAAATCCTGTGTAAGCATGAATACCAAACATTTCTCGCAATGTGTCTTCATATGCAGTCGATTCCAGATTGCCATCCAGGACATTCTTGATCATATCAAGCATGGCTGGATAATAATCCTCAACAGCAATTTCATCTGAAAAAGTTAATAATTAGTATATTTTCCTTATTACAATGTCAATCCTAACATTTCTCTATAAAACAACTACAAGTACTTCTCGCTTTACGCTTGTTCATTGTAAGTGTTTTTGCATTTACACAGGGTCCAAAATCTCCCCAAAAATATATAATTTATGTTTCTTTTCACTTATAAAAAATACTTCATTGAGTGGCCAACAGATGTCTCATGTGAGTTCTTTTACGCCACCCAAAATAAGTCACACACACGTGCGTACAATATCATCTATCTATCTATCTATATATATATACGGTGGTACCTCTTGATTCAAACTTAATTCGTTCTTTTTGGCTGTTCGAATTGCGAAAATTTGAATTAGGAAGCAATTTTTACCATTGAAATTAATGTAAAAACATTTAATCTGTTCCAGTTTATTTTAAATAAAAAAAATACTACACTCAACCCCAGCTGTTGCAAGAAATTGGTCCCTTATCATTGCTGTAATACCTAAAAATGCAATAGCCATTGTTAAGTAATGGGAAAAAATGGAATTGGTAATGACCCACCAGAGTGGCAACATGATTTAACATATTGGCAAAAAAAAAAAAAAAAAAAAAAAAAAAAAAAAAAAAAAAAAAAAAAAAAAAAAAAAAAAAAGGCATAACTTCGATGTGAAACTCTCAAGTCCCGATGAAGACTAGACAAGCCTCCCCGCGGGTCCCCGCCTCCCTCCCCTGCACTGAAGACAGGAACAGATCACATAGTATTCCCCCCTTTTTTATCCTTTTCCATTGATACGCAAACAGACCTAGTAGGCCGCCCCCCACCTCCAGCCACTCGCCATCCTCTCCCCCCCCCCTTCTCTCTCTCTTTCTTATCAAGTAGAATATATTCTCACAGTATCATCTCCAACAGGAATAATTTTTATTATATCATTGTAGTTTGCGCCGCCACAGTGCAGTGGCTAGCGCGTCTGGCTACGAATCCGTGGGCCCGAGTTCGATCCCGGACGAGGACGGTGCGGACCTCACCCAGGTTTTCATCCTTCACTGGTCGATAAATGGGTACCTAGGGCAACCTAGGGAAGGTAAACTGTGGAAACCCGGATTTCATGCTGGCCCCATGTCCCGGGGTAAGGGACTATTCCACCACAGGCTCAAAGGCCAAGTAGACGGGAGATGAGCGCCCGCAGCTACGCGCTGATACAGTGTAAGCCCCCCACTTTACCTTTATTGTAGTTTGTGCAAATGACAAAGATATTTAAGTATTCATTCTTCATTGGTTGTTTGAAGTATTAAATATATCTTCATTAGTAAATAAGTTTGCCAGTGATCAGAGTAGAAGCTGCATTGACTGGGGTGGTAGGTAGGAAGTGATCAGGGTTGGGGGCTAGAGTAACCAAGGCAACTAAGGGCCAGAGTGACTTGAAAACCGTTCACGAGAGAGAGGTGTTCACGCTGAAGTGCAAGCGAGACCGGCCGACTGGCGGGAAGGTGCATTGGCCGCCACGTGTTTTTGTTTTCGAATGGGCTATTCATGAACCTCAGCCACCAGATGGCTCTACAAGTTAAGCGATAACCGAGCCAAAAATGACTTCATCCTTACCGTGATTTACTTACGGTTATAAAAGCAGTTACAAGTCAAAGTAACTTCATGCACGAGTTGGGTAATAAAAAAGCTTCGCAAGAAAAATATAGCATAAGAGAAAACATTTCTCTCCTTAATGTATTTTCCTGAGATGTGAAGCCAAAGTTGATAAACTGGCACTCTCATCTCACCTTTTTGACATTTATAAACAATAAAAATGCAAGATCAGCACTTCCAGGCCTCTCTAGATATTTGATTCACATTAAAGTATGGAAAATAAATAAATATAGGTTTCAAGTGTCAACTTCTCTTTTGGCAGATATTTAATGTTAATAATGTTGAATAGTTCAACAGCGGATATCTGAGCTCAGAGACCGTCCGTCATGTGAGATCAGATATGACTCATATTTGTTTTGATTTCATGCGAGGAGGACCTCATCACGGCACTGTCTGCCGTCATTCCCACAGACCATCAATCACTTCATGCTTCAGTATCCCCGCTTCCACACACCCCGTGGTGGTGGTCCTGCGTTCCCAGCACCCTCCCGCCCTCCAGCTTGAAACACATCAACCTGTAAACACACCTTGCTGCTGGTCTTGGATTAGGGACAGTCTCCTGAATCTTAAGTGGCAAGATTTGCCTCACTTTGATATTCATCAAAATAGAGACTGATACACTCCAAACAAATACTTTTCTAGCTGAATAGTGCACACTGATTACGCTAAACAGGTGGACAACACAATATTAGTTTAATCTTATTCATAATCGTAAGAACAGTGTGAAATGGAATTGCCAGATGTTAAACATTCTGGCCCTGGTTTCAAGATACATCACGGTAGACGATTTCCAGTGTAATGCTATTATTTTACTTCACTTGTACTTCACTTGTACATAATGATACGATGCCACACAGCTGCTGGGTTAAGTACAGAAAAGTCGCGATAGTTAATATCTTGCTTGGCTCAGCTATCTCTTAACCGGCCAGTGACATCTGGTGGCCGCCGATTTCATAAATAGCCAATTGGGAAGTGTTCGAGTCAAAGGGTGTTCGAATCAAGAGGTACCACTATATATATATATATATATATATATATGTATGTATATATATATA
>CM035185.1:13825130-13830829 GCA_020233015.1 Callinectes sapidus | reverse complement strand
TATATATATATATATATATATATATATATATATATATATATATATATTTTAACTTTTCTTTTAACAATGTGAAATCATGCCTTACCTATTTCCATGGCTAAATCTCCACTTATTCTTTCTTGTTTGGCAACAGTTGAAGGAATAATGTCTGAAGAACCCATTGAACCTTCTCTGTATCCCACAAACTCCTGGAAGAAAAATTAAAAGGATTACAATTTTGATAACAATTTGAATAGCTACAGAAAACATCCATCAGCAACTATTTAATAGAAGTATTTACACATTCAGAATTAAATACAAATCTACCACAGAGTTGAATGAACTTGATGTTCTTTATGTTTCAAAGATGTCATTATCTTTTAAGCAGAAAATATCATTCAATACTGACTATTCACAAGCAGCAGATAATTGAAACTGTCGAGGAAATAAATTTTTCTAAATACTAAGATGGCATAGGTACAAACCTTAAACCACTTCAGGAGATCAGGAAACTTGGTAAGGAATGGGTGGACTAGTTGCACTAGCTCTGAGCGGGTTATGATTTCTTCATTGTATAATGTGATGCATCTTAAGAAATTATGGTATGTTTCTTCGTGTCGCAGAGCTTTCCGTACCTGTAAAATACATATAATGAACATTTAATGCTCTAAAGTGTAAATAAATAAATTTAGGTTTCACAAGTTTTGTGCAAAGAGGGAGGGGCATTCTAGAGTTTATAAGCAAAACACATAATGGCTAGTTACTAATTAACTTCAGACTGTAAAAACAAAACAGGGTTGTAAAAACAAAGTGAGATCATGAATGGAGATTACACAAAGAATTCAAGAATTCAAGAGATGGAAGACTGCCATAAAATGTGAGATATAAAAAACATGATAAATCTGTAGACGTAAGATTTAAAAAGAATGTTTGAATTCAGGAGATGTAGCATAAATAACAAGATTCTGCTGCAAAAGGAATTCTCATGTTCATCAAATGCTATCAGCCAAACAGTTATTGTGCTCACCATGAAATCTGCTTTTAATCCAATGTTAATCATCAAATGATATAACATCACTGTTAACCCTCAGCATATCAAAATAACCTCTCCTGGGTGTTAACATCTTATCATTGTTGACGAAAAGCAGAGTTCTTTGAATGTTTACGGTTTAGGCCAAGATTTGAACCTAATCCAGTAGATAAGCTCTGTAGTTGCCAATATTAACCATCTCACCATAGCATTGCCGTGGTGTGTGCCAAATGGACATAACTTCACACTGCTATCTAACCAGGAGCCAACTCAATAGTCACGCACGCACACATAGCCAAACCACCAAAAAATCCCTTATCAATCATGTGTGCTTGAAAAAATAATTATTTAATCACAATGTGTACTTGAGAAAAGATTACACGATTAAAAGTCCATACTAAATAATGTTTTTCAAAAAATGAAAAGAATATACAATCATACCTCTACATACGAGTGTTTCAGGATACAAATTTTTCAAGATACGAGCTGGGAAACGAGCCTAATTGTTGCCCAGGATACGAGTAAATATTCACCATATGAGCAGCGAGTATTTAATTGCACCAAGCCACCACAAGTTCGCAGCAGCGGCGTTAGGTTATAACTTCGGCTGAAATCAAGGAAATCTATGGATATTACAAGAAAGTAATTGATTTCATTGAAAATAAACACCCTGAAAAGTTCACAGTGATCGTATTACTGCTCAGTTTAATGACATTTGCCTTACACATTTTAGAAACATTTTAAAAAGTAGAGAAAAGCAGTCGTCTTTAGATAGGCTTTTAAAAAAATTACATCTATCCGGTGACAGTGGGGGTGAAAGTGAAGAAAAGAAGCGAAAGTAGTGAATGGGGGAAAAAAAAAAAAAAAAAAAATATATATATATATATATATATATATATATATATATATATATATATATACACACATATATATATATATATATATATATATATATAAATAGAAAAAAATCCCTAGTGTTAAGGTATTTTTGAGTCTCTATTAATTTCATTATGTTTATTATGTAAGTGTAATTCTGGTCAGCTGATTTCACTCCTCCCCTCCTCCGCCACCATCTTACGCCTCCACTGTCGACAGTCCTCAGCAGAGGTAAAGTGCGCGTTAACATACGTACATTTTTTATCACTTGATATTTACATTATTTGTTTATCTATTTACATTATCTGTATTTATAACGTTTATTTTAATAACAAATACCATTCATCACTGTTTTCCTTATTTATGTTAACTTTCTTTCAGTGTACATCGGTATTACTAAACTTTAATTTGCATGTTTTTCTCGTGTTGGAATACATTATTCAGTTTCACATGTATTTGAATAGGAAATCTTGTTCCACCATACAAGCAATTTCGGGATACGAGCTCAGTTGTGGAACGAATTAAATTTGTATGTAGAGGTATGACTGTAACTAATCTTTGCTTAAAACAATAATAAAAGAATGCTTTACCTTGTCAAAAAAGGCATACTCTGCCAAAGTTGCATATTTGCCAGCTTCTGCAGCACTCATGTCCTTCAGGTACCCAAGCTTTGGCTTCTTTACAGGTGGCTGAGCATGTGAATGGGTGTGAGTTTGTGTGGGCCCTGAATGAGGCCGTTTCAGCTGAAGACCAAACATACTTGAAGTTTTGTTCGGAGTATTGCCTGGGCCACTGACGAGATTGTTCCCTGATCCCAACCCACATGAGCCTTTGATGTTTGACTTTTTCACAGATGTATGATCATTGCTCACTGCCTTGTTACTCTGAAATCAAATTGAACATTTTGAATTTATTAGTGATGAATCCTTGGCACCAATTATTCCTTCCCATATGAAATATGAATCAAGGAACAATGCCATAAATTAACTTTTCAACTTAATATTATTCTTCATAACAAAACATTTGTAACATCTTATAACTGAAATATGTTCTTAATACTACTTGTACAATTCTATAGAGCAACAGCTGAACTTTAATGAGAGAGAGAGAGAGAGAGAGAGAGAGAGAGAGAGAGAGAGAGAGAGAGAGAGAGAGAGAGAGAGAGAGAGAGAGATTGTTACTACAGCAAGATCAAGTAAGTGACTTGTTCAATGGGCAGCTAGGTAGCTGATACACTTCAGTGTGACATAACCAAAGTAAGGAACTTTCCCACAATAGCTGCCCATATCAAAGGGACTATGGATTTCTCTACTGCCTATAACAGACCTCAGAGGTGTTCAAACAAAAC
The DNA here is from genome assembly GCA_020233015.1 of Callinectes sapidus. Lineage (NCBI taxonomy): Eukaryota > Metazoa > Arthropoda > Malacostraca > Decapoda > Portunidae > Callinectes > Callinectes sapidus. The sequence continues at coordinate 13,827,596 of CM035185.1, read as the reverse complement.
CGACAATTTATATTGCACTATGGGAACATAGATAACCTAAAGGGTCATTGATAAGACTACCCTGCCACCTATGCAATCCTCACTGCTTCCCATGGCACAGCATGGCTAAGCAGAGCTGAAGTTGATGTCAGAAGTGTTCAGAAGTCAGAAGTGAAGAAATCATGGTACTTCCATTAAGTACAGACAATACCTGAGACCACCACCACCAAATGTATAAGGGTCAACAGATCACCAAGCCAACAACAACCTGAACTAAAATTACAAAATCGGTGCATGTTATGAGCCACCAACTCTCCCTCCATGAAGAGATCAACTACCAAAACATATAAAATAGTAAGTATGGGGGAAAAAAAACAAACAGAAAATAAATCCTTACCCCATGATGAGTCCGATATTGATCCATAATATCAGACACAGCTGCTTGTGTTGCAGAGTTGTTGGTAGCATCTGGGAGGAACTGACTAAACTCTTGCAACAAATCTTCTTGATTTTCAAACAATTTTGCAACCTGGGTTAAGGAGACAAAAGTAATAAGATATTGAAAGTGTATGCAAATACCATGTTCTACCATATAGAACAAAACTGGTACTTCTGAAATTTGAGATATTTCTCTTAGCAGTAGATATAGTCTGAACTTGAAAGAATATCTGGATCTAACAAAGATCTATAAAGAGAAGTTCACATTTCCAAAATACTGATTTTCAACTCAACAACTGAGGATATGTTCTTACCTTCTCATAAACTTCTGTTTCTGTGAGGGCTCGAGTGGGAATAGATCCTCCATCTTTGATGTGCCGCTGCTCCTTTTGGTATGTGTGTAAGATTTCTAGGAACTGTTTATAAATATCTGGCTGACCTTGAAACCGTAACTGGAAAGACAGAAGAACAAAATGTAAGTAGAGATGCTACTTGATGTCACTCTTACAAACAGTTGAATCTATCATTTTTAAAATAACATATATCCTGATCATAAAATAAAGTCAAACATACCTTTATCTTATTAACATAATTAATTGCATGGTTGAATTCCACAGGTTGTGCTGGAGCCTGATGATGATGATGGTGATGATGAGGGGGAGGTGGTGGTGGTTGAGGCTCACGGTTAGGGTGCTGTGGGGCAGTGTTGGTGGAGTGTGGTGTTCCTGCTGTGGTGTTGTTAGTGGCATTCGAGCTACAGCTGGTATTCGTTGCAGAGGGAGTGCTGTTCCCACCACTAACATTGGTTACCTGACTAACACTGGTAGCACCTCCTCCAGCTCCAGTACCAACACCACTGCCACCTCCACCAGGACCACCACCTCCTCCTCCTCCTCCTCCTCCTCCTGCTCCCCCTCCCCCTCCAGTCCCACCCCCACCTCCCCCAGTTACAACACCACTGCTCCCTCCACCTCCTGGCCCAGATGTTCCTCCAGCGACATTATGGACACTATGAGTTCCAACAAGACCTGGCCCAGGATGCTGAGTTACTCCAGCTGATAATGATCTGAAAAAAGAATTTTTTTTTTTATATAATGCCATAAAACACTTAATTAATGTTATATCTAAAGAAACATACATTCAGAGAATAAATACTTTTAATAGAAATAAGAATCTTGACTAAATTTCGAAAGAACTACATATTCCAATAGCCTGTTTAACATTGTTAAAACTAGGAATAAAAAGATTTCAGGTAAAATGACAGATCACTGTAAAAATGTCTGCCAATTAGTATTACCATTTCAAATCCAATTACCATTTAAACCGTTCTTGATTACCACACCTTGAAAAACTTATGGTAATGGGTTATCTATGAAATCGGCGGCCACCAGATGTCACTGGCCGGTTAAGAAATAGCTGAGCCAAGCAAGATATTAACTATCGCGACTTTTCTGTACTTAACCAAGCAGCTGTGTGGCATCGTATCATTATGTACAAGTGAAGTAAAATAATAGCATTACACTGGAAATCGTCTACCGTGATGTATCTTGAAACCAGGGCCAGAATGTTTAACATCTGGCAATTCCATTTCACACTGTTCTTACGATTATGAATAAGATTAAACTAATATTGTGTTGTCCACCTGTTTAGCGTAATCAGTGTGCACTATTCAGCTAGAAAAGTATTTGTTTGGAGTGTATCAGTCTCTATTTTGATGAATATCAAAGTGAGGCAAATCTTGCCACTTAAGATTCAGGAGACTGTCCCTAATCCAAGACCAGCAGCAAGGTGTGTTTACAGGTTGATGTGTTTCAAGCTGGAGGGCGGGAGGGTGCTGGGAACGCAGGACCACCACCACGGGGTGTGTGGAAGCGGGGATACTGAAGCATGAAGTGATTGATGGTCTGTGGGAATGACGGCAGACAGTGCCGTGATGAGGTCCTCCTCGCATGAAATCAAAACAAATATGAGTCATATCTGATCTCACATGACGGACGGTCTCTGAGCTCAGATATCTGCTGTTGAACTATTCAATATTATTAACATTAA
>CM035185.1:13815130-13820130 GCA_020233015.1 Callinectes sapidus | reverse complement strand
TTGATCTCATGAATTTTCAAGAGAAAATTTGAAAATCTGAACAAATATCCCTAACAGGTCTTGAATGTTAGGGTTTTGTTTCAACTATTTGTTAAGTACTATATTTATCATAATTACCAGCTACTGACTGACCTTCAACAATCCCCATTCCCAAAATGAAACTCCTCTTTTTCTATTCTGCAGTGTTGGCAGTGCATGTGTACACAATCATGAAAATAATGATTATTCTTTATATCTAAATTTTTTCCAATAAATATCTACAGCTTGATTGGGCCTGATGTACATTTGAACAATTTAGTTAACCAAAGCAGAAACTGTATTTATTAAAGTTTTTTCTAGCATAAAAACATGCTCATGGTTACAGTATATATCTCCAAAAACACAGTTCTCTATGTTATTCCAGTGCTTATTTTCATAAAGAAGGTGCATCTTCCTCAGTCATGTTGACTAGGAAACCCTGCTAAAAATACAGCAGAAAATCTATTCTTACTAAGAATGAAAATAAGTTTTGTTTGACTTCATTTAACTATTACAAAAAACAGCTGTGGTTCATGAACTCACGAACTCTTCATTGACTCTTAACATGGATAAAATTTTGTGTTTTAATTTACTCATTCTTGAGAAGTATTTTCTGTTCTTATCATTTGGCATTAATTTAATCCCCAACACTTATCAATATTTTCATCAAATACATATCCCTACATTTGCTGCAATGCTGGTATGGTATGCATTCTGCCTTGAGTGGATAGCTTAATATGCTTCCACATTAACTTTGTGCCAAATACTCACATTTTTTTTTCTCTATGTATCTATTTTTTAATTTTTTTATTTTTTATTAGTTTTGCACCTTCTCTCTTCAGAGAAAAAAAGGATGCCAAACACTCATAATCCAATGTATCACACCAAATCTAGAGCACTCAGTATCTTCTTATAAATCCGGGCTACTTACTGCATCCATATACAATGTATATATATTTCTTTTTTTTCTTTCAATCCAAAAGTTCAAATGTCTATGAAAAGATATCAATTACAGTTACACTCTTTTAGAGACATCAGCTATGACTGAAGAGGGAATGGGAACCCTGTCAATGTGCTTCCTAAAATTACTTTACTTCATAATTACGATCAAAATAAAATACACCAAATGGGCCTTGCTCCTTTCTGCCTGGTTGATCAAATAGAATGCAGCAAAACATTAGATTGTTACACAAAATAAATAACAATGATTATCTAATGAGAAAAATATTACTTTACTGAAATTTAAGATATACAATAATTTAGTAATTTGTCCATTCATTACAATGATATTAAAGAAAGTTAGACATCAAATGATTAAGTAAGCTGAAGCAATTAACTAATTTTTAGTCAAGAACATTAAGCCAAAAGACAAGGGATTTGCTACAGCAGTTTTATGTAGGAACATATACCTTTAAGACTGCACACCTATGTATGGTATTTTTTGTGGTTAAAACATGAAGCACTGGTACTGTTGAAAGTACTCAATCCCTCTTTTTGATCATGATAATGATGAAAGGTCAAGTTTTGGTTAGCAGAGTACGGAAAATGTATTGCTGAACATCTGAAGACACTGCATTGTGATTATCTCTAAGCAAATATCTTTCTCCAGTTATTTTATGTTTCATAGAATCACCTTTAATTATGTACCTAAAATTAATCCAGATTATGAACATACAAATAAATAACAAAATAACAAAATAAAATGTCTTGTTATTTTTTGGTTATTTGATAAATAGCGTTTAGACTTTATTTTGTTTATGGATATGGTTTTGAAATCTTGCAACATCAAGGTAAAAACATCTTGTATCATTGCCTAAGTGATGTATATACACTAATCTAATTAATTATTTACCATGACGACCACAAAAATCATGTACGCTCTGTATTACCTTGATAATCAAATACATAATAAGATTACAAAGAGTGCACAACCCATGTCTCATTTCGTATCAATAAAGAACCTCTATATGTAATGCAGAGAGCAGAAATATAAGAAAGTGCTCTGTACATGTGTATTGAAAATAATAATAATAATAATAATAATAATAATAATAATAATAATAATAATAATAATAATAATAAATAAATAAATAAATAAATAAATAAATAAACAAGTAAATGCACATGACTACATGGAGACAAGGAGACAAAACATCTGCGTGCAAACCTTCACCTGCTCATTCCCTTGCACCTCAATTTTGTAGCCGGGTGGTAGAAAGGTGTTGAAGCCCACAATGAGCTCTGGGTGACCACGGAAGAGTTGGGACACACGGGCGATAACTCCTGGGGTGTCTATAGATTGTGACTTGAACTCTTTCATAATATCCAAGAAGTCATTGTAGACTTGGGGTTGCTTCCCAAACCTCAGCTTCACCTGAAATCATTGTGAAATTATTAGTCTGGTAAAATCTATTGAAATGAAGAGTTTGTTTTACATTTTCTAATTTACGCAAGGACCAAAATCCAAAGAAAAGTTTAATCTATACATTTTTTCCCACTTATATGCGATATTTCATAATAACAAGTGTCTCATGTGAGTTCCTGTGTGCCACTGAAACAACAATAACACACACAGACACATCTGTGCATTTTATATACAGGTGTTCCCCAACATACGATAGTAATTGGTTCTTGAAAATCCAATTGTAAAGTGAATTATCGTATAGCGGACTTAAGAAAGAATACAAAAAAATGTAATGCGTTCCACAACCTTTACATATGCCCTTCAAAACCCATGAAAATCATATCTTAAATAGTTACTGTATAAAGTAATGAGATTTATGTCACATACATAAAATGAACACAAGAATAAGGCAAAAGAATTAAGGTTAATAGCAGTATTTTTTGTACTTAAACTACTACTGTTGTTTCTTGTAGAAAGCCCTCAAACCCATAACAATCATGAAATATGCAGTGTGTAAATGCATTATTAACAAAACTAATAAAAAAAACTCATGTTACACATAGATAAAAAAGACAACAATAAACCAATGAAATTAAGATAAATAAAAATAATTTTTATACTTGCTCTCACTGTAGCATCCATATGTTATCACCCTTCCCCAAGGCCAAGACCAGTATGGTGTGACAGCACAACAATCATTCACCCAAACAAAAGTTACTATACTGTGAACTCCCAATTTTAACGGAACTATATTCCAGACACGTAATAAGTTGTATAAACTGCATTTGTGTGTACGCACGTTTTCTTCACAAAGCATGCATCTCCCTCTATAACAGGCACCCAACCCCCTTCTCTTTCTCCCATCACATCTCTCACTCCGTTCTGCAATATCACCACCTCATCTATTGACATTTACGTTTCAGATACCTCATATTACGTACTACCATTTTATATCATTTGGTTGCAATGTAAGAGATGTTAGAGAAGTAAGGCAGTTTAATCTCAGTGCAGTCACAAAAGCAGTGTATGTGTGCCAGCAGAAACTCCCCTCCCATACTCGGATACTCACTCCCCTACACCTGTCGATACTGTCTTCTATATCATCAACTGATACCCAGCTATGTGTGTGTATTTATCTAGTTGTATTATACAGGGTTCAAGCGGGACTCATAGTGTCCTATGAGAATATGTGTGTGATTTGTTGTTCTTGTTTTATGTGACCTCTTCAATAGGTAACACATTACCTATTCAAGTAGAATCATTCACTGCATAAACTAAAAATTAGTGACACCAATGTCACTGTTTGATGGCTTTTAAGATGCATCCCAGTTTATACAGCCATGGAAAAAAGGGAAAGATGAACAAGTGGTTTAAGCTCTGAATAAGATGTGAAGGGTTTTATATGATATTTGAAGCCCTCTCATCTCTTTTTTTAAGTAAGAGGTTAAATTTGGCCAAGGTCAACAAAACAACTACACAAAAATGCCTTAGATGCTGGTCCCAAGCAGATCCACAAGTTAGCCAACCTAACCTGCCTCTTAAATTACTTGTCATAAGAAAAAGGAAATACTGGTACAGGTAAGGAGTTCCAGAATTTACCAGAAAAAGGGATGAATGATTGAGTAGACAACTGAACACAGCAGAGGTGAAAGTCTAGTGCAAAGAGGCTGCAGGAGGGGAGGTTAGGGGCAGTTAGCAAGATCAGAGGAGCAGTTGGTATTAAAATAGCACTAGAAGATAGCAAGAGATGTTGGTAAAAGATGGCAAGAGAGGTGACATTCTGCAAAATTAAGCAATTTTCCATCAAAAACTTGTCCACTCTGCCTTGACCATTCATGAAAATGTAATACTGTTACACCTATGCATCCTTCCTCTTCAATCTCCCACAAACAAACTCTATAGGTTATGTGTTGTGTCTGGTGAAGAGATGTACATATTGAATTTCCATATTTAATGGCGTACAAGACACCCCCAATTTCAGCAGGTTAGATTCACGTAAGAAGTTTTTAGTGTATTTAAGCAAGAAGTAAGGTAAAGTAATATCCTTTTTACAAAAACATTTTGCCACTATATTTAAACATAAGAGTAAACATAAGGAAAAGGGGGAAACACTATAATCATCTTCAAAATCAAAAGAGGCATCATAATCTACCACTTTTAATTTGAAGGAGATAGTGTAGCTGGCTCGTTTTTCCTCCTCCTGAGTGTAGCTGGCTCGTTTTTCCCACTCCTGCCATGATGGTGAGGGCATTGCTGTGTTTTTGTTATGATTATGAATGTGTACCAAGATGTGTAACCTATCATACATCTTGCAATGCTGGCAATGATTATACTGTAGTTTTATTCCTTGCCAACAGATGGCATTACTAGTAAGTCAGAGTGCCAATTAGCTGATATTTATATATGCAAGTCATTTCAGATTGGATTGCTTTCATTTTTACAAATCTATTCTTAAAGCACCGGTAATAATACAATAATACCAACAGTAAAATAGGAATCCATGGAGTTTAATAATAATAATAATAACAATAACAATTATAATAGTAGTATTAGTAATGATCATACTGTGGTTTTATTA
>CM035185.1:13752630-13807630 GCA_020233015.1 Callinectes sapidus | reverse complement strand
CACACAATAAATATATGGAAAAATAAGGAAACAAATAATAATAATAATAATAATAATGTACACACCATCACTATTCTATTACTACTCCTGTTTATTGTGTGCTACAAGCATGGGCAAGATCTACCTTTGTGCAGACTGTGCACTTCATGCAATTCATTCATTACAATACCACTACCATTCATAACAGAACAAGAATATTGCCACTGTATTTCCTACATATTACTGAGGAATTTAGTAAACCCTCTACTTTATTCTGACTTGTACAATGAGACAAAATGTTATCCGATGTAGATTGCCTTTGATGAAAGATACCATATTTATGACACTCAACAGATCATTCATTACATTATTGTATTATGATTTCACTGCATCATTGCATTTACTAAAAATGTCCCAGGGGAAAATACAACAGCAATTCTTTGAAATCTTTATTGCTATTATGTAACCAACAAGGATTAACAAATTGAAGCTAACGATGGAAGATAAGACCGCAATGTTTCCATCTTGTTTGCACACCATTGCAAATGAAATAAATAATTGTGAAGACAAGGGCCACCATTATGAAAACACACTGTGATGCATCACATATAGGGTGCTGGAGCTGTCTTTGATGGATGATGTTTAAATCCTTTACGAAACAAAGCTTTGCACACAGATTGAATCAAGAAGGTTTTGAAGATTTGACTAAGGGAAATGAAAACAAAAGAATGCAATCATGGGAATATTGAAGCGTTGTGTGCGGATGACGTATATACACTAAAAGTTCACCTTATCCATCTAAAAGACATATATAATACAGAATATTAAAAAACACAGTTGAAGTTTAAAGATATGCCAGAGTACATGTGAATCAGCAAATATATCCTCCAAGTTGGAAGATTGTTTTCAGCATTTCACATTCCTACTTCATGAAACACCATGTTAATGACACTAAGATGCTCAATAACAATTCCTAATCACAGTCTGCATGAATAAGGTCAGTCCAATAGATGATACCCACTTATTTTATATTTACACAAGTTATGTGAAAAAAGGTACAGTCACATATCCTTATAGGGACATTTGTTATAAGCACTTTGCCATAGAGGTAGAAGTCACTCAAATATATTTGGTGAAAAAATCCCTTTACAGGCGGAATGAGTTCAACACAGGCAGGCATAACATATTTCAGTGTTATTTCTTTTCATTTTTGTTTTACTATTTTCACTTTGCAGGCAGACAAAACTTGTTAAAGGTACTCATGTTGACTGATAAAAAACTTCTAAAAGATGTCTAAGAATTCACTAAAAAAGGTCACCGGTATTGTTGGTGCAGTTACCTCTAAATTTACATGAGATACTTTCTTGAAGAGGTTGCGGACAACAAAAAAGAACACACTATCACACTATATACACATGTATAGGGTATGTATACAGACTTTAAATAATTGTAACCTAGGTGTTTATTATTATTTGTTTAATTTTCAATATGTAAAAGAATTTATAAACATCATTCCATTGTTTTGTCACTGCCTGATCTCAAATTGATGTCCATTCTGGTCCAGACACCCCCCAAAACATGAAGCGATGGAATAGCACACGTCATGAAACAATTCCCTTGGTATTTGCGTACATTCATGTTCAATGGTTGCTCTCAATTCAGCGATTCATGCAGGTTTCATTGTGTAGACTTTGTCTTTTGGGTATACCCATATAAAATGTGTGAAGTCTGGTGAACGTGGAGGGTAATCAACAAAACCCCTCCATCCAATCCACCTGTTTGGCGAGATCTCATCAAGGAAGGATCTAACATTGTGATGGCAGTGTGGGGCTGCCCCATCTTGCTGAAAATAAAAATCCTCTTCTTCAAAGTGTTCACAAATGCTTAGCATGAGTCTGTTGCAGCAACTTCAAGCAAACATGACAAGTCACAGTAGCATCATAAAAGAAACGTCCAATTAATCCTCTTGACGATAAGCCACACCACACTGTAATTCCTGGTGAATTAACACGGTCAACCACAACATGCGGATTCTCAAGTCCCCAGTAGGCCCAATTGTGGTGGTTAATTGAACCATTTAATTTGAATGTGGCCTTATCACTCCATACAATTATTGTGGGAAAGTGTGCATTTTTGTTACATCATTCCAAGTACCACTCACAATACTGTACTCTTCTGTCTGGATCATCGTCATTAAGAGCATGGACTAATCTTGGAATGTAACTTTTCATTGATATTTCATGATGCGATGGACAGATGATGCAAAGAAAACATACAATTGAGTTATCAGCTGCTAAAAGGTGTATATATTTTTGGTGGAGACACACACACACACTATTATACATATATATTCAAATAGGAATGTATACAATTTACTGGCTCATTGATAGGGTGAGCTCTCTCCATGGATGACAAATGTTTACTGAGTGACATGGTGTGATGAGTCAAGATGGCTTCAGCATAGGTTAAAACAGTGCACGGTTGTAAACATGACACCAACGCTATCACTCAGTAAATATTTGTCATCCCTTGAGAGAGGAGCTCACCCTGTCAAGGAGCCAATAAACTGTGAATAGAAAGTATATATATATATATATATTGTACACATGCTATGTTTGTGTACCTGTTGTTGTTTGGGTGGTGAAAAGGAACTCATGTGTGACATCTATTGGCCACTCAATGAAATCTCATGTATAAGTGGAAAACAACAAATTAATAATTTGTTTGGAATTTGGACCACAAATTAAAAAATGCCTAAAACAAACTCGTGTAATAATACAGGTACCTGTACAGCAAATTAATTTGCTCCATGATGATGTGCCCCAAGTACATTCACTGTCTAAGTTGGGGCACATCTACTCGTGGGAGAGTTGATATGCCCCAACTCACCCCACAACCAAGGCATTGCACCACAACTCACATGTAGATACTACTGTTTATGCTACAGTACATGAAACTTGATAAGAGATAATGATCCCATTACACTTACATTACTCAGACATAGAAATTATATAAATATTCAATGCAGATATCGAAAAAGCAACTTGGGGCATAACACCTGAAATACTGAGCAGTTTGGGGTGCATCAACTAGTACCGAGTAGATTCGCCACAACTTTTGGAGCACATGGTCATTGAGGCGAATGGACTAAACTGTGGCGCATTATTTCTATGCCCTGCTTTACAACTCCCACCATTGTTTCATATCTTTTACGCCTGCCTGTAATCAGTAAATCATTGTTTTTTTTTCTGTAGATATCCTTACAACCCTTATTATGCTTCCTAAATAAGCCAAAAAAAGAACAATGTTAGTGTTGCAACAAAGTGCAAAATAATAGAATTGAAGAAGAGTCAGATAACTTGTTTATTTATTGTACTTTATGTATGTACTATAATATTACATGGGGTGGACTGCCAACCATATTGTATTTATAAGTAGTGAATGGTTCCTTATAGGCGCAAGTTTTGGTCTCCCAATTTAGTGCCTATAGAGAGGCCCAAATGTAGTATAATGGAGATATGTTAGCACATTAGTCTATAACTAACTTTAGAGATCAGAAATTTTTAAGTTTGATACGTATAAATATCAAAGAATTCAGCTAAATTGGCTTCAATGTACAAACATAGCTTGGAACATGAGCAAGAGGAACTCTCCTACATGCAGTCTACATTGGGCTCTGTTGCAATCCTTTTGTGTGATCTGTTGCACTTTGTTGTGCTTCTCAAGATGCCCCCTCCTGGCATGTTATTTCTTGCATTAATCCAATCTCATAATTACATAACTTTCAGGCTCAGGAACCTATGTCATAAGTATAAAAAAAAATTTCTGTACATGTTCCCAATAGAAAAATTTCATAAGGAAATGTTAACTTCATGCAATGTTGTTCTTTAATACACACACACCCACATATATACATAAAGAAAATAATTCAATATTGTGACTGAAACATATCTTAACAGATAGATAATGTTGATGAAACTTTCTCAAATTGGGAAATAAATTAAAAGAATAAACTAACATTTTCAACTTACAGTGAAAGCATAAAAACTTTTATGAGCATGAGCCATGCAATATCTATGCCACGTGCAATTACTTTCAACCATAACGTCTCAAATCTTATCTTTAGCGTAATGTTGATTATGTAAATTCAAGATACATATTTCAAGCAAACTGGGTGAGATATTTATAAAAAAGTTAAAAAGACAAGTGCAAAGATATGCATACAGTAAATGCATGAAGCATACCTTATGGCGCACCTGGGGCTGCGTGGTTACATGTTGCAGGACAGATGGAGGTGGTCCTATACTACCCGGGGACACCAGCCCACCAATGCCACCCACTGTACGACCTTCAACCATGCCCGACAGCCCATCACCCTACCATAGTAATCACTGCTTATCACCCACCATAACTTAACAAATTATCAAGGAAATATTAGTATGTTGAAGCAGAAGCTCACTAGTCAGTCTCATTAATGAGAAGCTCAGTAACAAAGAAAACAACAATGTGTTAAAATTTTGCCTAGAGAAGCTAAGATTGTAAAATAACTTTAATGTTTCTCTAAGTTGCAATAAAGAATATGATTATGAAGCTGTTCAGTAATTTTAGACATTCGAAATGGGTAAAACTAAACCAAATAAAATAAATATCTAGCAGTGTGAACCTTACACTATGAGTAGAGACATCTTAAACTTGGATAAAAGTTTCACTTAATACATTCTTTTTTGCTTGCAGCATATACCATTCATATCACATTAGTCATTAAGTAACACATTTATTGTAATGATTTATAATAAATAATTCAGTTATTCCCTTAGACAAGTAGATTTTCCAGATGTTATTGCGCCATGCAGAGGAATTAATTGATTGTCACCTCATTTACAAGAGGTCTCAGCAGACCTTTACCTGGAACATACACACCTCTTGCAATTTCATGCATATTTCCAATTAGCTTCTGCTACTTCCTATATGGGCTTATACTTCTCTAATAATTCCCTGAAAGCAAAAGAAAACTACAAGCACTATGCAACTTTTATAAATATTCAGGCCCCGATCCACAAAGCTTTGTAAAGAAACAAATTAACCTCTCATAATTACTAACATATAAACATTGAAACACCTTATCCCATTTTTTTCATCTAAGGGCAGAGGGCTGTGGTGATCCTTATCCTACCACTCTGTGTGGTGCATCCAAACTCAAGTTTCTATTAAGTGTTAATAGTATGTACATTAATCTAATATAATGGTGGCTTCTGTGATGTGCTTTTCTTCTATATTTTTTATAAGTACATAACAGAATAATTAAGAGTGCTCCTTTTAAGACATGACTTACTTATGCATGGTGATGGTGGAACAATTTCTAGTGTTAAGAGGTGTTTTGGTATCTGATGAGATATCAAAAAGTTGCTGACAGCCACTGATTTAGCTTAAAGGGCTTCAAGTTCATTTAGTGATATCATACAGGGTCTTAAACGTTTGCTCCCTTCATTTTTCACTTCAATTGTAATGGTAAATGTAGCAGAGAGAGAGAGAGAGAGAGAGAGAGAGAGAGAGAGAGAGAGAGAGAGAGAGAGAGAGAGAGAGAGAGAGAGAGAGAGAAAAATGGCATGGATTCTCATGTTTTTTGACAACTTCTCATCTTTGGTAATTTTCACAAACACACAAAGGAGGGCAATATTGCAAGATTTCAACTTAATGCTGTATAACTAATTCCTGTGTTGATTCTCATATAGATGAGAAACCAAAATTTTCTGTCTTGCTCAGGATTCAAAAGGTAACCTCAGGTGTGACCTGAATGCAATATGTAACCTATATACTACTGTACATTATTTGACAAATTCTTTTATTGCTCATCTACCAATGTGTTAGTTTTGGTGGCACTGCATGCTAACATTCTTTAATGAAATTCAGATCTCTATCACATAGGACATGCTCATCAATTATAGACAAGCATCTAAAGGTAGTCTTTATCTTACATACATGACTTGCATGCATCAATGGTAGTTAACATTGTTCTCCACTATCAAATCCTTTTGAGAGCATGAACGACTCGAGTATGAAAATAATGATATAGCAGGCAGATAAAAAAAATTCAGAAAACTGACATTTCTTTAAGATTTACAGATACAAGACATGATGTTAGTCTCAATAGAATACAAATACACATAAAAGTAGGTGATTCCTGATAATATTGTTCTGTTTCTTTAGCCATCTTTTATGATATGGAAGAGATATGATTTTGGTATTCTTCCCTGGTTGTGAAATGTCCCACTTTATTTATATATATTTTTTGGCAATGATTATGGAAGACATTTGAAACATATACCAAGAACCTTCATATTAATTCAATGGGCTGTTATAGATTATATTTTCTTAAGTGGTTGACTATGACACTTGTTAATGTTAATTTACAAATGCTAACAGTGTCTCATGTTTTGTGGATTTTTGTTGTAAGCTACCATAAGCCACACTCATCTACATACTTCATTTTGGTAACTAATGATAATAAAGAATAATACAATATTGTGGTTGGAATATTTCTAAAAGGGATTAATTTTGATGAACCATATTATAAGTTTGGACCTGTGCCAGAATTCAACTAAAGTAGGTAACATGTGCTTTTGGTGTGATATGTGATATATAAATGACAAATTTGAAAGTCCAACTGCATTAGCACCATGAATTCTTTTGAAGCGTCACTTATGGCCATCCATGTATAAAGTATAGGGTGGGTGTCATGTTAACGAACTTATCAAAGTCCTTTCAACAACAATCTCAACCAGTAATCAAATAAATAATTTAAGAGTGATGCCTAGATGATTGTTACCACACCCATAATGACAATCTCAACCAGTAACCAGCTAAATCACACAGTTTGATGCCTAGATGATTGTTATCACACCTAGGGCAACAATAACAATCTGCAATCAATTAAATAATTCAGTCTGACATATAAATGATTGTTACAACATCCGTGGCAAAAATATTGATTAGTAATTAACCCGTTAGCTGTAACATACCTTACATTGGTTATTTTTAATGAGGCATGAAATCCCTGGTGCTCATTCTTATAAAGTGATGTGTGGCAGTTCATAGGTTGCACACCAGCACCTACTTTGCTAATTTTTAGTTCGTCCTTTATCACCATGGAGGGTAGAAGAGATTAATCTTCTCACTTATCGACCATGAGGGACAAAACATGTTGTATTCAAGCAAACTTAAAATTTTTTAAGTTTGCCACAGCTAAACGAGGGTAAATATTGAGCTCATATTTGGTGTGCATCCATATTTGAATGTGTTCTTTCAGATCATGAGAAAAATTGTTTTTAAGCGGTAAAAAATTGCATACCATGGCAGGGATCCAGAAATTAGGGTCCCCCAGCCAAAAGATTAACAAATTACTGAGTTTGATGTTCGTTACAATATCCATGACGTCCAAGTATCACCAAGTAAGTCACTACTCTTTATCTTGCAAACAATATACAACACTTTCCTTTGCTTGGTTCATATTTAACAAAATACCATATATTCACTTATGAGAAATATTCAAAATAAAAATATTGGTCAATGACTTTTAAGTTAGTGAGCTGTAAGGTATCAATGGTTTGAGTGATAATATATCATCCTCTGTCAATGGTGTGAGTCTGAAGCATTCTCCAAAACCATCTTAAGAATGGTTCACCACAACCTGAATGAAATGTTAGAAAGGAAGTACAAAAAAGTCTTACCTGAGGTTGAGGTGCTGCAGGCAGGCTAGCTGGGTAAGCTGGGACTGTGTGATGGACTCCAGTATGCATTTCCACTTTGGCTCCACCATAACCTGTAAAAACTGCAGAAATATTAGAAATACATACAGGATTCATCAAATAAATTTGTCACAATAAATATAACCTGTACTAAACAATTTCATTACATACAATTTATCCTCCAGAGGTAATACACACAAAAACAGATAGTGTAAGAATTTCAGCATAAGAAAGAATTGAAAAGCAGAACAGTTATAAAACTAAGAATCCTGAAAACATTCCCATTAATGTATGATACATAAAAAATACTTTTGCACATTTCTAGAATATAGAAATATAATAATACACACTGTAAAAAATTACTTAAATAAATAAAAACAGTAAGAGAGAATGTAAGAATTAAACATTCATTGTCTTCAGGAACTAAATTTGAGGAAATGCATCCATTAGGAATTAAAAGTCAACAGGTGGAAAATGCAAAGGAAAAAATGAGAGAGAGAGAGAGAGAGAGAGAGAGAGAGAGAGAGAGAGAGAGAGAGAGAGAGAGAGAGAGAGAGAGAGAGAGAGAGAGAGAGACTAAAGGATGAGTCAAGCATATCAATAATTCCCTTTTGTCAGTGATTATTTTCTGGCCTCAGTTTGTTCAATAATAATAATAATAATAATAATAATAATAATAATAATAAAAATAACAATAATAATAAGACATACTCTTTTACATAATAAAGACACTTTTTTTAACATAAACAGATTTTGCTGATAAGTGAATGGAAATTTATTAAAAAAACAACATGGCTTTCATACTATGACAATATAAATTATATGAAGCATATTTTAAATAGGTGAGCCTAGCATTCTTTGGTCACTGGTTAATGATAGAAGAATACTGTAAATTCTATGATCCTGAATAGTTTCTGCAGTCTATGCCAATGATCCCACTTCATGTGATGACCTCACTACTCAGTAATGTGGCACAGTACAGCTCTGGGCCAGAAAAGGGATTGGCAGAGGGTGGTTTGAGAATACTGTGCTCCCAAGTGAGGATGACATCAAGCAGCATGACAAATGTGGTAACTGATGTGCAACAAGGATCACTATAACAGCTTCTGAAGGACTATCAATCAATCAATCAATCACGGGGGGCATACATC
The DNA here is from genome assembly GCA_020233015.1 of Callinectes sapidus. Lineage (NCBI taxonomy): Eukaryota > Metazoa > Arthropoda > Malacostraca > Decapoda > Portunidae > Callinectes > Callinectes sapidus. The sequence goes on along the minus strand of CM035185.1, from coordinate 13,798,755 downwards.
AAGGAACTATCCTTCGTGACAAATGTGCTACCTATGACATGTAACGCAGGTCACCATAACAGTTTTTGAGGCACTATCCTTAATTGGATTACGAAATGACAAAGTAGTAGGCTAAAGCATACTGATAAATGATAATAATTTTGTAACATAAATTATATACTTGCAAGTAAAGCACACCAGCATACCATTTACATCAATACTGACATCAGTATTTTAATATCCAGGAGTACTTATGCCTCAGCACATTGCACAAGAAATGCACAACAATAATGTATAATAAATCAGCAATTATTCTTTACTGCACTAAAATACAATTAGGAAAACTTAAATATGGCATAAATCATAGCAGTGATAAAAAATTTACCACCAAAATCAATAAATTGCTCATTATAATAATGTTGGTGAAATATTCATCACACAATAAGGTGATAACAATTCGGCCAACATTGCTACTAGTGGTGACATTATCTATATCTTAAAATCAATAGATTGAAATCTTTCTTTATACCTTCATCTTCGAAAACCTTGAAACGTCTCCGAAAAAATGTCAAATTCAATGCTCATTCTCTCTCCTTTAACAAACAGTAGTGTTCCATGTCAATTATATAACTACAATTTTAATTTTGAAAGTTTAAAACTTAAACATGTTCTTCAAAAAAGTAATATATCAATCATATAGTTTGGAACAAAAGTGATGGCAATACAAGCCTGAGTGATAACTTATTGCACTAGTAATAGTAATAACAATATCAATAATTAATAACTATTAGTATGCATTACAGCTTGTAGTATCAGTTACCATTATCATTGTTGCTACTATCATTACCATTTTCTTCAACATTGTTAGAATTTTCATGAATATACTGTGCATGATTATTTTTTTTCTATCTACCTCATCTTTTTCTAACTGTTTCTTCTTTAACATTCCTCAGCCATTCCATTCTTCCCTCTCCCCATTTCACTTTCATCACCACAGACCTCACTTCTCCCTACACTCTTTCCTCAATGACCTGTTCGTCCTCTAGCTTCCTCTCTTTTTAATCCCCATAATCTTTCTCTAGGCTTAACCACATCTTCCTTTCTACCTCTTCTTGATTTCTGGGGTCAATCTTCTTTCCTGTTCTTGTCTTTTTGTGTGTGTGTGTGCCAGTATGGAAACACTACTACTAATGGCAACACAATAATTACCCCTTGGTTACCAGAAATGATTTATACCCTTTGTGTTAATAATAGCCTATCTAATGACTGGGACAATTTTTTTTCCTGTGCGCGTGTGCCAGAGGATAATAACAGGAACAAAAGTATCGACACACACACACACATATATATATACAGTATATATATATGACACATACATAAATATACACACACACGGTAGTAAGTCCATTAATCCTAACACTGATCTCAAATTCTCAATATTTTAAGGTAAGGTGGAAGAATTAATTTATGACCAAAATTTTGTCTGCAAATTCAAACCAAGTCAGATGCACCCTAGCAGTGAGGGGTGAAAGGAGATGCTACCAACAAAACAATAGACATTACAGTATAGTAATGAATTTCTATAAATAAATGTGTAGTTTGAATAACATGGAAGTATTGTATGTTATGCCCAGGACTTTAGGAGTGTGCATGGGAGGAGCCCTATTGTTGTTTATTGTGAGCGGTGGGATATGTCGGTGTTGGTGATCATCACTCCAAGAAAGAGTGCTTGTTTGTTTGTTAGGAGCTATGTTAAGTATATTTGTGGTGCAAAAGGCTTGAACTCTGTAGAGGAATGTTTATAAGAGGTTAAAGGCTGTGTCTACTTTTTGATGTGTGATTGTAATGTCGTCTACATCAATTTTCAGTTCCACCAACATGTAGTGACCTGTAATCCAACTTAACCTGAACTTAATTACACACAAAACGTGGGAAAAAATAACAATAAATAAATAAAAAGCCTAGTAAACACAAAAAAACACATATGGAATTGTTGGCAATACTTCTCACCAATAATAACAATGCTCATAGCAGCTGCCGCTGCCACTAAAGGTGTAATTCATACATTTTTAGAGATTTTGTTGATTCCTGATTTCCTCTCCAATGAACATTACTCGTTTCAGTGCTCCCTTATCCCCAAATCCTGATTTCCCATAAATTCCCCAAGGTTGTTGGGGATGAGAGGTAAGCATAAGTTGAAAAGTTAAAACAAAAACTATCCATTAGCAAAGGAAACAATGTAGAACATCAATCAATTCACTACAACTCTCCCTAGCAAAACATAAGCAACATGACAAAATTGTTGGTTGGTGAAACTGAAACTTGTTGAACTTATAGGGAGATCTTGGTGTGGTGGCATTTTCTCTGGTACTTCATGGAAATCCGACACATTCCAGTTCCACTCCTCTTCTGAGAGACAGGAACCATTTCTTACACCAATAGAGCTTTCCCTCATAGTACCTAGCATCATCTGACTACATTATTCAACATTTGTGATCTTTATGAGCTTGCAACCTAACAAGCATAACATTAAGGGTCCTCAGCATTCTACTATTTTAACAAAACATATCACTGTAACTCATAGCTATGTACTTGTGAACTGCCAGGGAGATAACTGACAAGGAAATAATAAACATTTTCTCTTTTGTCTTCACCATTTCCTGTTTTCAATTAAGAATTTCCCATTAATTAAAAAACAACTACAATACTGGTTCTCTTCCTGGTTTTATATTTCCTACAATCTCCAAATTCAAAATGTTTCAAGAAAGGATTGTCAAGAAATCCTAGAAATTAAAGGTCACTATTTTGATAAGTTTTAGGAAGCATCACGAATATATTTTCACACATTTTCCCCATCTTCCTGACATAACAAGTGTTAATTCACCCAGCATCTTAAATAAAATATGCATTGCTTCTTGAGTTACTAGCAAATTCTAACTCCCTCTACTGACACTCATTAGCCTTTACAACATTCCCATGAGAATAAAAGGTTAAGTTGAAATGTTGTGGGATAAATAATTCAGAGTGAACATATATCTCTCTTAACATTTATAAGGTACTTGGGATTTCCTACAAAATGTACAAGTAATATACATAACAGTTAACTGTGAAGGAATGATGATCATATTTTTAATATTTTTAAGCAATGGTCAGACAAAAGAAATTTAGCTAACTAGATTAAACACACACACACACACACACACTTTAAGCTGAACTGTTATGTGTTAGATGCTGTGTTGCAGCGCCATATAGTGGCAGTGTATCTGAATTAGATCATAACTCATTTTATGGTAAGTCAAAGGAATACACACACACACACACACAAAATATCAAAACAAATACAACATTTTTTACACTGCACATCTACAACAAAATTCCTCTCGTCTTTTCTTTCTCCTCCACTTCCAACCAACACCAATAGAAAATAATTCATGAAAATGCAAAAGCTAAATACAGGAAGCAAAAGTGAAAATATTTTGTTACACAAATCAGAAGGAACAGATGAATACCTTTAGTATCAATGGTTTAACAACATAACTACTGCTAATAAACACAGTTAAATTTAATGAAAAATGGAGAAGATTTCAGAGATCAAGTGTGTGTGTGTGCGTGTGTGAGACAAACTGGTGGTTAATTATACATATAGTTGGAAGTTTTCCCTAGTTTTGATGAAAAAAAAGTACTGTCCCATCTGACTAGTAAGACAGACACTTTCTATAAAACCTTTTAGAGAATGATTAAGTAAAAAAGTAAATATAAAGATACAAAAAGATGTATGAGATTACATGCATAGTTTATGTAGATGAAGTAAATAAAATGGAAAGTATATACAGATTAGAACAATGAAGAAATAAAGCTCCTCAAACATTACTGAAATTCAGCACTAGTCCTGCATTATAAAATTCACGAAAAAGAGGAACACACACATGAAGATGGATGGTGTAGGTACGCCTGCTGCCCCAAGACGTATGTGTATATCCTTACCTGGCTGAGATGCTGGGTTGTGTGGCTGGTGGTCAAGAGGAGTTGGAGCTCCTCCCACACCCTGACCAACAGTGGTTGCTGGCACAGGCACTACTCCAGGGACAGGGGTCCCTGCTGTTGCTACTGGTGTTGTAGGCTGACCAGGTCTGGTGCCCAGGTGAGTGATGGTGGGTCCACGAACGTAGCCTCCTGGACCCCCACCCACACCTCCAGGGCCACCAGTGACCCCCTGACCCCCCTGGGTCAATCCACCAGCAACCCCCCCAGCACTCACAATGCCTGACACTGCCTCTCCCCGACCAGATATATCATCCACACGACGGTTCATCACGCACTACATTACACCTGAAAGTTAAAATAAAATACAAGTTAAACAAGCAATCACAAATACTTGTATTCTCTAACACACCTCCTACAACAGACATGACTAATCAGATTCTCTCAAAGCTCATTTCTTTTAATAGACAATGTTAAATTGTAGTAAACACTAATATATTGAAAACCCTTGAAAATCCCAGTATCCTCCACTAAAAATTACTGAAGTAATCAGTATAACATTGAAACATTTAAGAATGCCTCTTAACACCTGAACAAAAACTGGACACAATAACACTTCTAAATACGTAGCATGATAAATGGAAAAGAACACAATATTACTCGTACATGTTGTATAGTATCCTCTCCGTAATTTCGAAGTTATCCATGTAAAAAGCTTGTACAAGGTAAACAACATTATTTTTCTCAGGACAACTAAAATAATGTTAGATGAATGATTTGAAGCAAATACTGATGACCGAAGTGGTGTCACGAGTCATTTTAAATTTACCGCGTCGCCATCGATGTCAAACGAAGGTTAAATATTACTCAAATAAAAATATCACTGGCGGTTTATCACACCCTCTCTCTCTCTCTTCTCACCTCAATAAACAACTAGTAGCAAAACACATACTCATGCATATGCTAAGTTTATCCAGCGTACACAACACTATTTCGAGGCAATAAGGTGAGGCCGATCTAGGCGAGGGGCAGCTGCCGGAGGGGAGGGTCAGTGTTGCAGTCATTGGCCCTTCACCCGCAACATAAACGCCGACCAAATAAGTTTCCATCACTGCACTTAGGTGGGACGCAGATTAGATTCATTTGTGAATCTTAATCCGACTTTCACACGGTTATATCACTTCCAAGCTGTTTAAGTTCAACTAAAATCACGTTTCGCAGCGCCACCCATCTGCCCAGGAAGGTGGAAGATTCAAGGGCGCTCTTTGCACTCCTGCCTGCAAATACAACAGCCTACTGAGACATTACCAAAAAGAGTTGATCGTCTCTGAAACCCATCACATCTCCATAAACAAGTTACAAGTATATACCTGCATGTATGATATTCCCCATTCTAAGGAATTTTCTGAATCAGTCATGAAACCAAAATTGATCACCTACACACTCCCTGAGAAGACCAGACGAAATGTATCCTGACGAAACCCAGACGAATGTTATGGAAAACGTTCGGAGGCGATCCGGGCTGTCGCCAAGACAGAGGTAGTGGCGCGCTCTCGTCCCCAGCCACTCTCACTACCGATCCTCCGCCATCACAACAATAATGTAGCCCGTCCCCAGCTCTTCTCGGGCCCCACATGCCGCAGCTCTCATCCCCAGGCGTTCTGACAACCTCGGCTACAAGTTCAAGAATGGGATTGTCCAGTAATAAACAATGCAGTAATACTCACTGAAGAAAGCTCAATAATAACTCTTTATACTTGAAAGTACATTCATTGCACGATGAGCCAAGTGTATAAGCAATTCTAGCATGACCAGAAGTGGGTAATAGTGAACCCGTTTTAATAGCAAGTGGCACCTCACTGCACCAACAAGGCAGCAGCAGCACGACTCAACCTGCCAGATCAGACGCAGGAGTGAATAGCTGCTACTCGTACAGCTGTTGCGAGCACTATCCATACTGCTGGTTATTTTGTATCACTAAGCGCAGAAAACAGGTTTCTTGTAGTTTGGGAGCAACACAGTGAAGTAAAGAAAAGCAAGGTGGCGTGCAATAAATCAACCTATCAAGATGCCGTACGACACCTGTGGTTTTAGTGGCGCGAGGTTCGATGAAGCAACGGAACTGCGCTGCCAGACTGATACACGAAGCAACGGGAGTGGTCATGGTGAATCCTCTGGCTAACACAAACACACAGAGTACGTATATAATTACCTCTTAATGGGTTTCTAATTATATCAATGTACAAGCTGTGGATGTCGTAAGTCTAAATGCCGACCGCACTCGCACAAAACAACCTGCACATCAAGCCAGCCCCCACCCCCAAAAAGGAGCTTTGTCCTCGCCCCTCGCAGTGGCCCATCTCGCCTCACTGGCCATCACGATCTGCGTCGCTATCAGTTACGAACGAGCACCTGGAGGAGTCAATTAACATTTATAATTGAGGCGCAATACAAAATTCTACGAATTAAAGTAACTAATCTCATCCGCAATCCATGACATTCGTACTGCTGTCCTAGTGACAATATAACCTCTCCCTGGCAGTGAAGTAACTGGGAAATACCAACTTGGATGTAAATGTTCCCCAGGCTTAAGGCGAAGGTGAGTGCTGGTTCGAAACTCCCTCGGTATCACCGATACCAGCTGCTGATAAGGAAGTGATGGTGCTTGTTGGCTTAATAGTATACGCACGAAACCCTGGGATAAGAGCGTATTATTTATTTATATTTATTACTATTATTTATTTATTTATTTTTTTTTTTTTTTACCTTTTAACGCCCCTACACCTACAACCATAAGTACACCCTTATAACGCCACACACAAAGGCTGAGTGAAGTGGATGGAAGGGAGTATGAGGAGAGCGGCACTCCCGTCACACAAGCCGGACGGCGGGAAGTCAAGGCACAAGGGAATGGGAGACGGGGATGGAGGGGAGAAATTATTGCGCCGTAAGTTGAAAAAGCCACATGCGATTCCACATATATATCTACGTTTCATGAATGAAGTAATATTGTGCACATGAAGGTGTAGGAGTGCTATGTTGAGCGGGATCGGCTGACTGAGGTGCGGGATGTGTCAACGAAGGGGCGGCGGCCGACCCCTACCACCCACCCCCACCCATTATGTCACGCCCGCGCTGCCTGGTTGCCTGATGCCAAGCCAGTTTCTCCACTTGAATATTGCCTCCCTGTTTAACTGAAGCCGTGATTGCTTTTACTTTTTAAAATTACTACTGAACTTCACAAAACTCGAGTCTCCTCGCCACCTCACTATGAACAAGACTGGTCTCGTCCCTCCCACATGTATAAATACAACACACCTTCAAAAGGAAGGTTAACCATAACCATGTGCTCAAGACTGATTTAGGAGACAGTCTTGAACATAAGACTTATATATCATTTCATTTAAATATGCTACGAAGATACCCTAATGACGAGTACAGTATTGCATAAAATCAAGTATAATCCGAAGCCTAGGGTGTTACCCCACATTCCACCATCATAAATGTTGAGACTACATACATACATACATACATATATATTATTTTTTTGTTCAAAACAAGGAGTACAAGAATGATGAAGGTTCCTTGCAATTGAAAATCGGGAGCAAACCAGGCGAAAAGTTATCATGTACCAACCGTGCAGCAATTGTTAGGAACAATTTAGAATATCTTGTCGGATCAACAGACTGTTACTTGCATCACTATGGCAACGCTCCCTTGACTCTAACGCCAGACACTGTTTTTTTTTTGTGCTTACAACTTCCCTTAGTGAATCTCTCTCTCTCTCTCTCTCTCTCTCTCTCTCTCTCTCTCTCTCTCTCTCTCTCTCTCTCTCTCTCTCTCTCTCTCTTTCTCTCTCTCTCTCAATATTGTATCCACTACTCTAGCTGTTATCAGAAAAGTAATTCAACATTAAAAATGGAGAAAAAAATTAGTGTATCCTTTCAAATTAAAAATAGCATAAATTCTTTCTAGTAATTGACGCTGCAAACCATAATATATATTTTTGAGCCATTACCAACTTTGCATTTGGTAAATCCTGTTAAATATCAAAAGAAAATATCACGAGAATATCTTGATACGTTACAATTCCCAGCCCCTAAACACCACAGATCAATCCTTCACCACCCTTCCTTCCCTCGTGACATACTGGACTGTAAGGTTGGTGATGACAATACCTGATGGCGAGTTGGGGTTGGAGGGGGGAGGGTGCGAAGGGTAATCAGACAAACTTGGTGTAGCAACGTGAGTCCATACAGTACCCTGCTTTAGCCCGGTATTGCCACTCCAATGGTCTCGGCAATCTCAAAGATCACTCGTTCCACATAATACGGGGTGAACACTCGCGTAAACCTATACTGTGAACATTAGCCCAACCATACAAAATCGTGGTAGTGAAGAATAGAGGGAAAACCATTATGCCGGTGAATAATACATATACTACACACTGCCACTTCTTTCCGTAAAGGATCTGAACAATGACTTATGACACCATCGCCATGAACCACAGGATCGACATGAGTGTCACGCTACTACGCTACTACACATAGCGTGCTTTAAGCCACTTCATTCCAATTTTTCACCTGGTGTCGGTATCGACTACAATGGTGCTAACCTCTGCCAATTCCTCTCCCTCTCTCTCTCTGACTCTATAAATAGTAAAAAAAAAAAAAAAAAAAAAAAAAAAAAAAAAAAAAAAAAAAAAAAAAAACACGTGTGTGTGTGTGGGGGGGGTGGGGGGGGACACGAATCAGACTTTGCTAAAGGAAAAAGGAAAAGCTGTCATGGTGGTGGTGTCAGGAAGGCGGGAACTTTTACGCACACAACCCCTGTGGAAGTACCATTTTGCTCTAGAAAGGCGCATTAGCTCCCCCCCCCCCAACACACTGCCCCTCATCACCACTACTCCCCTACTTCCACCACAGTTCTCCCCTAGCCACGCTACCAAAACCCCTCCAGCATCACCCTAGTTCCGCCCCACCCCCCTTCCCTTACCACATCAAACTTCAACCATTCCTTCACAACAAGCCGGTGCTTCAACTAATCAGCTGACTCTCACTCTTCATCCCAACTCCCTATATTCTCTCTCTCTCTCTCTCTCTCTCTCTCTCTCTCTCTCTCTCTCTCTCTCTCATGCCTCTTCCTCCACTAAGTTCCTAAACAAAACATCCTTCCGGCCGCACCATTTCTTCGGTGCTTCAAAACCTGCCACAAGATTCCGCAGCAGCAACACGTGGGAGGTGCGAGTAAAACAACTGTATCTCTGGTTACTGAGATGTTAGTGTTCCTGGGCACCCCCGCCTCTCTCTGTCCCTCCGCCCACTACTACATACAACGTTATGGGTGCGAGCCAAACGACCAACAACGAGAATCTATAAGGCGCTGCATGCCAAGTGTGTGTGTGTGTGTGTGTGTGTGTGTCAAGCCCCCGGCGCTTACCTCACACCCTGGCTGGTTCGTCCCCAACACCCGCAACACAGAAATAACCATTACTCTCCTTCCCGTCGCACATTACACACACACACACACACACACACAGTAACGGAGCCAAACCCCACGTGATAGTCAGCAAATAGCCAGCAGTCATCCCTCCAAGTCTTACTATTGACCTACTACTACTATTACTACAGCTTCAACGGTGTCAACTCGCTACGTTACTTTTCGTTAGATTTCCGGCTCACAAATTAAATAATAATCGTTGAGGCATCCGTCTCATTTCGATGTATTCTTCGTGTCTATACAATTTTTCCAATGACTAAGAGAGAGAGAGAGAGAGAGAGAGAGAGAGAGAGAGAGAGAGAGAGAGAGAGAGAGAGAGAGAGAGAGAGAGAGAGATTCGACGATGTCAGATATTTCTGAATAAGGGAAAAGTTTATAACACCACTGGGGAGACATACGTGACAACAGCGAGCAAAGCGGAAAAACGTTAGAAAGAATACTACACAAACTACCAAGTTATACCGAAAAAAAATAAGCAAAGAAATACGAAATGAACAACAAAAACGAATACACGAACAAGACACCCAGCAAAAACAAACCACAAGGCGAGATGAAGGAAGATGTCAGTGATAGTGTTTTGTGTGAGCCTAATCCTCTTCTGTACATCATCCCACCGCCAACTGTACCACGTGCGCACTCCCTCCCTCGCACACCACCCACTGACCCCCTTGAGACCCAAGAGAAATTAACACTAACTCATAACTCATCACCACCACCAAGCCTGCATACCTTTCCAACTTATTCTCGCCCAGTTATTTTTACTATTGGACACGACTTGCTTGGAGAGAGAGAGAGAGAGAGAGAGAGAGAGAGAGAGAGAGAGAGAGAGAGAGAGAGAGAGAGAGAGAGAGAGAGAATGAGGTGGGCGGGGCAGAATACCTCTTCTTCCCGCCTTCGGAATGCCAGCGAGGGACTAATGAGAGCTTACTCCTTCGTGTACCACAGAACACTCCTACCCTAATGGTTTGGGTGTGTTGTGTCACATCTGTGGTATTTGTTGCTGAGTTAGACCTCGCAAAGATCGTCAACAAGGAAAGTGATGTATCGCGCTATGAGATATGTACAAACTTCATAGTAACTTCAAAGTTAGCTAAAAACAAAATAAACCCTACTTCCGATTTTCCTCCTTCACACACAAAGTAAAGAAGAATACTGTCTCTATAACACGTGACAAGTAAAGAAAGTGAGAAGCACGAATAATTGCAATGTGTATGAAATCATCCACCCATACCCCACATATCTAAACCCTCTGGAGAAGAAGAAAAAACAGCATCACCGGTACCAGCTTAAGCAAGACCGGTGAGGCAGTGTAGTGGCTGTGCAAAGTCAAGAGACGCAGCACCACCAACCACTGAACCTGCAGGAGCGGCGACATAGGCAGTACAGGAAACTGATCACGGGGAATGTGGTCGACCGTACGTCCTGTGTGCCTTAAAGGGGTTGGATCTGGGCGGGTCCCTACTGACAGTGAAGAGATAGTGGTGGCCGGACACACACACGTTTCCCTCCCCACCCCCTAAGAGTGGTGGTTGTGAGGTGGGCACAAGCTCTCTCTCTCTCTCTCTCTCTCTCTCTCTCTCTCTCTCTCTCTCTCTCTCTCTCTCTCTCTCCTGCAGGGCATAATGTGATAAGGAAAGACACGTTCTTAAGGTTTTCTCTACCGCCTCCTTCCAGTCACGTCTAACACTGTAATGTTTGAACAGGTATTTTTTTTCCCGCGCCTAAAAAATAAGATGACATTGCCAAAATTGCTGACAAGACAATTTGAATGAGAGGTGCTTGTTGTTGTAGTGATGATATTACCACCAAATATACAATGAGACCAGGACACCCACAAACCTGCAGACTATACTGATTAGATAATATGTACAACTTGGCTTCCCCAGGCTCACACACAGACAGACACACACGGTTGCGGGTCAGCTCGCGATCAGGCTTTGGTGAATATAAACACAGGATGGACAGCAATGCAAGGTAGTCAAAGATAGTAAATACTTTCTCCCCTTATTTTGCCCATCCCTTAGTCACTCCACACTGACACCCATTCACAATTTTATAACCCCGACAATTCGGGACATGAAGCAGGAACTATAGGTTTAACTGAATGCATAATCAAACAAATTTTTTCCCCTTATGATAACCAACCCCTCAGAACAAACGAGACAGCACGAGCTCCAGCACAAACGAGAGGACACCAGCACCTGAGTTTAATTAGAATCCCTCTAAACACACATCAAGGCAACCAATGACCAGCAACTACATGCCTCCTGTCCTCCCGCAGACTCGCTGCACAAGACTCTCCTTCCTCTCACCCCTACCTATTCTATCCAACTCCCTAATGCAAGAGTTAACCAGCACTCTCATTCATTCCTTTATCTGGTAAACTCTGGAACTCCCTGCCTGCCTCTGTATTTCCAACTTCCTATCACTTGACTATTTAAGAGGGAGGTTTCAAGACATTTGTCCCTAACTTTCTGCTGATTCTTTGATCCTTTTAGGGGGCTGGCAATAATAGTGGGCTTTTTTGTTTTTATTTCGTTGCCCTTGGCCGGCTTCCACCTCTTACATAAAAAAGGCACTAGTAACAACCGGTAACTTGTAGTGGCTCGATGCAAAGGCTAGTGACCGGTGGACAAGGAACTGTCAGCTTCTCACCCACCATCCATCCCTCTTTGCGTCTGCCTGTTGATCCATCCCACTACCAGTACCGATGATACTTTTATCACTCTATTCCTCCTGTCAATGCTGGGGACCTCAAACACGACAATGATTTTTAACTATTTACATGACGGAATATATTTTTTTTCTTACAAAATGTCCTTTGGAGTGGGTGTCCTATTCTGACATAACCCATGACGTAAACATACCAAGGCTTGCTTTAAGGTAACGTGTCTCCTATAAAATTCATCCTGAGGTTTAACAATGGCTTTCTTCAGGTAATCAACGAACGGTGCAAGACTCATTGTGTACATTGTGAGGCTGGCTCTGGTCAAAGCAGAGTAGTATACATAGTACACAGTCGTTCCTATACCAAAGCTATCTACATATCACACTGATATGACATCTCTCCTACAATCATCACTGCTTTATAGGAAAAAATACGAAGTGGGAATTGCCGGCCTTTTCCTTGTGTTCTTTTTAAATGCCGTAGGAGCGGGGTTTGGACAAGCTACTTCGTTGCTGCTTGGCTCTTCCTTCTATTCCATTACCAGGCTGCTCAAGTAATACGTGTGAAAATTAGCATAACGCCACGCCTCATTAAGTCTGTGTATACAACCACGGCACACAACCAATCCGTTCTATATCGGTCTTCATTAGAATAACAATAATAATGTTATCATCAATAATAACAATAATCATTCACTATGTAGTACTAATTATCATTGCAAGCCTACGCTATAATCGTGCAGGAGCCAGCGTTACTTTCACCACCGCCAGAGTTCATCAAAGCACCGAAGCCCAAGAAAATAATTGCAATCTCAACGCGACTTTTAATTAAACACTATCGGTAAGTCTGAAACATGCGTGTAAACGTTATACTGGAAAACCCTCTCATCTTGACAACCTAACTTAGCACACAGCATGGAGGTGGGGAGAGAGAGACGCGATATGGGCATGCTGTGACCACTTGGGGGTCCTGCATCCCTCCCTGCCCATTACCTTCCCATTTGTCTGGCTCCAACACTCCACACTGAGATACACTAACCTGTGTCACTGACCTCAAGGTGTTAGTAGAAATGTCCAAGGTCAATTTAATCCCGTGAAGGAAATTAATACTGCAACTAATCCCATATTACAGTTGCAATATTAAGGCGGAACCTTATTTCATCACACACGAGCAGGTCATAACAATTATCTACAATACTTCTGATTCATAATTACTCACGCCATGAATAGCAAGCAATCACTAGAAGTTCCAACTGTACCACGGTTGCTGTCATTGAAGTGTTCCCAACCTTTGGTCATAATCGGTCATCTAGTCCTGAAAGAAGCCCCGCCGGTGAGAGGCAGACAGACGGCCAATGCTAGTACAATCTTGGGCGTGGTGATTAGAGCGGCACTGCGGCAGGTAAATCGTATATACTCTAGTCCAATGTAATGATCATTACCAGACCAGGTGGAGTCATATGACACACTGCATCCTTACATGCTGAGCAAGACGAGGACAGTATCCATAATTACGTGTTTAACTCTTTGTGGCCCGGGGATCTCCCGCAGCGTCATTAAGTGACGCATACCCCGGCAATATTAAAGCCTGGCAGTTCACATCGCATTGTGCTTTATGGAAAGCAAAATCATGTTCTATACAAGTGGTAAAATTTCAAGCAAACATTCCACTCAGACCACAAAAAAGAGAGAGAAAAAAAAAAAAAAAACACCAATGCTTCCTTTCCTCTCCACAAGCACAGCGCCACAGTAAGCATATCCTGTTTATCGATGAAAGAATAACCTAACCATTACCGTTCCTTACACTCGGCACTTCCCACTACACAGGATTCCCGTCTTAAGAATTTTACACAAAAGTGTAAATAAATAAATAAATATGAAAAATCCCACCCAGAGGACCGCTTCCATGATAACTTGCAGGCGCGCGGTGCAGCAACAAACTGATGGGCGGAGGACACCAGCCCAGCTGCCGCCGCCGCCACTACCACCAGCTACGTACGGAAGGCCAGGTTTGCAAGGGTTAGATGAACGCCCACCCACCCACTACTACTACCACCACCGCAGGCCCACGTCTCGTCAATCAATAACTATAGAATGACTCCCGTACGTGGTTATACTGGACATGATGACGGTATCTTCCGCCACGCGTCACGTCAGCACATCCGAGCCACCAGTGCACACACAAGGGACTGCTCACTGTTGGCTGGCTGGCTGGCGCTGGAGGTGCTGCTGCTGCGTGTGCATCTACCCAAAACAACTAACCGGCAACTCCACCGTCGTACGCTTACAATACAACTTTCCCTAGACTGCATGTGCTCTTTTTCAATCGGTCTCGTAACTTACCAAATGGGTGAAAGTAATTTTCTTGCACATTCACGTCCCTTATTCTAGCTACGATACCACTCCATCCAATACACTGACGGGGGATTGCTAATTTATAAGTGAAAACCATCAGTGCCAGCGATAACTTACGGAAGTTTCTACGAGATGTTCGGCGATATATTTTACACCTTGGCCTAGTTAAGTTCCTCCTCATTCACCAGCCAGTTAGCCAGGATAATTATATATCTATCCACAGCAATGGCGTCCTTCGCTTCCTGACGCTACACTACATGAGGGAAAAATCATTGTGGTGGAGGAGGAAGATGAGTATGAGAGGAGGGGGAGTAGTAGTACTCCCAGTTTGTTTATACTGGCTAGCTTGGCTGGCAGGCTGGTGGGGTTGCACGCCATATGCTGCTGTCAACCTTTCTCCTTGGCCACGGCTACTCTCTGCTTGCTATCGGCCGGCGGGCAAATCAATGAGATGCAGGTGAGGCGGTCAAAACAGTAAGTGCCTCACCCAGGCTCGTGTTTCGCTGCACCAAGTCTCTCTGGTACTAAATTCATAATTTCAGAATAAATAATAAATAAACATAAGTAAATGGAATTTCAAGGCAAGGGCGCAAACTTTTACTTTTTTTAGGATGTTACTAAGTATTTCAGTACAATGAAATACAATATTATTCTAGGCAATATAATGACAAAACTGAGATTAGACAACGTAATATCAGATACTACTTAATACTTGGTATTTCATTCAAAGGCAGCCAGGGATTCATAAGGAAACAAAGGATTTCAACTTACTCTTACAGCAAACCATTACAATAACAAATTTCACACAGCAAAATTGCGAGTATATACAACAATGGTTCCATATAAACATGATTTACGTATCCTTACAGCAATCTAGCACACAATACTAAATCGTCTCCACGAGTTTCGCCATACACGCACTGTATTCTCGAGATATATGTGCAAGTTTTATTGCAGACAGTTTTTAACTTCGTAGACCCTCTTTTATCACCATCGACAATAATAATCATGGGCGTTATAAAACATGACGAGAACACGTTCTAGCAAACCTAAACCACCACTCACAGTCCTTCACCGACTCCTTTGGTCAAGAATGACGATAATGGTAATAGCAATAATAAAATTATAAGTTATAATTATATTTCACATGGTCAAGAATGACGATAATGGTAATAGCAATAATAAAATTATAAGTTATATATTTCACAATGACACATACTGACCAATGCAATAATAAAGTTGTCCTACCAAAAATATTTCCATTAGATTCTACTGATTAAAATAAAATGTATTTCTATGCTTTAACAGTGGGTACTTATGCAACCAAAGACGATATTTCTTGAGTATTTGTACACTACATAATGACTTTATTTCCTTCTAACAACCATTTCCCCTGGTTAGCAGTCCACTATTGCATGTCTTGACACCCCCCACCCAGCTTAGTCGGTTCATTACACACTCTCTTTCCACCAACAACTGACTCCCCATTAACATACACACAAAGACACCAATATAAATAATATTACGTAATAGACTCAAAAACGTTGCGACGCACCCCGAAGTACCGCTACAGAAAAGTCTATGGGCATCACGCGCCATCTGTTATAACCAAAGCAATGCCATGAACGTTACTCTGAATTTATTGATTCCACACACCTACACAATTATATTAGCTACGCATAAACGAAGAATAACAACTCTCAATTAGAATTAGCTTTACGCAACCGCTGAAAACATCATACATCCACCGTCTCCTGTCTCACTCCCCTTCCCTACACAGCCTCACTCACAATGAACCCTTCCAAGCTATCACAGTGGGTGAGGTTTAACTATGATCAGTTGTGGCACACTTCAGTGAACACATCAATGCACATCCTAATACACGCCCCTTAATATGAGACTTAGTTCACAAACCATAGTCTGCACATGGATGTGACAAGAAATGTTATGATGCCATTGGATCTTAAGACTGAATATGCCGTAGACGAATGGTTCTTATA
The DNA here is from genome assembly GCA_020233015.1 of Callinectes sapidus. Lineage (NCBI taxonomy): Eukaryota > Metazoa > Arthropoda > Malacostraca > Decapoda > Portunidae > Callinectes > Callinectes sapidus. Next base: position 13,782,274 of record CM035185.1, on the reverse strand, counting down.
AAATGCCACTTAAGCTGCATTTCATGGAAGCTCAGATACAAGGAGATTTGGGCAAATGAAGACCCAAACACCAAGAGAAATACGTCAAAAATCTCTTACCTCCTGGTGACGAAATCTGCCTGCAGTTCATATTCTTAAGGTGGTGAGAGGATGGGAGTCTTAAAACTTAAAATACTCTTGCGCGTCCTTAAGCAAGAAGCGATTAGTAGTCTGCCAACAGGGAGCCGACGCTGGGGCGAGTGTGATGGCCCCCACACAGCCAACTCCCTCACAAGCACCACCACGCCACACCACCACCACTATCCGTCAGTTTCTTCCTTTCTTTTCCTCAACACAACTCTTCCTCCCAGTCGTTTGGCCCACACACTACGTAAGGGAATCGAAATATTGCTGCCTGTGATGCCCGTTTCACTTCAAAACGCCACGCCAAACCGCCGGACTTTGTCACACAACCGGACTCGACATCTCAGTCGATTTTCAAGCGTCCAAGGCGGTCTTCAGAGGTGCTGGTCACCTCCTCTTGTGCACCGTGTCGAGTTCCACGATTACACCAACTCACACTATGCTGTGCGCACTAAAAACCACCAAAATTGAGATACAACTATGGAGCAACTTCACAGCGCCTTTCTCTATTAGGCCTACGTGGTTACGCTGAGAGTGGCTGGGGACGATACTGGCTGACCCCCTACCCCTCCCCATCCCCCGCGGCCACAGTAGTCACGCTCACACTGGCTGGGGACGACGCCTACCGGGCTTCCCCTACAGCCACAGTGGACTCGCCCGAACACACAAACTTGTGGCGGACACCAAACTGGCACACCGACCCCGTTAACACGAACGTTTCTTCCACAACCCATAAAGTTCAGGCAAATGTGAAATTCTTCATGACACGATGGAATAGAGTGAAGAACATTGCTGAGTCCTACGAGAAGCGATGCTGCAGTGCACGCAGACGGTGAGGAGATATGGGGAACCAACGAGGACTTGGCCACCGCCATACACTTGCCGATTTTTCAACCCTTTCGGCACAAACATAGACCACTCTTTTCTTATTGCACTGATTGCATACATACTCTGAAAATGTACAGCCAAAACCAGTCTTATACTGATAAACTTAGCCAGGACTCGGCGTCCGCACGTTCCGCCCTCCCATGACTTCTGGGTGTTCTGTGGCCTAACACTAATATAGTATATGCATTCGTAGTCTTGACACTACAACAAAATACCACAGCAAATAGGAGGTTCACCTCTCATCGTAATAAATTCTCGTCGTCAAGCACCCTTATTATTTCTATCAGTTTTCTGGAGGTATCCGATGAATCTCACAGGATTAAAGCCACCAAACGTACCCTAAAGACTTATGGAATCTGTTTTTCGTTAACTTACCATTTCACGACAATAGATGAACAAGATTTTGGAAGATTATACGAGAGCAACACAGAGACACATCCGCCATAGAAATGCTCACTACGAATTTGAGATGACAGTGACGTCACAATGTTTGCCTCACAACAGCCAATGGGAAGATGGCTCGAAATTGAAGGAAAATATTCGGCTTCTTTAGAAAAATAACTTAGTCTCTTATCTATACTTCATTCAACAAAATGCGCATACTGAGAAATTTATCTACCTTAATAATATTGTTAGAACTTTCAAAGAAGTTTTGTGCTGTATTGGAAAAAGATCATGAATTACATCACCATAACACTGGAACGTTATTGTCTCCCCATGTAAACACTATCAGCTGATGACTGTGGCTGATCCTGACGTGAGTGTATTTGACCACTTATTGTACTATGTAATGAGCATAGTACATTGGTTTCACATCTAAACCATTACATGAAAGCTAAAGAATTTGATCAATTGTAGCATTCATCACAAAAGTGTCTATTTAACTAAATACTAGTGAATTTGTATATCCTTCCTATGATTTTGCTTTAGACAGAGGCGAGCATGGCGGCCGGTGCTGTGAGGTAAGTGTGCTGGATAAATGAAAATCATTCAGGCATGAATTGGACATCTTTAGTCAAAAGAAACTTTCACATGCAACCCATGGCGAAAGAAAAAAAAGATGTAATGGACAATAAACAAAGGATGACACGACTTTTTTTCCTTTTACTAATGTTTCAATGAATATTATGGGTTTGATGATAATGACTAACAATATTGGTAATAAAAAATGGGTTTACTTTATGCATATTGGGTTGTGGTACTTTTTATATATCTTTTTTTCGCGGTTTATGATTCAATAAGGTATGTGACCACATGATAGAATATTGACTATCTTTCCAATAGGCATAGAATAGTAATGGTTAGTTTGATATAATTTGTTTTTATTGCATTTCAAGAACAAAATTTTTATGATAAACGAAAATGTTATGTAAAGAAAAATTACTGAATCATTTATCACTGATGCATGCAAACTCAATTGAATATGTAGGAATTATTAATTTGTAAAGTCCTACACGTTTCATGCATTATCTCCTAATACATCAGTGAAGACTTATAGCTATATTATAACAAGTAGAACAATTTTTCCTCAATATAATGTTTGTGGTATATACTGTAATTCAGTTTCTGGCTTTTAGTGTTCTAAATACCTTCCAAAGTTATGGTATCTTTGGCTGTATAAATGAGTAAGCTTTGGAACTCAAGTCTCCTAGTAATGCAGATTGAGCTCAAAGCTTCTTTTTTTCTCACCAAACGTTATACGTAACTTCCTAACACTATGAACATCTTGCTAACATGAGATGATGATATGGCATTAGGAATAGATGTGTGACTTCTACATGACAATGCATTTGGAGTTGAGACTTGTAATTGATAAGCTGGAACAGTGACATTGTTGATAATTATGATTAGTTGGAGCCACATGTTATACATACATATGTTGTGTGCTTGTGTGTGTCAAAGATTAACAAATGTGAGTTACTGCTTGTATATAGTAGTTATTGAGGTTGGTTTGTTGCCCATACAGTAAAATTATTGTTTTTTCAATATCAGGAATGATCTCAATTTATTTATATCCTTATATAACAAGTTTTTTTTTCCTCAAAGAGCTTCTTTGCATTTACATCATTTCACTTATTACATTTTTTTCTTCAGATTGCATGGATCATTCTCCGATAACACATCATGCCAAGATATTGACAAGGGTGGATATCTGCAACTGTTAGTCTTCAGTTTCATTGCAGGTATTTAATGCAGTCTTTATGTGTGTGTGTGTGTGTGTGTGTATATGTGTATATATATATATATATATATATATATATATATATATATATATATATATATATATATATATATATATACATATATATATATATATGGGTACCTCATCTTCCGTGTGTTTTTTTACGTGTTTTTAAATTTACGCGAGGTCTAAAATCCAAACATTTTTAATTTACATTTTCTTTTTCAACAGATGTCTCATATGAGTTCCTATGTGCCACCCAAACAATATACAGACACATGCATACTATATATATATATATATATATATATATATATATATATATATATATATATATATATATATATATATATAAATAAGTATTTTCGATTAGGAATGTACACTGTTTATTGACTCCTCAACAGAGTGAGCCTCTGTTTTCACACATGATGAATGTTTACTGGCATGGTGTGGTGAGTTGGAGCTGGCGTCTGCATCTTGTTTACAACGGGGCACCATTGTAAACAGGACACTAACATCATCTCCAACCTTGTCACTCAGTAAATATTTGTCATCTGTGGTGAGAAGAGCTCAAGGAGCGGTCAAGGAGCCAATAAATTGTAAAGATTCTTATTTGAATATATATATATATATATATATATATATATATATATATATATATATATATATATATATATATATATATATATATATGAGTGTGTGTGTGTGTGTGTGTATTGTTTGATTTATGTTGTTTTTGTTTTCACGAACTCTTCAAGAATGCATCTCTTGCGTAAATTGAGAGGTACCTGTATATACATACATATCTACATGCATATATGCATACATACATGTGTGTGTGTGTGTGTGTGTGTGTGTATGTATATATATATATATATATATATATATATATATATATATATATATATATATATATATATATATATATATATATATATATATATATATTGGATATAGTACTGAATGTTGCATTCCAGCTAGAAATAGGAGCTAATTGTTTTCAGGACTTTTTTGCTGTATCTTAAAAGTTCAAACTTCTCATCCATATTGTTTGTTATTACCTAGATGAGTACTGTTGAGATCTTGTCTTCCTTTTCCTGTACTTGTGTTCTGAACTTGATGTCATTAACAAGAGAGAGAAAGAAGGCTTCAGAGTGACTGATTCTCCATTAACATCTCATTGATATTAATGAAGTGTACATAATAAAAAGGAGTAATCCTAAGACAGATCCTTGTGCCTTTCTACTTATTACTTGGCTGTGATCAAATTGCTCTTCTTGCAATGATACATGCAGTCTTTCCTGATAAGAAGCCATGAATCCATCTTCCCAATGGTCACCTTATACCATGGTTATATAACTTGTGTAGAGAGGTGTCATGATCTGAATACTTTGTTGAAGATCTTGGCAAAATCAAGGAGAGAAATATTAGGTTTAGGAGAGAAATTGGAAGGAACTGGTTTTCAAATAGGTAGTTGATGAGTGGAACAGACTCAATAATCATATTGTTAGTGCTCAGACACTGGAGAGTTTCAAAAGAAGATCAGAAAAGTGTATGGATGAGGATGATAGATGGAATTAGGCAGATGTGTTCACACAGGGACTGCCACAAATTGGTCTAACGGGCTCTTGCAGCTTCCCTCATTTTCTTATGTTCTTATCTTATGACACCATCTGTCTTATTGCTTTCAATATTTTCATATTTTCTAATACCTTTTCATAGAGGAATAGCTGCTGGGAGAAGGATGACCCTCTTTCTCAAAATCTATGTTGTTGTCATGAAAGGCTCCTTTTGTGTCTAGAAATTTTACTTTTTTAAAATCATTATTCTCTCCATTATTTTGATAAGTTGGGAAGTTAAGTCACTGGAAGTAATTTCATACCTGACCTTTATTTCCTCCTTTGTGGAAAGGATGATAAGAGACTCTGGTATTGTACCAGACTGTAATGAGTCTGTCTACAGTTTTTGGAGTGGTGTTGCTAGTTCCTGTTTGCAGTGTTTCAACTATTGACATTGGAAGTTGTATGGGCTTGCTGCCATATCTGATGCTATGGCATCAATACCAGGTATTATGTCATCTTCACTGTTGTCAATTGTGGATAGCTGGTGTGGGTGGGTCTTTGTTTTTGAATGACTGGATCTTTTATGATCTTGTCTGTGACTTGGTTAATGAAAATGGTGTCATGTTGGTTTCTGAGGATGTCTGCTGTTTCCTTTGGATCAGTGGTTTGTGCATTATTACCTTTGGTAAGAGAGCCCTGAACAGACTTTTTTCCAGTCTTTTCATTTCATAGAGAAAAAGTTTTTAAAATTATCCTTTATGTGAGCTATAATCTCTTTTTCTCTCTGCAAAGTTGTTCCTCATGTGATTGTTTCAGTTCCATTTTCATGAGTTCTTTTTCAGATTCAAATTTTCTTTGTGTTGGTGGAAATGAGGTTTTACTTACTTTTAGCTGCAATGTTCTCATTATTTTTTTAGATGTGGTCACCAGATATCATATTTAGTTTCTTCTTTTTTTATTTAACATTCTGGGTATAGATTTCCTAGCAATGCATTATGATAGTTTACAATATATCCTCAGGATTTTTGTCTTGTAGATGGTTTTGTCAGTTAATTTCTTGCAGATTTATTTCAATCCATTCCCAGTTAATGTCTAAGGTGTAAAGATTTAGATAGCCTAATGCATTTCTCCATTTATAACATGGCTTTGCTTTACAAGTTTGCCTGTATCTACTTATCTTAACCTGAGTTTGGTTGTGGTCTGGCACATAGGAGAGACCACTTATAGATTATTATCATTATTTTGTTGTTCATCTATCTTAGCACTGACTTCTAATCGTCAGGTGGATCAGACTGTTCATGAATAAGTGTTAAATATATTTATATTGTTGTATTCTTATTTCCCACAGAACTGTGTGAGGTAAATATGGACAATTCCATATATAACAACACATGTTGATCCAGTTTGTATTTTGTCAATAAAAGCAAAAGTAAATATTTCTTCTTAAATGTCTGAACATACAACTTAATTTTACAGTAACATACCATACAATCCTCAGAACCTAAATATTGGTTTTTGTGTTATTTTTAGAATTTTTGTGTCCAGCTCTGAGAGAGAGAGAGAGAGAGAGAGAGAGAGAGAGAGAGAGAGAGAGAGAGAGAGAGAGAGAGAGAGATTTGGTAGTAAAAGGAAACTGGACCATTTGAAGTTTTACCTTACTGAGTGTTTATTTATTCATTCATTCTTTCTATTTTGTTTCTCCCCTTTCAGCATGCAGTAATACCATTCACAAACCATAAGATACAAGGGGGTTTCAAAAAGTTTGTGGAAAAAGTCCATAACTAAAAATTGTTTGGAAGGATTTTGATTTCAATGCACCTGAAAGTTCTTGTACCAATATGTTTTAACATGTTCAAACATGAACCCTTAAATGCATGCAAGAACACATTGCTGCCAGTTGGAAGTCAGGCACCATTCAAGCAATATGGAATCCACCAAAATTGAGACAAGAACAAACATAAAGTTCATGGTGATACTTGGTTGGGAGAAAAGACAAATCATTGACACTGACACAAGTTTATGGTGATAATGCCCCAAAAGAAGTCAACAACCTACAAATGGATAAGTTGCTTCAGGAAAACGTTAATGCTGTTTGTGACTTGATTGAAAAGGACAGATGAATAACCACTGAATTGGTAGGAGATACACTCAACATCTCTGTGGGTTCTACACACACAATTCTTGTAGAGAGTTTGGAGTTAAGCAAGTTTTCCACTAGGCTGTTGCACCCAGATCAGCAGCAAACAAGGGCAGATCTTTCAATGGAAATTTCGAACAAAGGGGATGGGGACTCTGAAACTTTTCTGCAAAGAATTGTGACAGGGGATGAAACATGGCTCTACCAGTAAGATCCCAAGGACAAAATTACATCAAAGCAGTGGCTGCCCCTGGGTAGAAGTGGACCAGTCACAGCAAAATGTGAGCGTTAAAGAGGAAAAGTCATGGCCACTGTCTTTTGGGATGCAGAGGGGATTTTGCTAGTTGACTTCCTTAAGAACAAGACAATTACATCTGCCTATTATGAAGGTGTTTTGAGAAAACTGCCCCAAAGAATCAAAATAAAATGCCCTGGAAAGCTGCATCAATGCATCTTCTTCCACCACAACAATGCACCCACTTATAGTACTCAGCAAACAAGAGCTGTGCTACATGAATTTTGATGTGAAATCATCAGATGGCCCTGATGTAGCCCCATCCAATTTATTCTTTTTTCTAAAGTCGAAAGAATCATTGAAAGGGAGCAATTTTCCATCATTTGAAAAGTAAAAACAGCTGCTCTGACATGGTTCAGATTACAAGACCTTCAGTCTACTCAGATGGACATAAAGGCTGGTATCAATGTTTGCAGAAGTGTAGTGACCTTAATGGAGTGTATGTTGAAAATTAAAGATCATGACTGAATTATTTTATTCATACTATGCTTTTTCCGCAAACTTTTTGAAGCCCCCCATATTTTGCATCTCAGTATTTCCTAGGACTGAGTAATAGATATCTGTTCAGCTTAAATTTTGAATTTTTGTAAGCATCCACCAGACAGTTGTTCCATTAGGAGATGGCACAAGAAATTCAAGTGAGAAGTAGATCAGAACAGCCATCAAGATCTGATGGAAAGGTTGAAATGGTTCAACATGTCTTTCAGGAAGTAATTCATAATAATTTCTTGGGTGGTGGTGAAGGCTGCACAGTTAATCTTTCCAATTCAACCATGGTATTCTTTAGACATCAAATACTTTATAATTCAATCATGGTATTTTTCAAATAATAAACCACTGGCTCACCACTCTGATTCACTGGATTGCTAGCCTCAAAATGGAACTGCTAAAAATTCCTGTACTGCTCCCACACTCTGACTCACTTGTTGATGGTTTGGCTTCTCATGACACTGGCTTGGGTCTGAAGAATGTTGAGATTTTCCTCTGCTTGCTGACATCTTGTTGCTTGATGATAACAGATTTGAGATCTTGTAGAGAAAGATACTGCTGGTTCAACTTATCATTGTTCATTAGAGTTTGTATTACCATGTCAAAATATGAATTAAATTTGCCCAGCATTTTTTTGTTGTAGCGCTGTTTGACAGTGGTGATGGACAGAGGAAGTGCATGGTGTACTTTAAAAATAATATTTTTTTACATGTCCATCATTCCTTGACTTACCTATCTTTTGCTTTTGGGAACACATTGCATGTCAAGTAGTTGAGTCTTGTACTTCAACTATAGTATTGCCTGCCTTAAAACTTGAGTACTGAATTGCTGAGCTGGAGTCATTCTTTAATCGGAGTGTTTCTTGTATTTCTTTTTACTTGACCACCATTTTGTGGCCTGCCGACCCTCACAACTTACAGAAGTTAATGACTAGTTTAATAATGAGTTTAAGATTTTCCAATGTTTTTTATTTATTTATTGTTTTTTTGTCTAGGTTCTCCTGAGGGCCAGAATGGTCTTCCTAGTAGAGAACTGTGTTGTCATTTGGGATCCATTATCATAAGTTTTATATGTTTTTCCTATCCCAAGACCATGGATAGAATTTAAACCTTTTGTACTGAGGATTCATCCTTTCCACACATGTATGTTGCCATTGTATTAAAGTGGCTCCCATCAATATGTGGATCTAGAAATGTATAACATTAACTTTATAGGCATATTATTTCCACATAACATTGGACAAGACTTTCACAGTATGCATAATACTATAAATGTACTATTAGTTTGTTGATGTTAGTATAATTATGATTTTGAAAGTCTTGATATCATAACTTAAAACTAACACCATGTGTATATGGCAGGTATGTACTTTCATCAGTAAATATGTCCACATCCTCAACATCTTCCCTGCCCACCATTACTACAGCAGGACCAGCTTCATTCTTATCATAGGCTTAGGCTTATGTGCCCCAAGATAAACCCAACTGAGTTTGCAGTATTTGAATTTGTAGATATGCATTTACAGAAAAACAATACATTGCTTACTTGTTACCTTTGTGGCAACCTAAACACTTTGTTAAGGTGGTGTAACTTGTCTGAAAGTTTTAAGCAACTTGATAACGTAGCAAGAAGTTTAAGTTTTGTGACATATTCATTTGAAATGTTATAGCTTGAAAATCATGAAATCATCTCCAAGACAATAATGATCTTATGAATTCCTCAGAACCTCACCAAAATGCTTTTTGTCCAACGGAAACTGAGTTGGCTGAATGTTGAAGATATACTTTAGCAAAACATTAGTTTCCATTGCATTTGAGGGTTCAAAAGACACTGACTTCTTATTTGGATTTGGAATGTGATATGAGTTCATGTGTAAGACATTTATCAGTAAAGTAAATTATTAATTTCCACAATTGCCTGTTGCCAACACTAGTTAGTTACTCACAACTGTCACCATGACAAACTTTTTCCATCTCAGTACATCCAAACTACAAGGATGTGCAATGTCTTACTCCTATATTATGTACTCAAGCTGCATGATTATTTTCTTTTCTTTTCAGGACCCAAGTAAATAAGCAGAGATTGGAATTTCATGAATGTATGACCTTTGCTTCACTTCAATATGTAGCTGAAATTGCCATGGTTGTGAATAGTGATGCATCAAAGAACCACTGACCAAACATTACTAAGAAGAAATTGAATATAGATTAATAATGAAATTTAAGCTCTCCTGACACAGTTGGAGTATTCAAAAAATATGTAGATTTAATAAATTGTTTTTATATTTTTCCACAGGGTAAGTATTGTATTACTTTGTAGTTTCATAAACACATATTTCAACGAACATTGGATAAGACTTAAGCCGATATTATGTGTATTCTTTTTCTCTTCATTAATCCAAGCCCTAAAATAGGAGAATACAAGGCAATCATTGTAAACAATCGTGATGAAACTTATAACAGACCCACTAAACCTGCACATTTTTGGAATGATAGGATTGTGGGAGGAATGGATATGGAGAAAAATTGTGAAGGAGGTACATGGTTGGCTGCTTCCAAAGAGGGAAAAATATCTTGTCTACTCAACGTGTTTCAACCGGTTGACACCTTCAAAGCTGGCAAAGCCTCAAGGGGTTTCTTGGTAGTTGATTACCTAACCTCATTTAAGAAAGGACACCAATACATGGAAGAGGTAAAAAACTCAGGAAAGATGTACAATGCATTCAACCTTGTTACTTTAGATCCTGAAGGAAACTCATATGATGTTAACTTTTACAACAGTGAATCTAAAATGATACATCAGATACAACCTGGATTCCATGGGTTTGGAAACTCGCCTCTCATGAAACCTTTCAAAAAAGTAGAGAAGGGTAAAACTATGTTCCAAGATTTGGTTAATACTTATGGGAAAAAAGAACTAGAAGAAAAGTTAATTGCTGAGTTGTTTACAATGATGCAAAACAAAGACTTAAACTTTCCTGATCCACAGTTAACTGAACAGGGCAAAGGGTATATTGAAGATTTTATTAAGAGCCTTTCCAGTATTTGGGTTTCAAGCCTGGCCAATGGTTATGGCACCAGAACAACAACAATCATACTTGTGGACCAAAAGGATCAGCTTGTGTATAAAGAGCAAACCATGCAGGATCCAGTAAATCCTGAAAACCCTGTGTGGGAAAAAAACGGTTTTACATTTACTATAGTTCCTGCAGACTCAAGTAAAGGTATCTAACTCTGTTAATACAAGTTGGAATAGAACACAATCCATCCTTATTACAATAGAATATATAGTAGCTCTGTAAATATGTAAAGTCTCTTACCTAACCTTTATAGTACGAGACATACCTAAGAATTCATTTTTGCTAAGTCAGAATTGTACTACAATTTACTTTTTACTGTTGATGAAATTATAGGCCCCTTTCCACTGGCTATGCTATCTTCTGCATGGCTCATATATTCAGTATTAACACCAATAATCATCCTCAATGTATTTAGGTATTAATATCTTGGGCTTTTGTGAATAAGTGGTTCTTAAGTGCTTTCTTGAAGGTCATCAAGGTATCACAGTTCTTGACGTTCATAGGTAACTCATTATATATTTGCAGAGCAATATTTCAAATGCTAAAGGCTTAACTTCTAAGTTAAGTCGGAGCTCAAAGAGCTTGTGCTGCTTAATTAACAGTGTCTCAGTCATAGGAGTATCAAGATGTAAAGTCCTGCTGTAATTTTTTTGTATATCCAGGTTTATCAAATTGAACAGCTTTAAGTGTCAGGACACAAATTTTGTAGATTACTCGTTTTGCTTGACAGCCAAGGCAAATCAATAAGTTTGGGTGTTATTCTTTCTCGGGAAGGTATTTTACTAGTCAAATAGCTCTGTTCATAACTAACTGTAGGTAATAAGGAAATATCCTAATAAAGTGAATTGCAATAGTCCAGTTTACAGATTATATGACCATGAACAGGCATTTTCATTGTAGTATTTCCATTCAAATATTTCTTGAGCAATGAGATATTCCTGTTGGCCTTACCACTTTGTTTATCTGATGATTACAGCCGATGATCATTTAGGTCTGACTGCTTTGTCTACAGTTATTGAGATTCCATTAATCTGAAGAGGGGAGATGTCTAACTTTCTAAGATCATTATTCTTTTTAAGAATTGGGCATTGTTTCATCTTCATTTAATTTAGAATGCTTGGAAGTCACCCATTTTTCCACATCTCTTATTATCATACTTATCTTGGCGTCAGTATTTGCTACATCATTCAGTATCACAAAACTATATCATCATACAGTTTAAAATTAGCTTCATACTTTTTTAAGTACAAATATGTGAAAGTTCACTTGTTTACATACAAACTTTGTAAATGGCTAGTACTGTATCAGAAAACGACGATCCTATTAATGTACACAATAAGATTTATTTTCAAGAGAACTCCAAGTATCAAAGTGCATCATCATCAGTTCCAGTGTTGTCAGTCTTGAAGTAAAACATTTTGCTCCACATCCAGTATCAAGTGTAGCACTCAGATAAAGTAAATTAAGTATTGCCCTCACCCATTATCTACAAATAGATTGTTTACAAAAGAACTAAGTATAAATTCTTTAGAGAGAGAGAGAGAACGTCTCAAGCAAGGATTATAATATCCTTGGTCTAAAGGCAAACCAAAGATGTTATTCTTAAGGCACACTAATCATTAGGTGGGTAACATTCACGTCAACTGGAAATGATCCACTAACTGATCAAGAGCTACTTTTTTTTTTTTTCAATAAACTTCGACAGAAACTTCACATTAGAGGCTAAAAGAACATTTGAAACACGTATGTGAATTTCACACTTTAATACTTTTTTTCTGCATTCTTATTTTGTCAATGTAAACGTGATAACAATTCTAGGAACTATACTCCACGCGAGGCCACTGACTCACTGACTTTAAGATTCTTAATAACATCTAGAGTATGTTCTTTTCAAAGAAATCGAGAAAAGTATTTACCAGCTCAGTATCAGCAATTCCATCACGCAAACAACTTTTTTTTTTTTTTTTCATTTATTTCCAGGACTATTAAACACGGTAAACAGTTTGTTAATGTTTGATACAGTGCTACTTCATTGATGGGGAAAAATATGTTAGTCTTTTCTTAAGTGGATTTGGAATTTTGTAGTGTTAGTTTCTTAACCGGGAATACGATTAAAGTATTTCATTGTATGACTATCAATAAAGCATTTGACTGATCTTTTGTATTGTTATCAAAACCGAATCTTATTAAATTAAGGCCAAGGATAATATAGTCTTAAAGAATCCTTGATTAAGGCCAAGCCTTTTTCACGAGTAGAGGAAAATAGCAATTCTAGAAACACCTCTGTAAATTCTACACTAGTAGGCTAGGTATTAATAAAACAATATTCATGCGCAATGAGATTTGGTGAGTTTATTATGTTGTGTGGTTATAGCTGGGCAATGAATCTTGCATCTGGTTTCTACGAGGGGAGCTGCTGAATCAAGTAAACAACCATTATGTAGCAATAATATACATTACCGTATTCACACATGAACCATTAACTATTTGTGCAACAATTTATAAAAAATGCACATTCCATATTTTGTTCCTTGTTCATGAAATTGGTAAAACTGAAGACAAACAAACAAAACATGTTCATAGTAAGTGGCACCTCTCTATCCACTCGGACCACGTTCACGGTCATGGCTCCCGAGGCCAGCAGCGGGTGTGGTGCATATTGGGGCGAGACTCCGTTGTGGGAAGATAGAGAAGATATCTTTTTCTGCTGTTTCTGTTTTTACTGGTTAAGAGCACCATGTCAGCTCAAGGTAATTGTGTACAAAGTGCTTTTTTATATTTTCTTCATCAAACACATGTATGGTGAACATAGATGCATGGGAAATCACGGCAAAATGTGATCATGCATACATCTATTGTTGCTGGGCCTAAACTGGTGTTGGATTGTTATTCCTACTGAGAGAGAGAGAGAGAGAGAGAGAGAGAGAGAGAGAGAGTTGTCAAGTGAATATACGTACACTATGTATACCTACTATGTATGTTTGTCTTTTTATGAAGAAAAAAGCTGGCCAGGGGCAACGCAAAACAAAAAGAGGCCCATTTAATTGCTAGTTCCCTTGCATGTTTGAGAGTTAGACAAAAGAAAGGGAAATATAAATGATTCCATTAGGCGCCGCAACAGCTTAGGTCATATGGCACCTCTAGGGTTAACGGGAGAGCGCTGCATCTCCCACTGGGCAACTAGGTTTGGCAAGGATACGAACCCGGCCGCCAGCACCCCACAAGAAAAGGAATAAATGTCTTGAAACCTCCCTCTTAAAATAAAGTCGTCACAGGAAACTGGCAATACAGAAGCAGGTAAGGAGTTCCAGAGTTTAGCAGATAAACGTATGAATGATTGAGAATACTGGTTAACTCTTGCCTGGACAGATAGAGCTGGACAGATAGGGATGAAAGGAAGAAGAAAGCCTTACGGAGAGGCTGCAAGAGGGAAAACATGAAGTTAGCAAGATCAGAAAAGTAGTTACCATGAAAATACCGTTTTAAGATTGCATGAGATACATCATTTGCGATGTAAAAAAGGCAGAAGATAGTCAGTCAGAGAAGAGTTGATAAGACGAAAAGCTTTTGATTCCATCCTACCTAATAAGACTGAGTTAGTGGATCCCCCCTTCCATGCGAGGAGTACTCCATACATGAGTGGTTAAGGGCTTTGTACAGAGTTCGCAGTTAAAGGGGTGAGAAAAACTGGCGGAGACGCCTCAGAACGTCCAACTTCATAGAAGCTGTTTTAGCAAGAGGTTAGAGGTGAAGTTTCCAGTTATAAGTGAAGGACAGACCGAGGATATTTATTGTAGAACCAGAGGACAGTTGTGTAACATTGAAGAAGATAGGATAGTTGTCTGAAAGGTTGTGTCGAGTTGATAGATGGGAAATTTGAGTTTTTGAGATATTGAACACTGAGTTTTCTCTGCCCCAACCAGAAATCTTAGAGATCAGAAGTCGGGTGTTCTGCAGGATCTGTTAACTTCCTCAAGGGTTTGTCGTCTCAGAAAAGACGTGAACTTTAGGGTATTATCATCAGCATAGGAATGGACGTGGCAAGAAGTTTGGTTTAGAAGAGTATTAATGGAAGAGAATTGGTGACAGGACAGAATCCTGAGAAAAAAAAAAAAAAATTAATAGATTTCGGAGAACACTGGCCATCTAGCTCAGCAGCAACAAAAATGTCGGAGAGGAAACTTTAAATAAAATTGCAGAAAAGAATAGAAACCAAAGAAGGGTAATTTTAAGATCAAAGCTTTGCGCCAGACTCTATCAAAAGTTTTTGATATGTCCAAGGCAACAACAGAAGTTTCACCAAAATCTCAGAAAGAGGATGATCAGCAACCATGACGGAAGTCATACTAGTGATCAGATAGAAGATTGTGAAGTGACATTAAGAATATTAATATTGAAGATTGATTAAAGCTATAGAGCGATAGTTTGGGAGAATAGAATGGTCACCCTTTTTAAAAACAGGATAAATGTAGGCAAACTTCCAGGAAAAAAAAAAAAAAAGTCGAGGGTGGAGTGAAGATGCCAGGCAAGGTGAAAGCACGGATGCACAGTTTTTAAGAACAATTGGAGGGACTCCATCGAGTCCATAAATCTTATGAGGGTTTAGGCCAGCTGGGCCTTGGGAAACCTCATTGCAAAGTATTTTAACTGAAGGCATGAAATGGTGTGAGGAAGGAGGAGAGGGATGGGGATAAGCCCAGAATAATCGAGGATAGTTACTAGCAAATGTTTGAGAGAAGAGTTCAGCTTTAGATACATGTCATGGTAGTGGTTCCATCATGACGAAATAAAGGAGAGAAAGATGAAGATGTAAAGTTATTGGAGATGTTTTTTGGCCAGATGCCAAAAAGTCTCGAAGGGAGTTGGATTTAGAGAGAGGAATAAAAAAAAAGACATTTTCTTTTAATGAAGAAGTGTTTGACAAGTTAAGAAATATAAAGTGGCATGAGATCAGGTGATTGAAGGTTCAAGTGCTTTTTGTGGGCAACATCTTTATGATGTACAGTGCGAAAACAGGTTGTTTTATTAAACCAAGATTCAGAAAATTTATGTTGAGAAAAAAAGTGAGGAATGTACGCCTCCATGCCAGACTCTTATCACCTCCGTTATACGCTTAACACATAGAGATGGGCTTCTAACGTGGAAACCGCAATCATTCCTTGGATGTTATACGCTTAACACACAGAGATGGGCCTCTAACGTGGAAACCGCAATCATTCCTTGGAAAATCAGCATAGCACCTCCTCAGGTCCCTCCAACTGGCAGAGGCGAAACGCCAGAGGCATCTCTGCTTTGGGGAATGCTAAGAAGGGTTTGGAGAAATAGGACAAGCTACAAATATGAGATTGTGGTCGGAGGAGCCTAGTGGAGAAGATAGTGACAACAAAAACAGGAATATAGGTAAGGAAAATGATAAGAATGTTGGGCATATCTCCAAGACGGTCAGGAATATGAATATGGTGTTGTGCCAGTTTCTTTAGGTCATGGAGGATAGCAAAGTTGAAGGCTAGTTCACCAGGATGGTTAGTGAAGGGAGAGGAACGCCAAAGCTGGTGGTGAACATTAGTCTCCAAGGATGGAGAGCTCCATGAAGGAATAGAAAGAATGAATATGCTCTACTATGGAAGTTCAATTATCAAAGAATTAGGGGAGAGGTAGACAACACAGATGAATTTTGTTAGAGAGTGACTTTTGAATGGAAGCCAAATGGTGGAAAACTCGGGATTCAAAAGCGTGGATACGAGAGCAACATCCAGCTACACACACACACACACACACACACACACATGGAATACAAGTTGGATTTTCGGGTGATGAATATGAAAAAAAATAACAGCGATTTACAAGTAAAATAAGATAAAATGGCTGAAAAGACAATTTCAATTTCATTACGCATAGAAATCAGGGTATTATTGAGAAATATTGCCTTTAAATGCAAGTAGGTAAACATCCCTAGACACGGACACTTCTCTAAAAATTCCCCCAAATTAATAACTTATAGAACGCAAAAAATTTGGAATATGGTTGTTATTTATATATCTGGTCTGTGACAAACATTTTCTCTCGTTTTCCGTCATAAATTAGTATATTTGGAGATTTATTTTATTAGCATCCCTGGGCGTCGTTATTCTTAATTGTTTCGAATCGTAGGCGTCCGAGAAGTATTTGTTCGAGTGTGATTCTGGAACCTTGATTGGAAGTGCGCACGTGCGGCAAGTTCCTCACAACCAATGAAAAAATTAGGGGGAAGATATGAACCAATCAAATGGCTCTCTATCTGGAAGTAAAGGCTGACTGTCCGGCGTCCGCCATGATGCAGTTCTCGATCATTCCCTCGCCATGTCCTATTGTGAAGGTATTTCCTTACTTATTTTGGAGGTATAATAACATTTCTTTCAAACTATTCCGTATTAACATCTTTGGAATCATACCGTGTTATTCAAAGTACTAAGAAGTGTCCCAAATGTCAATCGGAGTGCATTTTCATTAAGTTGTTTTGCATGTAAACTTACGGGTTGGTTATACAAAGAAGAAAGCGTTGTTGCGATTACAGTTTTAGGATTAGATGGTATTCCAGGTAACCCTGATGGCATTCCAGATTAGGATATCCTTGTGGGGTGGGATGAGGGAGGGGAAGCGTAGGATTCCTGTTAGGCACGTAGATTTACTTTTAGTCTCTAATTGAGTGCAGTTACGTTTCTGGCTTTTTAGAATAATCACTATATGTGGGTGCTAAGTACTTAAGATGTTAACGTTAGAATTTTTTTTCTTTCTCTCTTTTGTAAAAATAAAGCATTCTTCGCCATCTTTGTGTACCGAGCGGAGCTTCACCTGTTGTACTGTTTTCTGTCAATCTTCAGAAGCATTTATAAGCAAAAGAATTACAATGAGAGAAGCTCTTGACGTCAGATGGTTTTACCAATCAAAAAATATTTTTCTTATCTTACAATACTAGCACCGGATAGTTTTACCAATCAAAAATCAATTTTCATATCTTACAATACTAGCGCCGGATAGAAGTTTGATTTATAATAGCAGTTATGGAACTGAGGTTCCCGAAAAGTTTAAAACTTTCAATTATAGAGATATTCGTGAGAAGAAGAAAAAAAAAAAAAAAAAAACGCGGAAGGAGGGAATCTCTCTCTCTCTCTCTCTCTCTCTCTCTCTCTCTCTCTCTCTCTCTCTCTCTTGTTGTTGACTGAAGTAATATACAAAATGTCCGTATCTTCCCCATTATCATGTGCGGGATACAGATTCAAGGTTACCATTAATCATCTTGAGATTCTTCAAGTAGGCGCGCTATTTATGATATAATGTAGTTTTGTGCTTGCGTAAAAGCTAAGCAATGTGGCTGTACCATCTGTGTATTCTTATAGTGAGAAATGCAGAAATCAAATACTCAATTGCTAATAGTAGATAGTGCTAGAAAAGAATAATGATAGATAAGTAAAAGCCACACTTTATTGCTCTAAGTAAGAACGTTATTAACTGAGATCTGGGAAAGTAGTTATTAACCAAAGTAAAGGAGTAGCTTAATCAGAATGACTTGTTGATTGCAGTTCACTTCAAGTTATCTCTCTCTCTCTCTCTCTCTCTCTCTCTCTCTCTCTCTCTCTCTCTCTCTCTCTCTCTCTCCAATAATTGATAACTTCTGAGGTGATTGAGCATGACTATGTTGTTTCCTTCATGATTTAATATTAACTTAGTTATTTCGTAATTCAACTTGAATTAAAGTAAAACGAAGGATATAGTATTACAACGTTTTACGACAACCAGTGTGTTTGTTGAATTATGATTATCATGAGCATGACACGAAGTCAAGTTGACAGAATTTATATAATTTGTTGTGAAGCTCGTGATGGGGCATACTGTATTATCATACGAGGCCCGAAGAAAAAGCTGTAATCTAACATCATTGTCTGCTTATCATTCGTATGATAGCGCTCAGCTGTGTTATCATTGTAAGTCTAAGAAGAAAAATCAGTGTAACGCTCTTTCCTTTTCACGATGGGAGAGATTCCACGGGAGAGATGGATGGATACCGCTCTTTTACATGATTATATATGGAAATGTTGGCAAAGACGATAATTTAATGAGAGAGAAAGGTTGTGTGAAAATAGCTCGCAATATTAATTAAATTCACAATATTTCTGTGGAAATTTTAATAATGATAAATAAATAAGACTAATTATGAAATAAAGAAAAGGGAGAAATGCATCTAGTAATGTGTTTTGAACAAACAAATATCATGGAAATTTTGTTAAATTGCTTCCATAGAATGAAGTAATAACTACACATACAGTGTTTGTCATCACACACACACTCACCGCGTAATGTCGTGGTTAGCACGCTCGGTTCACATCATGGCACTCTGAGAACATAAGAGAACATAAGAGGGTGGAGACTGCAGAAGGCCAGTATGACCTATAAAAGGCAGCCCCTTTATTCAATAGTATTTATCCAACCCGCCTATCATCTCTATCCATACTCTCATCTAACCGTTTTTTAAAGCCCAGCCTATTCCAGTCATTCACCACTCTGTTGCACTCTGTTAGTGAACCAATGTCTACTTATGTCTATCCTGATTCTAGGCTTATTTAACTTATACCCATTGCTGCGTGTTGTGCCCTGGCTACTAGTTTCTATCACCTGTTCAATGCTTCCTTTATCCCTTTTACCCATTTGTAAACTTCAATTATATCGTCTCTTGCTCTCCTCTCTAGGGAGTGGAGATTAAGACAATTTAACCTATCTTTATAGGGCAAATTTCTCATCCCTTGAATAATTTTGGTCATTCTTCTCTGAACTACCTCCAGGGACTCTATATCCTTCCTATAATACGGGCGCCAAAATTGAACTACATAATCTAGATGGGGTCTAACTAGTGCTAAATACAATCTCAGAATGATCTCTGGAGTCCTATTTGTCACACACCTGCCTATAAAACCCAATATTTTGTTGGCTCTATTTCTAGCTAGAATGCACTGTTGCCTTGGACGTAGGTCACTATTAACTTGTACTCCCAAGTCCCTCGCACTACGTGTCTTTCATGTATATTCTACAGGCCAAATTTCCTTACTGACGCTCATAATGGTACACTTGATAACATTAAACTGCATTTTCCATTTCTCTGATCAATCCTGTAATCTATTTAAGTCCTCTTGTAGCCTCCTAGTATCCTCTATATTCCTATTTTTGTCATCTGCAAATTTACTGATATTGCTGCTTATTCCTGCTTCGAAGTAATTTATGCAGATTACAAATAACAGCGGTTCTAAAACTGAATCCTGTGGAATACCATTAGTGACATTACCCCATTCTGATTTCTTTCCATTTATCTGTACCCTCTGTTCCCTACTTGTAAGCCATCCCCTGATCCACTCTAATACCTTCCCATCTATTCCATGAGCTCTGACCTTGCTTATCAGTCTCCCATGGGGTACTCTGTCGAAGGCTTTGCTAAAATCCAGAAAAATTATATCATACCTGTCACCACTATGTAAGGTTTCAAATACTTTCGTATAAAAGGATAATAGGTTTGTCAGGCAGGACTTCCCCTTGCTAAACCCATGTTGACTGTGTTTAATTAGTTTATGGTTATCTAAGTGCTTCCTAATTGCCCTTGCTATGATATGAGATGTCCTCATTTCACCACACCATTAATACACAATATGCCAGAAAAGGCATATTGTGAAGAAATAGTGACTGCTTTTTATTCAGTATTTACATTAGTCTAGACATTTCTGTACGTGTTGTTCTTTGAACTGGGAGCCGTGGAGCAGCAGAGAGAGCAGTCAGGACAGGACTGTTCCCTGTCTTGACTGTGAGGCTGTATGTTCATTTACCCAAAGTTTTCAAAGCACCACCATTAAAAAATATAACCAAATCTTCTACAATATTGTTATAATCATATGTCATTAGGAAGCAACACAGCAAAAATCCTACCATCTTCATATTTTACAATATTTTTACTTTGATAACCCTTAAACTACAAGAGGTTCACACTACTGAAAGTCGAAGTGGGAGTCACAGGCTTTGAAATGAGTACAGTGAGGAAGCATGAGTCTAGCTCCACCTGAGTATGTGGTCCCAGATATCATGCATTTAATGCAAACTGCACAGAGATTTCCTCTGAATTTCAATATCAGAAAAGTTACTACATTACCATAGCAGCAAAAAAAAAAAAAAAGACAGTGGTACAAGCCAAAAAGCTTGGATTTTAAACAGAAAAAAATAATATTGAGGAGATGCTACCGTCTCTTCATAATGAATCAAGCAATGAACATCTACTGGAGTTGAAAAGAACACGACTGAAGGAACACAAAGAAGCAGAAGTATCACAAGCTCAACAACATCGAATACTATCGTGCAAGATGCTACTGGAGCATATAAGTAAATTAAGAAAAGTAATTGATTTGATTGAGGAAAACGACCCAGATGTATAAAGAAGCTCATCAGTCTCTCGCAGAGTAGTGGCAAATTTTGGATGTAACAGTATCAAGAGATGTTGTGAGAAAAACAACAGAAGACTGTCCAGATAACAATAACTTCATTCTTCAAGAAGAGAGGGAAAGAGGAAGAACAGGAACCACAAGAGGAAGGGTAATCAATTGAGAAATCACGAAGGGAAGAGTAGTTTAAGTCTGAGTGACAGGTAAAAAAGGTACAAGTAAATTTATCTTTTGTTTGATTTACGTTGTTTTTGTTTTACACCACCTCTCCAAGAAGGCATTCCCCGTATAAATCAAGAAGTACCTATATATATATATATATATATATATATATATATATATATATATATATATATATATATATATATATATATATATATATATACCAGGCTACTTAACACTTTTCCAATGTTCTCAAGTCCTACAGTGGATGACCATGGCTACACACTACAGAGGTCAGGTGGAAACAACTGATTGAGATCACTTCCTGGTCACTTTTTAAAATGAACATTTTCACATGCCATGCATCCTCCTGTGCTTCATAGTTGCATGAATGAATTTATTTATAATAAAAATGAATATATTTTTTTGAAGAAAAGGCCAATAGAGAGAGAGCCTTTGATAAAAGTGAGGAGTGGGGCAGGGGGATGCAGCAATAGGTATGACAACTTGGCTGCAACAGATGTGTCAAATGGTTTTCATTCTTCAATCCATTTTAATTTTGCTGAGATTGATACACATACTATTATTATAGATTTTTTTTCTTTTAGGACCAGGTTATTCAAGCCCTCTCATAGCCATGAAGGAGGGTCCAAGGGAGAAGATTGTATGGCTGCCATGTATAAGAAAAGGCACTGGAAAGCCTGATTATCTGGCAACAGTTGATGTTGATCCACAATCACAAAACTACTGCAAGGTTAGTCATCAATATTTGTATGTTCCATAGTGGAATAATGAGTGGTAGGACAATTAATGTTGTATGATATAGTGAGGTTTTTAGTTAATAAATAGAATTTGAAGCCTTTGACAGGAAGAAGAAATCTTTAACTGCTTGTATGAATTTTTTTTATGATTATGAACTATAGAAGCCTTATATTATCCTATTCATATTTAATTTATATGTAATGGCATATTTACCTGAATCATTCAATTTTTCAGTATTTCATTGAATAAATTATTTAGAACAATAGTCTTGCATGTGGAGATAGATCAGCAGCAAACATACATTAAGATAGTACAGTGAGTCCTCCTTATATGGTAATTCTTTATCTGGTAAATTCACAGTTACGGTATTTGGTAATTACTACCTACTAAGAAAAATTCACAGATAGGTATCCGCTTGTGTTTTGTTTACACTGTACCATAGCACCACCACTCCGTGTGGCCATCACAACAATCAGTCTCTTCCCGCATTTCCCATTGAACACAATTTAAATCCTTTCGGTGTGGATATTATTATCATGACGCACAGTGGCGCATTCATAATGGCCACAAAACATCCTGCAGACACTGCCGGAGTTGAGAAAGCAAAGCCAAAGAGGAGTAGTCTGACATTGGAGATAAAATTAGATATTTTGAAGAGGAAAGAGCAGGGAGAAAGTACGTCTACCATAAGTTGAAACTTGGGCCTAGCCCAGTCAACAGTCTGGATGGTGTTGAATCGTGAAGCTATAAAAAAAGCTGGGGAGAATGCAATGCATCTGCTGAGCAAATTGCTAACAAAACACAGTGAGCCAATAATGGATAAAATGGAAAGGTTGCTCAAAATGTGGATCAACAACCAGAATCGTCAAAATATGGTTTTGTCTTTTAATTTAATCTGCCAGAAAGCACTGTCCATTATTGAAAGACTGACTGTTTTCATGTATTTTTATGTCTGTTGGGGTGACTTTCAATGTGCTGGAACACATATCCTATTATATGTTATAATGGGTTTGGTATACAGTAATTTCCACTTGCGGTAAGGTTTTCAGGAAAACATATGTACTGTATAACGAGGACTTACTGTACCATACTTGTATATATATATATATATATATATATATATATATATATATATATATATATATATATATATATATATATATATATATATATGAATATTAAAGAAAATTTTACTTGTATGTACAAGAAATAGAACTCACATGCTGTATGTTAGAGGCAGGTATTTTGTTACACTATAGTTAACCTACAAAATATTGCTCAGGTGGTTCACCGTCTGTATCTTCCTTACTTGGATGATGAGATTCATCACACTGGTTGGAATACCTGTTCATCATGTTATGATGATCCCACAAAGGTCCGCAATAGACTTGTCATGCCTGCACTGGGCTCCTCAAGGGTATACATCATTGACATATCTTCTGAACGGAATCCTAAACTTTTCAAGGTTTGTATATTGTTTTTGATAGCAATGGGTCTTGACAACACAACTAAATTCTTTGACCTAAGAATTCAACTTGTGGTTGTATCTATTAAGAATTGTTTAATATATTTGACTGATATGTATGCAAAGCTAACCTTGTATAACTATAACCCCATTTGCTGTTATTTATGTTTTGATACTACAAGGCATTATTAACATTTACCCATCTAGAAAAAACTCAAGAGATAGTATTTGCAATAATCTAAAAATGCTAATTGATATAAATAAAAAAAATCTTATCCTGCTTTTTTTCAACAGATAATAGAACCTGAGGTTTTAAAGTCTAATGGAGTTAGTCATCCCCATACCACACATTGCCTTCCCAATGGTCAAGTAATGTTATCTACGCTGGGAGATGCACAAGGCAAAGCTAAAGGATCCTTTATCACTTTTGACTCTTTTACCTTTGAGCACACAGGTTTGTTTGTGCTTTGTTATTGATCATTTGAATAATGTGATATTAAATTTGTTTGCTTATTGACAAGAAATATAAAGATCATAGAGATTATCTTCGAATTTGATGATCATTTGAGGGGTTCAGGGAACCTCTCATCTCTAAATGTTTACCGTGACCTGAGATGAATTTGTCAGTGCTTCTGTGATGCTTTAAAAGAGGGCATTACACTGTATATATGTATACTGCATACTTCAAATAGGCTGGTCAAACTACATGATCCTATGATGCAATTGAATATATTAAAGTATTGTATGGTGTCCACAAAAACGTATTGACTGCCTTATCCCTCACACTTACAACCCACACACAAAAAAAGAGTAAATAAAACATAAAAATATTATGTAATAATATTTAGCCATCTGGCTTTTCTTGATCCCTGTCTTGAGTCTTCAAGACATAGATTCAGCAAGTTTCTTGAAATCATCATGGCCCATGTCAGCAGTTCACAGTGTCTTTATTTCATCAATCAATTTTGATAGCAAAGATGTGTTATATGTAAATCATTCCTTCGTATGACTCCCAATAGTTCTCAATTTGATTTAGATCCAGAGATTTACCTGGCCAATCCAGAAGCTGTATGTATGCTATGTTCTTCCAGCCACTTTATTTTACTATTTTTGGCCTTATGGTAGGATGCATCATCCTACGTGAAAGTGTGACATCCATGCAAATGATGAAAAAAAGTATGTGATTATATGTCACCTGAATATAAAGATCAGGTCATATTGTTTGGTTCACAGGCAAAAGATATGGCCCTGTGGGTCTCCCTCTACCATGAAATGCTCCCTAGATTGTCATCATTCACATTCTTTTCCATATACTAAGGTGCATACATTGGTTAAAATTTCATCATCTTATCCTTAAGGTGCTTCTATCACTCAAAACTATTTTATTCCATTGCTTTTCTGTCCATCTCTTGTGTGGAAAAGCAAATTTTTCTTAACTATTACCTTGGTCAGCAGCAGTTTCTAAGTTGGCTTGAATTTGGGAAGATTCAGTTCCTTCTGCAGCCTGTGTTCTATTGTGTCAGTACCCCTGTAGATTTTCTTTGGTCTCCCAATGACAGGTTTTCAAGGTGACACCATGAGCAGAGGAGGGTCCTGAGTAGCAGCAACCATACCTCTTATAGTCCTCTTTTTTCTTTCTATAAGCTTGACAATTTCTTTCATAGTGATGTTTTCATTCCTGCAGGCCAAAATTGTAGCCTTTCCCTCATTGGAGAGGTTGTCTGGAGCCATCCAAGCAAAGCTATAACAAAGTTGTAGCAGCAAAAAGTGAAGAACTGAGAAAAACTGAATTCTGGCTTGAAATAGACCAACATGCATCCTCTCTCTACTACAGCTCACCAAGTACTGAGTAGGAAAATGTGTGTGAAGAGATCCAGTGGGATTCTTGATTTGACAGGTGTATGATGACTTCTATCTGTCAAATGATAGTGAGGAGAGACAAATGTTCTGTCTGCTTCTTACCATTGACTTAAAACGTAAGGCAGTTAGAACTTTTTGTGGACACTAGATATTCATATGTATTATATTTATATTTATTGGACTTTCCTGGAATAGATCTTTTTAAGCTGTGAACTAGTACACTATATCTTGGATGATGATTGATGGAATATCATAGTTTTGCCATGTTTTTCTACATATCTACTGTTAGGTGTATATCTGAATTTCTGTGCTTAACTTTCCTTTGTATTAATTAGTTTTGAAAGAATATTGAAATAATTGTTAAAGGTTTTTTTGAAAGCATTATTTATGTTTTGATTTGAAGCTTTACTTAATTATTGAATGATCTGCAGGTCCCTGGACTAGTATGGACTCTGAGTTTGGATATGATTATTGGTATCAGCCAACTCATGATGTCTTGATATCCAGTGAATGGGGATGCCCCACTGCTTTTGGTAAAGGGTTTGACCCCAAAGACCTCACAGCTGGTAAGTTTTGCTGTAAATATGCATTTTCATAATGAAATATTTTAAGATGGTATATGAGCATATGAAATTGGCATATCCTTCAGTTTCCATTATCCTGTAGGATTTCTTGCAAATATCACCTCTCACATTTGTGTTGTATTTCAGGAAAATATGGTACTCACATCAATGTGTACTCTTGGTCTGAGCGGCGCCTACTCCAGCGTATTGACCTTGGCTTGGAGGGTGTTATGCCATTGGAAATCCGTTTTCTGCACAATCCTCTTGCCACAGAGGGTTTTGTTGGTTCTGCTTTGTATGCCAATGTTTTCAGGTGGTTAAAGTTTTTCAGTTTTATGTAAGAAAGTAATGTTGTTGAATGGAGGGTTCTGTATGAGCATTTTTCCCCTTAAAACATTATTAGTATTTTTCAATTAACTTTTTATGTGTATGACCAACTGACTCCTTAGTTTGTCAGGCTTGTTTCTAATTTTGTAAAGTGGCTATTTTATTCAATATGAAAACATTCTTTGGCACAATAGCCACACTAATCTTTTCAGACATCTGGAGACATCAAGGGGTAATTTAGTTACCTGAGAAATTGACTAATTTGGGATAGCTCTAGAACAAAGGATGCTAAAGTATTGATTGTCAACCTTTATCATTATTATGGCAATTCCCAATGAATATATATATATATATATAATATATATATATATATATATATATATATATATATATATATATATATATATATATATATATATATATATATATATATATACACACACACACACACTCCATAGTGCAGTGGTCAGCACACTTGGTTCACAGCCAAGGGATCCCGTGTTTGATCCACTGTCCACCCACTGGGTGTTAGTCAGGGGTTGTGCCCCCGCCTCTCGGGGTGGTGGCCTGGCACCTGCCACGGCGTGTAGCTGAAGGGTGCAAACCCATGATCCCCAAAACCCAGCTTCAGCCAATCACCGAGACAGACAGACAGACACACACACACACACACACACACACACACACACATGTATTTAATTTCCAATGGTGCTTGCAGATTTTTCAGGAAGCTTGATGGGACTTATGAAGCTCATAAAGTTATTAGTGTACCTCCCAAGAAGGTAGAGGGATGGGCCCTGCCAGAGATGCCTGGTAAGATGTTAAGTCATATTAATATTGAGTATTACTTGAAATATATAGAATAGTGGCAGTTGCCTTATGATTCAGAATATGCTTACAAAATTATGCTTAATTATTAGTTTAATTTTCTTGATTAAGTTTTCTTACAATTATTATTAGTTTAATTTTCTTGATTAAGTTTTCTTACAAGTTTCCTTCTTCTCCAGGTATTATTACAGACATTATCATATCACTAGATGACCGGTTCTTGTACTTCAGCAACTGGGCTCATGGAGATATTCGCCAATATGATATTACTGATCCAAAACACCCTAAGTTAACAGGACAGATTTTCCTTGGTGGATCTATTGTAAAAGATGGTGGGGTAAAAGTAATTCATGATGTTGAATTAAAAGTAAGTAGGGTACTTAAGTTGCATTTTCTTTTGTTTTAAGATGTATGAATTAAACTTGATTAACAATGGTTTGCAAGTTGAATATAAAAAGAATTATTGAAGTATAAAGACATCTTGATAGTGGTACCATGGGAAAAAGACAAACTTTTGGCAACGTAACACTCACACATATATCTCTCACAGATCTGAGGCTGTACTTTGTCCTTTTGTTGCAGTAAACAGGACAGACAGCTTCTTTTCAGTTTATTTTCTCTTATTTTTCTCCTTTGAAATGCCCATACAGAGGTTTGCAAAAACTAATCTTGTTCTCATTTACTAACTCTATAATAATGTTCTTAATTGTCACTTGATAGGTTGAGATTCACATTTTCTTAGGTATGAGTGAAAAGGTTTTCTCAAAGTAGTAAGTAAGAGGGTGGGGTGTGCGGTGTGTGAATTGTATAATTTTCACAGACTGAATTCATAACAGTATAGCTGCTGATCATGAATCCAGCATTTCTCATGTTATTGATAGGTTTTGCATATTGAAACATACACACAACTATTAATGAAGAGGAAAGAGTGGATACACGTTGTATGTGTAAACATACACACACACACACACACACACACAAAGGAAGATGAAAAAGAGTCAGTGTCTAAAAGACACAAAAAAGTACAGTTTTCCACATAGAACTGTAGACACTTTGAATGGTTTAAAAGAGGAGGATGTTACAGCAAATGGAGACAGGACACTATGAGCCCTGCTCGAACCCTGTATAATGCAACAAGACATACACACCCACACACACACACACACAAAGGATTGCTGAACCTGATACTTTTGAATACAAGATCATATCAAATTGCCAAAAATTTTGCTTGGTGAAAATGAATATGCATGTTCACCAAATTTAGTATAAATGAAGGTAAGTTTAATCACAAATTAAAATTTAGTTTAGTATTTTTGAGTATTGTTATAAGTTTTAGTTAACATAGATATAACATGATATGGTAATCCCCAGGAGCAGCCTGATCCTGTGTACGTCAAGGGAAAGCGTATTGAGGGAAGTCCTCAGATGTTGCAGCTTTCACTTGATGGGAAACGTCTATATGTGACGGACTCGCTGTTCTCTCCGTGGGACAGGCAGTTTTATCCACAAATTGTTCAGTAAGTCCTGAGTAGATGGTCCTGATAAATGTAGATCTTTCAACAAATAATTGAAAAAAGCTTGTGAAACATAGAGGCACTACCCATACTTCCTTTCCCTATTGCAACAAAATACAATGGAGACTCAATACTAGAACTTAATTAATTCCAAATGGCAGTTTGAGTATTAAAAAGTTTGACTATTGATACCTATAAATAAGGTCATTAGTTCTAATCTTGGCAAAACCTTAAGTTTACAAAAATTTCAATGCATTTTTTTATAATAACAAGTTTTCCATTTCTGCTACTGCCACAGGTCACTTAAATTGCTTTTTCACATCCATTGCCACATCAACTACCTTAATGGCCTTGTTTTTTCAGCATGGTGGCTACTGTAGATTTTACCCTACATTATTGTCTAAATATATACATTTATGTTCACAAAGTAACATTTTTATCAGCTGTTTACAAGCTTAACCTTCAAGAAAGCATGGTTTTGTAATGCAAAAAGTAGTTTTGCATAGAATACCGTAAATACAGCAGAAGATGAGGCACTGATTGCTAAGAGTAACAGCTACAAGAAGAAGAAGCAGCTGTTACTCTGTGATCATCAGTAGAAATTTCCCTCCTCATTTTCTGTTATATTTTTGGTCTTTCATGCAAAATTTCACTTGTTGTATTACAAAACCATGCTTTCTTTAGGTTCTTATTGCTTATGGATTCTGTGTTTCGGCAGTGTATTTTCTATTCATTTCCTTGTTCATTTTTTACTTGTCTCCCACTCCGCCAAAAATCATTTAATTGCCTCTATGATTCTTTTCGTGTTTGTTGCTTTCACCACAATCTTTGTGTTTCTGCTTCTGTATTGTCTTTTATAATGGATATCATCTTTGTATTCATATATAATATTGTCATGAGGATCACCTTGATTCCATGCCACCAAGTATTAGTGATACTCTGTCTGAAATCACCCAG
>CM035185.1:13742630-13747630 GCA_020233015.1 Callinectes sapidus | reverse complement strand
TGCTTTCCTTGGCAGTATTTCTCTGTCACTTACATGAATGGCTAAATCTATCCTTCTGTATACACTGAAGGATATATTTTATATTTTGTGTTTCAAATGGCTCGGACCACTCCTCAAATTACTTAAACAATATAAGGCTTAGGTAGTATATAAGCCAAGTGGCTTTAAATCAGTCAAAGGACAAAAATGCACACCAGTGCACAGGAGATAGAATGTTAAAAAGGAAAAGAAAAAAAAAAAAAAAAACATCCAATATCTGGCTTATTTGGGTTTGGTTTACTGCACTATGATTTGTAGGATACTGAGTCTCAGAAAGAGACTTCTTTGTGAGGGAAGGATGCTCACAGCTAAAAAGTTCTCGTGGAAATTTGAAATTTAATTTGCAGATCAACTATACACACCACCTACACTCCATGTTACAATAACTTTAGATGCTACCTGTCATTTAGGGGTTAAAGAGTTTGATAATGCAGACAAAGAGAAAAAAACCTAGTTTTATTATTCATACTAAGGAACACAAGTCATCAGTACGTACCAATACAAATGTGGGATATTAAGTAAGGTCAAATGTTTATTGCATCTTAATTTCCATGGATTTGAGATGCACTTTGTTTATGTACTGTATATGTATTTAACTGTTACACAGTAGTTATGGTGAAACCTGTAGATGATATAAGCATTCATCCTTCTTGAATTTAACTTTTCTGGGAGACCAAACTAATGGCTTAAGGTGTTTGCCAGTTATCTTATGATTTAAAGGCAAATTTGTAGCATCTTTAAACATATAATTATACCAAATTGTGTGTGTGTGTGTGTTTTTTTTAAGACCAGTTATTTAGAATAAAGTATATAATGTTGGTGTCAAGAATATTTAACTTTGAAGCTTTCCATGTAAGTATTATTAAGCAATTTTAATGAAATATCTTTAAATAAAGATTAACAATTGAAAATATCTATATGTATCAGGCTTAAATGCACTTAAAAGTAGCATTGGCTGATTTTCACCCATGTCTGTCAGTAATACAGAGGAGGGAATCTTCAGTCCCTCACTCCAATCCCCTCCAGTCACCTTTTACAGCATAAAGGAAACATGAAAAAATCACATTACGTGTGCTATGTTTAGGACCAACAACAATGGGGATTTTATCTCTTGTAGATAGAATTAAAACCTGATTCTAAAGCCACATCCAGACTATTGAGCTGTGCCTGACAGCAACATAGGGCAGTTTGTCTGTTGAAATGGCTGAAGACAGGAAGGCTATGAGAACAAGCATGATTGAGGGTCAGTAAGAAAGAGAAAAGTGTGACTTCGATAAAATGATTGAAAAGGTGGTAATGTGAGTGATATTAAGACTAAGGATTGGAGTGAGTACTATTTATTCAGACAACATAAACATGTGTGAACGTTAAGAAAAGCTGGTGTGTGAGTAAGGATGAGTGAGGAGAGTAGAGCAGAGTGGTGCTATGTACTATTAGCTGGAATAGTTAAGAGGTGGGGAAGTGATAGGGAGTGAGGTTTCATAGGAAACTAAACAGGAATGAAGAAAGGTATGTACACAGGGAGGAAGGGATGTACTATTGTGGAGGAAGCAGGGAGTTTGTAAGAAAAGAAGAAGAGTAATTAGGACAAGGAATTGGAGGATGGATGGAGGAGGATGGGAGTATAGGGAGAAAGAAGAGAATATTCATAAGGAAGGGTGAAGATTGAGAGAAAAATAGATGGATGGAGGAAGTAATGGGGAATGCATACTCCCCTTTTTCCTGGCCTTATCCCATTCTTCTTATTTCCACATCTACTCCCTCCATATCCTTGGCACAAGTACTCCCCTTCCCCAGTTGAATTATTACATTCTAGAAATATATTAAATCATCTCTATCTACAATTGAAACTCTGGATGTTGAAGTAAAAGATCTGGAACCACATCTGCAAATATTGATCAGCATTTAATGAGAAATGCATGTCCAACTTTGCTTCCATATACACAGAGCTTTTGATATCTGATACATCTCTTATGTATAGATAACATTGTTTTTTACATTATGGTGGGTACCATAATTTTATTGGTCTGATGGTAGTGCATCAGTTTAATGAATAGTCTTATGTGTGTTTTATACTTTCACTGGTTATTATTTAAGGGATGACTTTACAGCATTAGCTAAGACTGCCAATAGTCTTGTTGAAAAATGGATAGTTAGTCTCTAATAAGGTTCTTTCCTCAAGAATAATTTGATGTCTACAGCATGCTTGTCAGATTTCTAGTAAGGAGAATATAAAAAATAATAAAAGTAACCACTGCATGTTAAAACTACCCATTGCATGTGATTGACAAACCATCATTTACCAATGCATGATGTAACAATATAACAGATGCAACAGATGGAAGACTATCACTAGCATATACAGTCTCAATGAATTAATCAGTTATTCTTTGTAAACAGTATGTGAATATACCATATCCGAGAACTGATTGACTTATAATTTCATAATTCTGTGTGGCTTTTGATCCATACATAATATCTTTATATTTATATAATCATGAGAGAGTATAGCAATATTAGTTGGATTGTAAATTATCTGAGCAACTTCAGATTCCTTAGTTTCTACTAGATAATCATTGTGACTGGACACATGCAACATGGAGGAAGGACTGGACACTGCAGAGATTACATGTATGTAGATTTGTTTACCTTGCAGTAGACACAGAGCTACTAGTCCTCTAATATGATAAATCATGGATGGTATTAAATTTCAGGCATAATTTTAAAACCATCTTTAATAGAAACATGTTTAAATCAGGTAAATTTTATCCACAACATATTTGTATCAATCCACAACATTTATAGCAATAATCTTGTGCTAAATAATATCTGCAGTTTACTAAATATCTTAAAACTCTATATTATATCTCTAGCATCACAGCCCAAAAACCAACAGTATGTTGTTACAACTCTTTCTAAACATTTCCTTACCACACACACACACAATTTTATATACCTCTTTATACACATTTATGTGTTTTTGAAGTTACATGAGATTCAAATTCCAAACAAATTAATGATTTTTTTTTTCACTTACATGCAATATTTCATTGGGTGTCCAACAATTGTCACATATAGTTCCTTTGTGCCACCCCAACAACAACAGTTACACAAACACACGTATGCATATATATATATATATATATATATATATATATATATATATATATATATATATATATATATATATATATATATATCATATACATATGACATTGGTTAGAACAACAACAATTTTATTAATTACAGCTAATCAACCACAACTTATTATTTTAGAAATGCTTTAAGAGACTTAAATCTATGATTTTTCAAAATTTGTTTGGCTTACAGCTGGAGGTTTTGTAAGATTGTAACTGAGTGGGTAGCAGCTCAAGGCATGAACAAAATTTAAATATCAGTTTGATGGTGGGTTACAGTCTGCCAATTCCTTTCTTTCCTACTTGGTTGTGGGTCTCTCTCTCTCTCTCTCTCTCTCTCTCTCTCACATATATACTTTTACATATATTCAAATAGGAATGTACACAATTTATTGGCTCCTTGACACAGTGAGCTCCTCTCATCATAGATGACGAATGTTTTCTAAGTGACATGGTTGGAGATGGCATCTGAGTCTTGTTTACAATGGTACTTGGTTGTAAACATGACACTAACGCTAGCTCTGACTTACCACACATCAGTAAACATTCGTCATCCATGAAGAAAGGAGCTTACCCTGTCAAGGACCCAATAAACTGTGTACATTCCTAAATATGTTGAAGGAATGTATGTTTGTGTAATTGTTGTTTGGGTGGTGCAAAGGAACTCATGTGAAACATCTGTTGGCCACTCATTGAAATGTAGTATAATTATAAGTGGAGAAAAAATGTAAATTAAAGATTTGTTTGGATTTTGAACATTGCATAAATTAAAAAATGTGTAAAACAATGTAAAAAAAGAGTATATGAACAGTGATATGTAAAAATGCTATCTAACAAATAATCCTTCCTTATATTAATCACCAATATAAAATCCCATTAATTCCTTAACTTAACATTAACCCTATGATAGGCATTAGCTAATACACCTCGAAGATTCCAGATGTTCTCAAAGTTCTCTGGTTGAGTATTGTATTGGGAATCAACAGCCTTGACACACAGCTGTGCTTCTAACTCACCTGTGGGCACAGGTACTTCTGCAGTCCATATGGTCCAGCCCCATGCCCAAGGATGTCTTGCTTCATCCGATTCCAGAACATTTGCTGCCTGCCAGTTCTTTCCATCATCACTTGAAACATCAACTCGAACTATCTTCCTGCCACCCCCACTCCAGGCATAACCTTTGTACAAGAAATTAGATACTTTGTCATTACTACTAATGTGGCCCATATAAAATTCTTAAAGCTAACAGGTAATCAAGTTAGGAGTGAATAATGTTATTAATGCACTACTTGCCAAAAAACACAAGCTTAACAATAATATAACCTTTTATTTATTTTGAATGCTCAGTTTAGGTAAGAGCCCTATTGCTTACAAAATACTTTGGTTCTCTAAACAAAGTAAAAGAAAGCAAATAAATTAGATCTAAAAGATGGTAATATCAATAAATCTCCAAATAAACAAAGAAAGCAATAGTGCACCTAGTTGAAACAAAGCACCCACATTCACATAGTGGTCCTAAGACAACGAATTTAACACTTATCTTAGCTTCCCATGTCTAGACTGAAGAAAAATAAAACAATTTTGTCACATGGAAGAAAAGGAATTTTGAACTCACCTTTAACTTTTATTTTGCCATTCTTCACCTTGACACTATCTCCCTCCATAGGTTCACAAATAGCTGAGATGACAGGTAATTCTTGGATTGCTGGAGATTTCTTAAAGTCAACGGTGTCCCAATCCACATTTGGTGCAAATCCTTTATAATCATTTTGTTGCCAATGTGCATCAGACTCATTTTTAGAAACTATAATTCTTCCTGAAACA
>CM035185.1:13706819-13739319 GCA_020233015.1 Callinectes sapidus | reverse complement strand
GGAGGTTGTGGTACAAAAGCAAGATGTTGGCAGATTGTTGGGAAATCTGGATGTAAGAAAAGCAATGGGACCAGATAGAGTGTCAGGTTGAATACTAAAGGAATATAAAGATCAATTAGTACAGCCAGTTTGGGAAGTGATCAGCAGCTCAATAGAGGAGGGGAGGGTGCCACAAGGGTAGAAGAGGGCCAACATAGTACCCATTTACAAAGGAGGAAAGAAGACTGACCCACTGAATTATAGACCTGTTTCACTAACAAGTGTTGTCAGCAAAATATGCGAGATATTATGTAATTAAAGAGAAATGGGCGAGATATTTGGAAGACAATAGTTACATCTAATAGGCAATTTGGATTCAGACAAGGAAAATCATGTGTCACGAACCTAATAAGTTTCAATACACGAGTAAATGAAAGAATAAAAAACAGAGATGGGTGGGTGGATTCTGTCTACTACCTAGATATTCAAAAAAATTTAAAAAGCATTCGATACAGCTCCACATGAGACTATCATGAAAACTGAAGCACATATGTAGGTGGACTGCGAGGGAAACTATTAGAATGGATGCAGAATTATTTGAATGATTAGGGAAGCAACTTCAAGTTGGAGGAAAGTAACATGTGGAGTACTGCAGGGATCAGCCCTAGCACCCATAATGTTCCAGGTATATGTAAATGATATGCAGTGTGGTGTGACCAGCTATATGAATGTTTGTGGATGACACCAAATTAATGAGTTATTAAAAACACTGAAGACTGTTGGGAGCTACAGGGTAACATAGATAAGATTAATGAATGGAGTAGGAGGTGGAAACTGGATTTTAATGCAAAGAAATGTCATATGATGGAGCTGGGCAAGAGCAAAAGAAGCTCAAAATGGAACTACAAGATGGGACAGGAGGAAATACCTAAGACAAAAGAAGAAAAAGACCTAGGGGTGGTGATACAGGATACATTGAGCCCAGAGCAGCACATAAATCAACTATTTGGATCAACATATAGAATGTTAACCAATATTAGGGTGGCTTTCCACTAAATGGATAAGGATGTGATGAAAAAATCCTAACCAGTATGATATGTCCGAAGTTGGAATATGCAGCAGTGGTGTGGTCACCAAATACAAAAAAGGATTCAAGGAAACTAGAAAGGATCCAAAGAGTAGCCACAAAAATGGTACCAGAATTAAGGGAGCTGACATAGGAACACAGATTAAAAGAAATGGGACTGCCAACTCTACAGGATAGAAGAGAGAGAGGAGATCTAATAACTCTATACAAGATAGTAAATGGTATTGAAAACCTGGTGATGATGGAAGAAGAAACTAGACAGATGAGAGGACACTCAAGGAAGATAAAAAAGAGCTGGTGTCTAAAGGACACAAAAAAGTAGTTTTCCACATAGAATTGTGGACACCTGGAACGGATTAAAAGAGGAGGTTGTTACAGCAACCAATATACATAAATTCAAGGAAATATTGGATATATGGAGATAGGACCCTATGAGCCCCGCTCGAACCCTGTATAATACAACTAGGTAAATACACACACTGCGTAGTAGTTAGCTTGGTTCATGACTAAGAAGGCCTATATTCTAGTCTGGGGCATGGCAAGGCAAACAGGTGAGCTTCATGATATGTAGCCCATGTTAACCTAGCAGCAAGTAGGTACAGGATGCAACCTGAAGGGTTGTAGCCTCACTATCCAAGGATGTGTACTCTCAGTTTTAACCAAATACTGGTAAATATGAACTCTGAACTTGGTTCTGAGGTTTTTTAAAGAACCATGATTCATAACATAGTAGACATACATAATGACAAGTGATGTGGTGCTGTATACATTGTTAACACATGATATTACAGGTAAGGTTAAGGATGACTCACCTTTGTCATTTCTGACCTGCGATTGCCAGCACACATAATGGTGGCAGTAATAGTATGTTTGGGATACTTCTTGAGATCCTTCAGAGTCAAGACCTTTTCTTTTTCTGATTTTTCATCACACACCTCAAGTTCATATGTTGAAGCATCAATATCAGGGACAGGCAAATGATTCCGGACATAAAACAATTCACTGGAATGAAGAGACATTATGTGATGTTACAATACTGAAAATAAATTCAACTATTCACCGTCTTCATTTACACGACATAAAAACACTTGCTTTGGGGTAACAAGGCTGTCCACAAGGAGCATCAGAGGTGGTTCTGCATTGAAAGGTTTCTTGGAGGAAGGTTTTAGTGCTGCATGTCTTCTAGGTTCATTGCCATACGGATCATCCATATTTTTTATTGATTCACCAACATCATCAGGTGCCAGGTTTCCTAGAAGTAAATGAATGTGGATTAAAAATATAAATCAATAAAGACTTGAATTTTATGTAAGTAGTATACATATTGAACTCATCATTTACCAGCTTTATTCTAAAAGAAGAGGAAAATGGAGAAAAAAAGGGAGAGCTCCTTCTAATGCAGAAAGTGGCAGTAAGGGAAATCATGGAAAAGGGAGTTGAGGAAAAATTAAATTCAGTGATTTAAAACAAAAGCAGTGTTTCTCCCTCTTATAAATAACAAACAGAGCTCTACATAATTTCAAATGACTTGGCTTTAATTGAGACATGAGAGAGAGAGAGAGAGAGAAAGACAGACAGACAGACAGACAGAGAAATAATAAGGAAAGGAAAGTAGGGAATAATATCCAATAGGGTACCATTTCATCACAGTACTCCAGTCAGGTGTAATGAAACAATAATTGCCATCATGGGGGATAAATGTGCATCATCATATTCTGCTGACCCACCAATCAACACTGGATCCAAAAACTTGGCAATATTAAAGATTGACTATTACTAATCCAGCATCACTGTGATTTATTTATATTGCCAGATTACAGGAGCAGTTGGGTTGAAATACACTTAGCCATCTCATCTAACCTTCAAAATACCCTGGAAATCACAACAAATTTATCAATAAGTTGAGCTGTATGGATACAATTTTTTCCAGTGAAGCTGCAACTGATATTATAAATCCCATGGACATTCTTTTAATAGATTTCAGATTAAATTGATGAGTTCACAGTCAGAAGAAATCTATGGAAACCAACTGAGAATAGTTTTTGAACTGATTGGGAATGGATAAATTATTTTAAACAGATTCTTACTGGGAAAATAGCTGTGGCTTTTTAACACTTCAGATTTAGTATTAAAAAATTAGAGAATGGCTCAGTACAAAACATCCTGTATACAGGGCTGCAGCAGCATTTATTTTATATAATTTGAAGCTTAAAATTAGATATTTTGCAGTATCTACCATTTCTGCCTGCATATACTATTAATAATATTAAGTATTTCTAAAGCATTCCACATGCACAATTTTGGATGGCCAGGTTGCCAGAAAATAGTAAATTTTTCAGTCTCTAACTGATTACATAATGTTCCCTTCAGCTTTGATACAATGAAAGTTGTAATACTTTCAGATGAATTTTTAAGTTGAACAATTCTACTAAACTATGCAATGTAGATGAAAGTAAGATGTTCTTCTATTCTAATCATTTATTTTTTTAGTTTCCAATATATATAAAGCAATTGAAAGTAGACAATTTATAAAAAGGCAGTGCAACTTACCAATCCTGTACTTCTCAAACATATCTAACACATACAAATTTTTATGTACAGCATACAAGGTCCAGAATGGTTCCACTGATCCTCCAGCACCAAGCAGAATTTTGTCTCCACCTAAATAGTGCAGAAAAATAATATTCAAAATAATTAAGAAAATTAATCAAATGCAAATAACAAATAAATCTAACTATATATGTATCAGACTAACAATCCCACAAAGGATGCTAGACAAGATACCATACACTCACACACATCATTCATACTCAACCCCATTGCCATCTGGTGGAAAGGGGCAGTCTCATGGATCAGTTCTAAAAGTAGATGACCCCAATAGTCTAAGTATACCATGGCTAGCCACACATCCATACCAAAACACTACAGCATACACTAGTTTATCTGTCACTTCAAAATTAAACTTTCCTACCCTGCACCAACTCCAATCTTGAGACCACAGCAAATGGAGGGCACTTCATATGGAGTGCCAATAAATAAAATTGTTAATATGAATAAATAAATAAATGAACAAAAACAAATCGGTAAATACCTAAATACAAGTATATTTTTTTAACCCTAGTTCATGAACTTACCAAATTGTTTGTAAAACAAAAGTTTTCTAAATGAAGGTAATATAAACACAGCCAATCAGTTCCACCCTTAGAATGATTGCATTTTTTTAATGACTTGGAATATAGAATAAAATTATAGTTGGAGAGGTATCGTCTGGCCTTGCATCAAATAAGTATGTGCAATAGGGACAGTTGTACTGCTCAGGATAGTCTGTGCTTTCCCAATTCCACTTTGTCCCTTGTTTGCGTGTCTGTGATCCAGGGAATCTTCACATCTTATGAGCATGTCTGTTGCAGATGTAGTCTGTCTGGGGCATTCAAATACTGGAACACGAGGTCAAGTGTGACAGGACAGCAGAACAGATACTGTCATGAGAAGCACAACACTTCCTGCCTTACACAGACTCATGTTCTCTAGTATTTTTTTCCAGGCAATATATGTTTAATGCAAAGGGAGACGTTATCTTTCCAACCACCCAGAAAGGTTGGAGGGAGTAGCGGAGGACACATTTCACTACACAACATTATTTACCATACCTGGATGCTTGGCAATGAAGTCAGTGATATCATACACCCCATGTCTGTAGGAGACCCACACCCTGTCCTTCAATGTGCTATGCTTGGACACATCGTCAAGAGTGTACTCAGGTAAACCACTGTGACGTGCTCCATATTTTTCTAAAATTTCATCTTCTGATGGCTGCTGTGTAGCTGCATCTGTGTGCAAGCCAGGTAACTTAATTATTTAGTAATTCAGTCTCAAAGATGAAACAATGATAATGACATGATGCACTGATTTCATAAATTACTATATTTATATACATGTCATACAAGAACATTTGGACTAAGCAAAATCTGCATCCATCAGTTATCCCCATCTGTGAATTTCTTAAATATTTAACTTCTTTCCAAAGTCCATTCTGGCTATGAAGCATCTCATTAAGCAGACCAATTTCATTCTCCTTTTTCAACTTGAAGTGATATAATTATAACTTCTTTTGTCAAGAACAGAAAATGGAAACACACCTGCTTGGTGATTATATTTTAGCCAAAGGGCAACTCCTGCTCCAACTCCACCCAATGTTGCCAATACCTGGTGTTTCTGTCTTGACTGCTGTTGCTGCTTCCACTCACTATGGTACCTGTACTGGCCATACACTGTCCCCGTTCCCAAGGCTCTTTTGGAACTACCATGGTGCCTCTCTATAAGTCTGAGATGGTACAGTAAATCATACATTAGCATGTTAACTGCCAGTTCCCAGAGAGAGAGAGAGAGAGAGAGAGAGAGAGAGAGAGAGAGAGAGAGAGAGAGAGAGAGAGAGAGAGAAAAAGGTGTACAAGATGTGGTCTTACAAATTTATAAGGTGATAACCACAGCAAAGATTATCCCCTTTATGGAGTTTTCAAAGTAGACATGAAGTCTAACAACACAAAGTCAGAACAGATCACTATAATAATGTATTAAAATAACTTAAAATAACTAACTTCATTGAAAATAAAAAAGTTTAATTGTATAGACACATACTGAAAAAAGAAATCTACTACCAACACACACACACACACACACACATACACCCCTAGGGTGTTGACTAGAGGTAGGAGCTGTGGTTTAATGCTGTCCCTTTTAGGTGACATTGTTACAATGCCTCCCAAAAAGGAAAAAGGAGCAAGAAGTAAAGCAAAAATAAAATGGA
The DNA here is from genome assembly GCA_020233015.1 of Callinectes sapidus. Taxonomy (NCBI): domain Eukaryota; kingdom Metazoa; phylum Arthropoda; class Malacostraca; order Decapoda; family Portunidae; genus Callinectes; species Callinectes sapidus. The sequence goes on along the minus strand of CM035185.1, from coordinate 13,733,446 downwards.
TGAGGCTGACCCAAGGGCAGCTTTGTTTACACTGAATGGCAGGGTTGAACTGGTGAGAAATTTTTTTGGATTTGGATTTGAGGAAAGATACACTGATCATAACACAAGAGAAAGATTATTGAGTAGGCATGTAATACATCTGGCGGAGGCAGTAAAAGAACTGATGGCCAGATTAATAACAGTAGAAAAGATAACAATACTGAAAGTAAACACTGAATAAAAAAAAAAAATTCTATGATGAACACAATTTTTGTTAATGAAAGGAAAGGGGCGGTAAATGAAGATTAGATGAAGAAAATAAGTGAGAGGCAAAATCAGTGGAAGACAGAACATAAATAGCAGGAAGTTGGTTTCAAAAAGATTATAAAGAATCAGTTAAAGAAAGAAAACAGGATGTTGACAAGACTGTAGTTAAAGTGATAAGGAAAAGGAAAATTTGGATAGATACAGTAGAAAAGAAGAAATATGTTGCCTTTGGATTAAGAGAAAAGTTATTCCAGTTAGGCATGAAAGAGAAGAGTATAAGAAAAATCTAGCAGAGAAAGTAGTGAGGGAGGTGAAGGATGATGAAGAGGAAGGTAAGAGCCCAAGTATGAAATTGAAGTCAACAGATTTGGGAAATATGAAGACGACAAAACACATCCTTCAAAGACTAGATTAAAATTCCAGGCTTGTGCGGAGGAAACTGTGGCAGGTTCCTGGAGGTTGCCAGGAAAGAAATTTATAAAATGTATGGATAAGATGTGACATGAATGAAAAGATAATTAATTTGGGACACCAGTGAAATGGGAAGAAGAAATCGAGAAAGGATAACAGAAAAGATATGAAGAAGTTCAGGTTTCTTCAAAGATGTGTAAGTGGAATGGTCTAGACAAGAGAGTCAGAGGAAAGAACAATTCATAAGTTTGATGGAGTGTTGGATTTCCATAGATATGGATACAGGCCAGCATCAACATAACTCTTCTTCTGTATGTTACAACTAGGTGAATACATGCAATGCTTACCTTCTTAAGATAACACGAGGAATCATTGTTCGCTTCTAACTGAAAAATTAATAAAATGTAAGATTAACTACACATAATTTGTTATAAAAGCTAGAAAAAAAAGATAAAATAAAATCTTCACACCAAATATTTTGACACTGACGTTCAGCGTATGTGCAAATATATCACTGTATTAACTCGTAAAGCATGCATGCATGTGTGTATATATATATATATATATATATATATATATATATATATATATATATATATATATATGCAATGTCCTGCTTTCATATTAAAAAAAATATGGTCACACTATATTCACATAACTAATGAAAAAACTAACATAAGGAAATGAGGGAGGATGCAGGGGACCGCTGGGGCTATACTTGGCAGTCCCTGTATTAACAAAGCTACCTAATCCTTCTTTAGGTAATTAAACATCTTGCAACAGTACAGTTGGTTCACATGGCGGAACAGTTTGAGGTGCTTCTCATCATCGCTTCTAAATGGCACCAAACTAAAGTATGTCAGTACTAGAAGAGTAGCCTGGCCACCACCACCAACTGCCAACGGTGTAAAACTTGACCGATACATTAATTGCTACAACTTCCACCTTTTCATTGTGATGCGACAACACACTTCACTCCATGATCATGAATGCTTAACGAATGAGAATACGTACTACGTGCTTGCTTGACCCAGAACCGGGTGGCTTCGTCCCATTCGTCGGCTACTCGGCGGTGGTTGTGGTACTGATAAGCAATCACAATCAGGGCCACTTTACAGTCCACATTCCATCAACCAGTTGGTAACGAGCGACACGTGGACGGAGCAGACATCAACAGACGTCACTAATAACGACCATGATAATAAAGTTCGGATCAAGCAATGTTTCCTCATGTGTTGTGTGCATGTGTCGAGCCACGAAATAACTAGTTTTAGGCTCAACAGGTTGAACTTCAGTACCTTATCAGTGCAATAACAGTTTCTTACTACATAACTTTCACCAACTTAGCTATATACTTGACATTTGTCTTCCCATATGCTGATCACTTAGTGATTTACAAATAGTTATCTGGCTCTTAACTCAAACAATATGGTCTCAGTGACTTATCATTCACTACCGTAAAAACATTAATATCTAATACCAAATAGTGACACACACCTTTTCGTTAACTGGTGAGACACCAAGACAAACACAACGGCCAGCACCACTGAGGAATTCAGCGATACCACCACTTCAATCAACAGCTTGGAAAGCACTGCTGCTAGAGTGGGCGGGACCCGCCGATTACTGTTCAGCTGCCGCCAGATGATCGGTGTTACTCCGGTTGATGAGCGTATAATGGTAGTCTACCATTACTTACTGATTTTTTAAATATTATTTGCAATGGTTTGCTTAATTCTTCTGCACATTCTTTTAACACCCAGTTTGAAATTTCATCTGGTCCATTTGCTTTCCACTTATCTGCTCTGAATTTTGTCTTTGACTTTACTTTTGCTTTTAATGTAACTATAGAAGAGCTTAGGCTGGTCCTTGCTTTTTTCAACGATGTCTTTCTCAAAAGTAATTTGTGCTTGCTTTCTGACCTTGGTGTATTCATTTCTTGCTTGTCTATATCTCTCATATGCATTTTCACTGTTATGTCTTCTATATCTATTCCACAGTAGGTCTCTCTTTTCTTTGGCTTTTACACATTTGTGATTGAACCACTCATTTGTCTTCCTCACTTTTTCTCTTTGGTGGGGAATGTGTTTAGATATTCGTGTTTCATAAATTTCGCAGAATTTTTTATACTGAGTATCTGCATCTTTCTCTATCAGTTCTTGTTCCCATTTTATTCCTTTAAAATACTTTCTTAGTTCTTCATAGTCTCCCTTTTTATAGTTCACTTGGTTTTTATAATTTTCATTTTCATGGATTATTTCATAAGCTACTATAAAATCATATTCTAGTAGTACATGGTCACTTTTTCCAAGAGGTGGATTATTTATTATGCTTTCAATATCTTCTTTTTGTCTTGTAAACACTAGATCTAATAAAGATGGTTCATCTGGTCATCTTTTCCTTGTATTAGCCGTCACATGCTGATATAATAAGAAATCTTGTGTTAATTCTACAAGTTTATTTACCCATTGATTTTCGTTTCCTTTTGTTTCCATACTTTCCCAATTTACATTGCTGTTGAAATCCCCATTTAGTATAATTCTTTTTGCTTTGTCCTCTGTATGTTGTAATAGTGCTCTGATACTTTTTGTTGTGTTCTCTATTAGCTCCGTACATCTTTCCTTTTCCCAGGTCTTTGTTTGAGGGGGCATATAAATGGTTGCTATTATGATGTTTCCTTCCTTGGTTTTTACATCTACTGCTATCAATTCTACCATTTCTATTGTATTTGTATGGATCTTTTTAACTTGCAATTCTTTACTCGTTAAGATCATTACCCCTCCTCCTTGCTTGAATTTTCTATCTTTCCTCCATATATTATAATTTCCAATATTCAAAGTATCATCTATTATATTAGTGCTTAATTTTGTTTCTGTTAGGCAGATTACTTGAGGTTTCTTGTCTTTTACAATATCCTTCAATTCCATTAATTTGGATATCAAGCCATCTACATTTGAATAAACTATTTTTATTCTGCTGTTTCTGTAGTGTGAGTCTGCTGGTCTGGTCCTTCTGCTGTCTCCATTTCTCTTTTGTTTTTGGACCATTTCCTTACTTGTAACCCTACTACTCTGAAGAAAAAAACGACTTTCTTCCTCTTCAGACCTCGCCTCATTTTTCTGTTTTGCTTCTTCAATTTTTCCTTTAAGTATCTCCCTATCTTCCTTGTTTAGGCATCTCCTTATCCATACATTCTTCATTTCTTCTTCATCCTTTAGTTTTCTAGCATTCCTCATGACTTCTTCCATCATATTTGCACTCTAGAATGTTACCTTAATAGGTCTATGTTTTCCACTCTCATATTTTCCTACTCTGTAAAATTCTTCAATGTCTTTCTCAGTTATGTCTTTTGATACTTTATTTATTATGTTCATAATGTTGATAATTTCAGTTCTATCTCTGACTATTCTGTTGTTGATTTCTTCCTCCTTTCCCAATATTATTATTGATTTGTTCATGTAAACTGTCTCTCTTAATAGTTTTAGATTTTTCCTGATTACTTCTTTGACCTCTTTCCTGATTTTCTCATCATTTTGATTGTTTTTGCTTATCTCATCCTTCTCTTTCATAATCTGTGCATAGGTTGACCTGATCTCGTCCTGGACAGTACATACTGTGTCTACTGATTCTTCAAATTCTATCCTTTTCTCTACTATGTTACTAGCCTTCTTCAGCAACTCTTCATTCCTTCCATTTTCACTCAACATTTGTTGATGTTTATCTACTTCATTACTCATTTCTTTTACCTTGTCCCTTAGGTCAACTAATTCAGCTGACATTTCGTTTATCACTACATCTTTCCTGTGTGTGTGTGTGTGCAGTGTCTTGAATTGTTAGTCTGGCACAAGGACTGACTGCTACTAATAATAATGAACAGTAGTCGTATCTTGCTTATTTAATTTGCCACCGTCACCATCCACGAACACACAGAATAGCTTGTTTAATTACGGAAAATAAACACAAAATCACATCACTCCATGTGTCTCCGTAGCGAAAGGCTGCCAGGATGACTACATACCAGGCGACCTGGTGACACACACGTAATTACGACAATAATGACAAAGCCCATGTTCATATTGAGAAAATCTTAAAAAAAAACGAAGATATACTGATAATTATATGAGAGAGAGAGAGAGAGAGAGAGAGAGAGAGAGAGAGAGAGAGAGAGAGAGAGAGAGAGAGAGAGAGAGAGAGAGAGAGAGAGAGACTATCGTTTTGTATACGAAGAAAATAAGATGATTATGAGGAAGAGGACGTAAAACAGGAAGAGATAAAAGAGGACAAGGAGGAGGAGGAGGAAGAAGAAAAGAAGACGAGTAGAAGGAGGAGGAGGAGGAGGAGGAGGAGGAGGAAAAAGGAGGAGCAGCAGCTTGTAATCTACCCCGATAACCACTCGTTCTTTTTATTTACTGCTGTTCTCTTTGCACTGAACGAGGTAACACACACACACACACACACACACACACACACACACACACACACACACACACACACACACACAATACTGTCCTGTTTGTTAAGATGAACAATTACTAATATTCATTAGGTTCATCAATTTAGCATGATCATAAAACTGTTAACCCAATGTCACTTATTAACAAAGATTAGGAATGTATCTTTTACCACACACGAATTTTTAAGGTTACAATCCATAATAAATAGGTGAAATTAGTGTTGTATTTCACCCATTATCTCATCACCAGTATATTTGAAGGTGGTGGTGAGATAAAGACTTAAGTACATCACCAATTTCAGGCGGTAAAGATGGATTATAATACTACAAATTCGTCTAAAAGAAAGATAAAGACTTGAGTATCTGTGTTAATATTGGGAATGTGTGTGGTGGAGGCGGTGAAGAGTGATGCTGGGTGTGTTTAGATAAAGTAGTAGTAGTAGTAGTAGTAGTAGTAGTTAAAGGTGAACAAGCATTACGTGTCAACAATAGTAATAGAAGTAGTATATAATAATAGTAGTTTTATGGTTTTGTTTTGTTGTCATATATGTTATTATTGAAGTAGTAGTAGGGGTAGTAGGCAGTAGTCGTAGTAATAGTGTGTGTGTGTGTGTGTGTGTGTGTAAATTACACTTTCTTTAACCATAAATTCTCTCTCTCTCTCTCTGAAATGACACATGGAGGAAATTCAAGCAATGTTTAATAGGAAGACTAATAATACTGAGGAAACGTAAAGGTAAAGCTGTTTAGATGAAGACAAATATGTAGAGTGAGTGGTAAGGATACACAAGTTGAGGCAAGGGGTACTTTATTCTCTAACGTTTCGGTATTAAACCATCTTCAGAGAGAGAATGTACATACAATCAAAGACGCGGCAGCTTATATACGCGTTGGCGGCTCAGCCTGCAGGTCTTCCTGGCAGAACAGGCTGTGATTGGCGGGAGCCAGACAGAGTCAGTCTGGGCACTACCCGCGACAAACACACGGATCCTCCCCTGTGATTGGTTGTGCTCTTGGGGAGGATTCGTGTGTTTGTCACGGGCAGTGGCCAGACTGACTGTCTGGCTCCCGCCAATCACAGCATGTTCCACCAGGAAGACCTGCGGGCTGAGCCGCCAACGCTGCCGTGTCTTTGATTGTCTGTACATTCTCTCTGAAGATGGTTTAATACTGAAACGTTAGAGAATAAAGTACCCCTTGCCTGAACTTGTGTACCCTTACCACTCACAAAGGAAAAGCTGATGACGAGAGACATTTTTCAGGATTATACTATTTAGTCCTTATCAATATTATTTGCATCCGAGTTATTTATCTTCTAAACAGAGTATAGAAAGACACTGTCACAGGATTTGAAATCCTTTGAGATTGGTGCTATGAAAATTTGTCAAAAATACAATATACAGATTGAAACAAAACAGCAAAAAAATACAAAAAGACAAATATAATAAAATCTACTTCTTTCAATGGGAAGGAAGAAGAGAATCTGGAAAAAGAGGAAGAATGAGAAAATGAGGAAGAAGAGGATGAAATGAATGAGGAAGGAGAACTTGAAGAAGAAAAGAATGAGAATAAGAAAGAAGAGTATGACATGAATGAGAGAGAGGAAACTGGAGAAAAAAGAATGCGAATAAAAAAGATGAAGAGTAGAAATGAAAAGGAAGGGGAATAAGAAGAAAGGAATGAGGAAATAAGATGAGTATGAAATGAAGGAAAAAGAGGAACTGGAGAAAGAAAAGAATGAGAACAAGAAAGAGGGTTATGAAGACAAACAAGAGAAAAGATGAATAAAAAGAATTGCAAGGACATAGTACATCTTTGTGAAGCAGAAACACCAGAATATTTCAAAACAAAAGCACTTTCTTCGGCTACATCACGTTATATAATGCATCTGTGGCTGTCCATTCTCACTGAATACTCGTAACACAAACTGGAGAACACTTCCCTTCCATCTATACTTTGTCTAGCCACTGTGTAAAGATAGATAGACTGCTATTACTACTACTATCCGAGAGGGCTAGGAGTGTGAATGGTGCGTGTGCGCATGCTTTGTCTAGCCACCCTTTATAGACAAAGACTATTACTACTATTATCCGAGAGGCTAAAGGTGTGAATGGTGAGGCTTTGTTCATGGTTTTGGTCCTGTAAAGACTATTATTACTACTACTATTACTACTATTTGACAGGATTGGTGGCCTGGTATAGAGGTAGATTGTCATATTGCAAGCATACACACACAGAAACACACACACACACACACAATATATATATATATATATATATATATATATATATATATAATATCTATATAATATATATAATATATATATATATATAGATAATTATATATTAATATATATATATATATAAAGGATATATATATATATATATATATATATATATATTGTGCTCACACACTAATGTGTCACTCCCCTCACAGATTCACACAATATTCTTTTCACCTGGCATGCACTGCAGACATCCAATCATACCACCAAAACATCCCATCATCAAGAATATTGAAAGACATTGCAATACACATACACTCATTCTCCAAAATGGCAACATTAAATTGTCTCACTTTCTCTCCCACTCACTGTCAGTCACCCTCTTGCAGAAACACAGACTCATCCCCTGTCTCACTTCATTAATTAACTACTAATCACTCTGCCTTGCTCACATCTCACCGTTGTACTTATGGAGTTTCCCTCAGTGCTGAAGTTGGCCCGTACACGCCTTGAGACCTGTCAAGAGACGGACAAATTGGAGTCTCTGGTGTGGGAGTGACAAATGTGGCATATCAATCAATCACACCAAGGCAAAACAAACACAAGAATAACAACAACAGTAACTGGAATGACACATGGAGGAAATTCAAGCAATGTTTAATAGGAAGACAAATTATACTTCATTATATTTACACACACACACACACACACACACACACACACACATATTTGCATCATATAAACACTCATATATAACATTTGGAACATTTGAAACATTTAATTCCAACGTAAAATATACCGTGGGATGATTACTTACCTACAGAACTGGAATATGAAGATTTTGGGTTTGCCTTTCAGAATTGGACACTATAAATTGTTGAAACACTCCACCACGTCAGGCACAGTGAGGTAATTGTTGTCCGAGGTGAAGAAAGAGGTGTCGTCTTGGGTGTGGCTCATGAACACCACAATGCGTTGGTGTGCTTCTTGTTGCGGAATTCCCTCAGTGCCTGAATGGTGTCCTGCGTGATAGAGATGCAGCTTTTTCATCTATTTAGCTTTCATTTTTATGTAAGAGGGAAAATCTGACCAAGGGTAGACAAATATAATTCAACAAAAAAGACCCCTTTAGATGCCAGTCCCCGAGGAGGTCCAAGAGAGAGAGAGACCGAGAGAGGTAGTCAAAAAGGATAAATGTCTGGAAAAAATCGCCGTCTTAACAAACGATTTCAGGTTATAGGAAGATGGAAATGCAAAAGCAAGTAGTGAGTTCCAGAGTGGTGCTGGATTACTAAAGGTCTGTCTTGTGAATCAGTCATCTTTAGTTTGACAATATAATATAACAATCAACAAGTCATCATCAGATCAGGACAGGACAGGACAGGTAGTGACTGCTGACTGATAAGCAGGACACAGGACGGTGAGGCGGCTGTGTCGTGTCCGTGTCCCGACTCTTCCCTCCCTTTTGCATGTGTTGACCACCATGAACGTCTGAGTCACATGTTCATTACTGCTTATACTTTCTTCTCCTATTCTTCTTCTTGTCATCTCGCCACTCCTCTCCTTCTCTTCCCTGAGTCCTGTTGAGGAAAAAATCTCGCACATAATGAGTTGGAACAAGAGATTAGATGTGACAAGAGTTCAATTCGGAGAGAAGCACAGTAGTATAGGAAGGACAGAGCGAGGATGTTCAGAGAGAAAGAGAGAGAGAGAGAGAGAGAGAGAGAGAGAGAGAGAGAGAGAGAGAGAGAGAGAGAGAGAGAGAGAGAGAGAGAGAGAGAGAGAGAGGGTACAAGGAAAGTTGAGTCCTGTTAATAATAACTTTACTCTCAAACTTTAGGGAAATCAGATGTCAGACAGTAAAAAGAACGTAATCATTGACAAATAAACAAGGCAACAAGTAGTTTACCTTGTGTCCTTGGCTGTCTCACACGGCCCAGCAGACATCAAAAGGCACCAGCTGGCTAGTCACTGGGAATAGCAGAGGCGGTGGAGGTGCTGGGGAGAGAGGAGACGCAAATTAATAATGTTCATCCGTTAAATACATTCACAAAAACAGCTGATTCGGTTACAACACAAGAAATGAATCGATGATGCTGCAACAAGATATCAGATCTGTAGGTGGCAGGTCCTGTAGCAAACATCAATATACCGAGAGATATCTACGTATTATCAATCCCCTGCCTATTGATCAAGCACACAGACACACACACACACGCGCACGCACGCACGCACACACACGGCAAACAGTAAATCGTAATATATGTTGAAAATAAGAGTCAGGAAGAGAAGGCTGCAGCAGGCGGCCATCATTGTGACGTCACGGCTGATGACGTCACAGCCTGGCTCCGTGCTCTATGTTGACTGTCTATATTTACGTACGTATTTTAGGGGAAACCATTTTAAAAATGACCTTTTGAAAAAACGCTTTTAGAACAAAAATAAGGACATATTCCGGTTGCATAAATACTCTAACGAATTCCCAAAGCATAAATAAACTCCAAACAACAGTAATTGTAAAGAATTCCCACTAGAAAAAAAGTATTTTATAAAAATATGACCCTTTTTAAAACTCATTAAATACTCACTCACTATCACTTCAAAGGAACCAAAAACCACTTAAAAAAACTTGAGTAATTCCTTCTAGTTATTCTTAACATTTCAGAGTGATCTAGAGGCAGAAGTAAATCATTTACAGGCTGATAAATAAATAATTAATGCAATTTTAAACACCGCTAGCAAACACTTTTAACCTCCACTGATTTCACTGACCTTTATGCACAAAACATAGTTTGATATGGACTATATTCGGCAATTAATAAGAACCTGATACTGCCTCAAATAAAGAATGGTCTTGGGCGTTCCAATTATTTTGGCGCAAAAAGCCGCCCTTATTTACGATCATCATAACGCCAACCACAGCTATCTCCAGCCCACACACGCATGGCAGACATTCAAAACAGCCCACAGTACTCATAGAAAGCATTAAATTTTACCGTTGAGCCCAAATAAATAGTCCAGGCATAAATGAAAATATCCTTAAATATGAGCTGGCTAGCGGGCGGCCGCGGGCGGCGGCGACGGCGGCGGCAGCGGCGGCGACGGCGGCGGCAGCGGCGGCGTGGGCCCGGGAAACCCTCCCGAACCCCCCCTCATATCTCACTTAAACCTTCACTAAACTTAAACTTGACCACGAAAGCTATGTCTGAATGGCTAATATGAAAGCTTACTACCATGGCTGCATACTGTGGCAAGATGAGCCTATAATAATGAGAGATAAGGCTGAAAATGACCGATGAAATGAGAAGCACAGATGGGGCCGGGGTCTGAGGTGGGGGGTTATACCTGCCGCACACGACTGACTGCCCTAAATAAACACTGGCACCGTGATGCTTGTGTCACAGCGATTGCAGTCACCTTGATAACGTAATGCAGCAGCCCCTGTGATTCCATCTTGCGGCTTTAGTCCAGTATTAATATGACTTGAACACTCCTTAAAAGCACTCGTGAAATCCTGCTAATCACCGTAGAAATCGTCTTAATATGTCACTAGAATGCTAAAACAGTCGTGTCATCTCACTAGTTACTTAAAAAAGACGATTTTTCCTTTAGAAATCGTCTTAATACGCCACTGGAATGTTAAAAACGCCATAAATCCAGAGGCTTTTCAATAGGATAAGACCTGCTCACCCCACCTCACCCCACAACAGACTGAGCCAAGACAGACAGCTGCTGGCCCTGCCACCCTCACTTGCTGACGTGTGGCAGGAACGCAGACGTCACGGCCTGGAACGACCAGTAGTCCTATCTTGCTAATTTGCTATTCACACACTATATGCGCTAAGAAATCAAGTAAGTGATGCAACCAATACAAATGAACAATGGAAAAATAAATCTCACTTGTCACTTTAAACAGACGTTTTTTTCCGGTAGAAATCGTCTTAATACGCCACTGGAATGGGAAAAACGCCATAAATGCAGAGTCTTTTCAATAGATTAAAAGTAACTAATCAGCCGACACCCCTTCACCCACCCAACACTGGGAAACCACTGATTCAGGGCCCGGCTCGGCAGACACCGCTGCTCCCACCCCACCCCCTCATGTCTGGCCTGGAAAGAGCTTATTTACAGGCAGTAATCAGGCCAAAAAGTAATTGTATTCTTCTATTTTTCTCTTCACACAGCTAAGAAATCATGTAAGTTATATGCAAAGAATATCATATAAACACCCTTAAATGTCAAAAGCAAAGCTAATTAGCGAAAAATAGCAAAAATATACCAGGCAAACAAGGCCAGACAGTAGTCCTATCTTGCTAATTCAATATTCGCACAGTATATGCGCTAAGAAATCAAGTAAGTTATGCAAACAATAGAGATAAACAATGGAAAAATTCATATAGAAACACCTTAAACATCAATCAAAATCAAATTAACGAAAATACCCCATAAATTAGCGATTGAAACGAGGCAAAACAGGGCAAAGAGATCATTTGACACTGGTGAAACGCCCACAAAATCAAGAAATACCACAAAAGAGTTACTACAATAAAGGAAATTAATAAAAAGGTCATCAAACACTTGCAAAACACCATAGCAATCAAGAAATGTCAAGAAAAAGCTTGCAAAGACTACCAATGAATCAATTGAAATATAAAGGGTTTAGTGTCATTTATACAAGAGCCACAATAGAAATAAAAGATCACCATACACATATAAAGTCAAAATGCAATAATCAGCCATAATCAGCACCAAAACAAAGAAAAAAAATGATGGAAAGTCATTAATATCCCAGAAAAACATACTCTTCAATTCCAACTGTTCATTTCCTAATACTCTGAACATGCTTTCTGAAGAAAATCCCTTGCTATATATTTCATCTCCCAGATTTTAAAGGTAAAGTCTAACCACCACTACTAATAGAAGGAGAAGGAAGAGGACTTCTCAAGATTAATAAATTCTAAGTCATTGCAGGAAGAGACAAGTCATCATCATCAATCCAACAATACCATCCATGCACCACCACCACCACTACCACCACAACCACCCATCAACACCCATAACACTACCATGGTACACCTCCAAAGAACGTGAAAACCAGAGAGAGACAAGGTGACGGACGTATTATGTGATTATTAAAGTGTGCAATTAAATCAAATAAAGCGACTAAAAAAGCCAGGTCCTTAATTAAACAAACAAACAAAGACCCTTTGTGAAGCAGATGCAATGTAATGAAATACTCATGATACATTACAAGCAGTATTGTATTATTAATGATTACAAACAGAAAATTTATGTTAGTAAAAACTAAACACCTACTACATACAGCCACATAAACACACACACTACTATTATGATCGGTTAGTTACATATTACTACAAAAATGCAGTATTTCTTAGTCAGCCAGCCAGCAGTCACTATTATTCATGGTTCCACACACCTAGCAAAATGTGAAGAAACCTTCTCTACTGACCATAATACAATGTCAATAGATCAAAAAGTGAACTATTGTATGTCATGAAGTTCATGAATGAGTTCCTCCACCTTAAGTTACCAATCAAATTCACTTTTCTTCCTCCATGCAAGCACCAATCAATCACATGCAGTGGAAGGAGAAATATGTAGAGTGGAATTCAATCATGAATTATTGAGTTCAGAAAGCAGTGCAAAAAAAAAAAAAAAAAAAAAAAAGATTCCCCAGCTAACTCTCTTCTTAACAAAGCTGGTGCTCACTACACACACAGACAGACATGATGACAAACAACTCCAATATATGCAAGCTGTATACAAAAGCTTGGAATAGGCAAGTACTGTATAATATAAACATGAGCAACCACACACACCCTGGTCTACTAGATAGAATAAATACATCAATACTACCTCCTTCATTCATCATCACTCCTTACAACTATTATTCATCAAAAGCACTCGCTGTCCTGACAATGATAAAACTCTTCCTCCACAGAAGAAGAAGAAGAAGAAAAAAATGCAGTGTTGTTAGTAAGGCAAAGGTTATTTCTGCATCCCTCACATACAAACCTACTACAAAGGACAGTTTGCATCTTACAAGTAATCAATCATCTGCTTGAGCACATCTGTCAAAAACTTGCAAGACTGACTGACTCCTGTTAAGTATAAATGACATTTCTACAGAGTGGCACCATCAAATACTATGTAAACTTGACAACTCTAATGGAAATTGTAAACCTGCCACTAATAATACTGAGGAAACGTAAAGGTAAAGCTGTTTAGATGAAGACAAATATGTAGAGTGAGTGGTAAGGATACACAAGTTGAGGCAAGGGGTACTTTATTCTCTAACGTTTCGGTATTAAACCATCTTCAGAGAGAGAATGTACATACAATCAAAGACGCGGCAGCTTATATACGCGTTGGCGGCTCAGCCTGCAGGTCTTCCTGGCAGAACAGGCTGTGATTGGCGGGAGCCAGACAGAGTCAGTCTGGGCACTACCCGCGACAAACACACGGATCCTCCCCTGTGATTGGTTGTGCTCTTGGGGAGGATTCGTGTGTTTGTCACGGGCAGTGGCCAGACTGACTGTCTGGCTCCCGCCAATCACAGCATGTTCCACCAGGAAGACCTGCGGGCTGAGCCGCCAACGCTGCCGTGTCTTTGATTGTCTGTACATTCTCTCTGAAGATGGTTTAATACTGAAACGTTAGAGAATAAAGTACCCCTTGCCTGAACTTGTGTACCCTTACCACTCACAAAGGAAAAGCTGATGACGAGAGACATTTTTCAGGATTATACTATTTAGTCCTTATCAATATTATTTGCATCCGAGTTATTTATCTTCTAAACAGAGTATAGAAAGACACTGTCACAGGATTTGAAATCCTTTGAGATTGGTGCTATGAAAATTTGTCAAAAATACAATATACAGATTGAAACAAAACAGCAAAAAAATACAAAAAGACAAATATAATAAAATCTACTTCTTTCAATGGGAAGGAAGAAGAGAATCTGGAAAAAGAGGAAGAATGAGAAAATGAGGAAGAAGAGGATGAAATGAATGAGGAAGGAGAACTTGAAGAAGAAAAGAATGAGAATAAGAAAGAAGAGTATGACATGAATGAGAGAGAGGAAACTGGAGAAAAAAGAATGCGAATAAAAAAGATGAAGAGTAGAAATGAAAAGGAAGGGGAATAAGAAGAAAGGAATGAGGAAATAAGATGAGTATGAAATGAAGGAAAAAGAGGAACTGGAGAAAGAAAAGAATGAGAACAAGAAAGAGGGTTATGAAGACAAACAAGAGAAAAGATGAATAAAATGAATTCCAAGGACATAGTACATCTTTGTGAAGCAGAAACACCAGAATATTTCAAAACAAAAGCACTTTCTTGGGCTACATCACGTTATATAATGCATCTGTGGCTGTCCATTCTCACTGAATAACACAAACTGGAGAACACTTCCCTTCCATCTATACTTTGTCTAGCCACCGTTTAAAGATGGATAGACTGCTATTACTATTACTATCCGAGAGGGCTAGGAGTGTGAATGGTGCGTGTGTGCATGCTTTGTCTAGCCACCCTGTATAGACAGAGACAACTATTACTATTACTACGACTGTCCGAGAGGTTAAAGGTGTGAATGGTGAGGCTTTGTTCATGGTTTTGATCCTGTCAAGACTACTATTACTACTATTTGACAGGATTGGCGGCCTGGTATAGAGGTAGATTGTCATATTGCAAGCATTCACACACAAAAAAAAAAACACACACACACCCATATATATATATATATATATATATATATATATATATATATATATATATATATATATATATATATATATATATATATATATATATATATGTGCTCACACAGTAATGTGTCACTCCCCTCACAGATTCACACAATATTCCTTTCACCTGGCATGCACTGCAGACATCCAATCATACCACCAAAACATCCCATCATCAAGAATATTGAAAGACATTGCAATACACATACACTCATTCTCCAAAATGGCAACATTAAATTGTCTCACTTTCTCTCCCACTCACTGTCAGTCACCCTCTTCCAGAAACACAGACTCATTCCCTGTCTCACTTCATTAATTAACTACTAATCACTCTGCCTTGCTCACATCTCACCGTTGTACTTATGGAGTTTCCCTCAGTGCTGAAGTTGGCCCGTACACGCCTTGAGACCTGTCAAGAGACGGACAAATTGGAGTCTCTGGTGTGGGAGTGACAAATGTGGCATATCAATCAATCACACCAAGGCAAAACAAACACAAGAATAACAACAACAGTAACTGGAATGACACATGGAGGAAATTCAAGCAATGTTTAATAGGAAGACAAATTATACTTCATTATATTTACACACACACACACACACACACACACACACACATATTTGCATCATATAAACACTCATACATAACATTTGGAACATTTGAAACATTTAATTCCAACGTAAAATATACCGTGGGATGATTACTTACCTACAGAACTGGAATATGAAGATTTTGGGTTTGCCTTTCAGAATTGGACACTATAAATTGTTGAAACACTCCACCACGTCATGCACAGTGAGGTAATTGTTGTCCGAGGTGAAGAAAGAGGTGTCGTCTTGGGCGTGGCTCATGAACACCACAATGCGTTGGTGTGCTTCTTGTTGCGGAATTCCCTCAGTGCCTGAATGGTGTCCTGCGTGATAGAGATGCAGCTTTTTCATCTATTTAGCTTTCATTTTTATGTAAGAGGGAAAATCTGACCAAGGGTAGACAAATATGATTCAACAAAAGAGACCCCTTTAGATGCCAGTCCCCGAGGAGGTCCAAGAGAGAGAGAGACAGAGAGATAGTCAAAAAGGATGAATGTCTGGAAAAAAATCGCTGTCTTAACAAACGATTTCAGGTTATAGGAAGATGGAAATGCAAAAGCAAGTAGTGAGTTCCAGACTGGTGCTGGATTACTAAAGGTCTGTCTTGTGAATCAGTCATCTTTAGTTGACAATATAATATAACAATCAACAAGTCATCATCAGATCAGGACAGGACAGGACAGGTAGTGACTGGCTTTTGTCATCCGAGGACAAGAGGTGGTGATAGTGCAGTGCAGTAAATACTAAGAGAAAAGAATAAGTAAAAAGAAGGAAGAATAGAGATATGTATGTATGTAACTTACATGAAAATCACTTGATGAATAGCAAATAGTATACCTGAATTGAATAATTATTCTTCTTTGGTTTATCTATTCTGCATAACTTTCACCCACAGATACAATACTGGACAAAAAATTAATAAGCAAATTTCACTACACAATGCTCATGCTTATATATTTCAATTTTACTGAGTAAATAATGTATATCAGTCTGCCAGAGTGAAAATGGAGTGGATGACTATGTGGGGAGAGACAAAGTGAATGATACTAAAACTATGTGGAGAGAGAGAGAGAGAAATAATAAACCAATGATGGATATATATGACATGACATACTGTATGATACCAGTAGCATCTACCAGAAAAAAGGAGTTTTGCCCCTAATTTACCACATGCAACTGCTTAACTTAGCCAGCCATGTTTATACACCATGCTAAAAGGAGCTCAGAGTTTATTTATATGTGTGAGAGAGAGAGTGTGTGTGTGTGTGTGTGTGTGTGTGTCAAAGTGAGTGAGAGTTTACCTAGCCATAGCATGCTATCATAGGGTAACTCAAATATTCTATAGCAATAAGGTGGGGGGGGGGGCGAGGTTGAGATTTGCACCTTCATAATTTGTCCTATCTAATCTGAAGCAGTGAGAAGTCAGCCAATTAATGTGTTGGGGGGGGGGGGGTCTTTGAGATTGTAATGGATTGTAAGTTTATATTGTTTGGAAATAGTTTATTTTCATTACTGTATGCCTTTTGTACATCCTGGGCTAGGCAGAGTAGACAGTGATAGACAGGATGACAGCACAGAAGCATAGCATCTCTTACATACATTATCATCCGTCTCTCAGATACTCAAAAGACTCTCCGGAGAAGGACCACAAACATTTTCAACACCAGAGAAAGAAAGAAAAAAAAAAAAAATTCATTAATTTAAGTTGGGGAGTCTTTGACTTATTACACTAGGAAGCTCATAACTCGCGACACTGCAAGCCCTGGGTCTGACACGCTGGGTAATGGTGATACTGGTGGTGGTGTAGATATCAACTTCCTCCTACAGAAGTCTGTAAAAAGAATTATGATTTTGAAGATTAAATGAGAGAGACTACCTTATCACAATTACATGCAAAATCAATAAAGTGAAATGATTTTTAAGAATAAATGAGACACTAACTTATAATTATATGCAAAATCAATAAAGTTCAATGATTTTGAAGATCCTGATACATGTGACGTCCATCTTCCCCTGCCCATCTATGTATACTTTTCCTGATACATGTGATGTCCATCTTCCCCTGCTACAAATTCACAGCAGGGTCCTTGTTCCCTCATCTGTGGAGGCAAAATTACTATTACAAACATCATATAAATGGAGATATTGATATTTTTATTGCCCTTATTATTGTACATAAATTGGTTGACATTTACAATGAGGACCAAGATCCAATAAGCTGAAGCATTAATAGGATCTACATATGTAGACAAAATGCTCAAAATTCATAATGAGCACACTTCTGGGCCAGTTCTTATCATATACCAAAACAATAACAAAATGGTTCATTGCAATCATAACATCCACACACACACACACACAGAAATTACTGCCATTCTAGAGGCACTACTGGAGGAGAATGCTGTCATCAGAAAAATGGGATGGATATGAAAAAAAAAAAAAAAATAAGAAAAAAAAAATAATTAATGAGAAAGTTTAAGCAAACAGGCGCGTTGAAGAAATAGTACATGTAGAGAAACAAAATTACTTGAAGGACTAGAAAAGGAAGTGATGATTAAGTGACATTTAGTGAAACTAAAAAAACAGACTAAGGATAAGACAAAAGACTAAGGTTATCGATGAAAAAGATGATCTGGTGAGAGATACTGTAAACAAGAAGAAATGCCTATATATAGTTATGTATGGTTTGAAGAAAAAAAAAAAAGTCATATTTGCTAAATAAGTACAAAGAGGATTGTAAGAGGCCACCAAGTTAAAATGATTTCACAAACAATGGCAGAAGAGATATTGGCAAGATCAGGGAACTTGGCAGGACTAGAGGACTACAAAGATGTATGGATAAAGAGACATCATTACACCATGTCATTATGATATGGTATTATAACGCATCAATATATCCTTACAACTTTACCTAACGAATACTTAAAACACTACCTCCATCTAGCGCATTCAAACAGACAAGGATATGCTAGGCTGTACTTTCAATATATCTTTTTAAGCAAATCCTGCAGATTCCGCGTTTCTTTTGGTGGTGTTGAGAAATAAGTGCCTCGCGGTGGCCCGAGTAGTGTGCCTTAGTGAAATGGCCACTCCTACCCCTTTAGGATTGGGACATTTTTATATTTATTCTAAGTCGATTTTATACAGCTTCAGAAACTCGTGTAAGGATTAAATAGTACAGACTCTAGCCAATAATATTCCGACCTACATAAACCCTTCCTAATGGGATTAAAAGCATCTGATTATACTCTGAACTCATGGTAAAAAGGTGTCCCAGTAATGAAAGAATTAACTATCATAGCACCTCAGTGGACTTTTCTAAATACAGTTGCCCTTAGCTGGTTTCCCCTCTTACATAAAACAGGCACAATCATAGTATTCAGAAACGCTCTGCTCCCTCATCATAACTTTTTCCAGGCCACAGATTATTGGCGGGATTTTCAATAGTATTTCTCCAGTTATTAATGTAAAAATCTTGTCAATCTGGCTCTTGAAAACGCTTTGATCATATACCACGACTATTTTCTAAGGCAACAGATTACGAGCGAGATATTCAAGAGTGTTTTTCCAGTTAATGACGTAGAAATGTTTAACCTCACTAGAACCATAAAAACACCTCGTGGCCCAGTGGGTAGAGTGATGAAATTTGGATTGGTGTGAGGGAAGAGTGGGTTCAAAACCCACTCGGAACTTGCAAAAAGATAAAATGAAATATATATATGGGAACTACAAGGACTGCCAGTGACACCTTAAAAATCCTGTCAGTTTAAATAAAACCTGAAATAGTGGAGGTGAAGCAGAAGACGAGCCAAAGTAGCAAACAAGTAATGGAAGGTAAGAGATTTAATTTGCTAAAAGGAGGCAAGACATTGTAAAAAAGGCGACACATACTACACATTAACACTTAATACATAAATACTTAAGTGTTTGCTGGGTTGGCAGATAGACAGGTAAATAAATCTGGAGATAGATACTGTATGCATTACAACATGCATGTATTGGCCTATTTCTTTTCAATACACTATGGTACACTGCCAAAACTACTCCTATATCAAGAACAGAGGCAATAGAAAGAGAATGAAAGAAATACCACAATAAAATTGCCTCTGATAATAGACAGGTAGACACAGACACTTTCCTCAGTCCTCTCTCTCCCTTTTCAATACGTACACACCTGTCACATGTGACCGAAGGCCTTTCCACTGTTCCCTTCCCCTCCCCAATCTTTACCTTGCCTCCGCTAGAAGCCATGGCGAAGAGAAAGAAGATCTGCCTTCTCTCAGCCCGGGCACGAAAGCTGAAATGACGAAGAAAGCCTGAGAAGCGAGGCAAGTAAAGAAAGAGAACCGGCTTCGCTCGCTCACTCACTCACTCACAACGGCTGTTTTCAAAGGCAACACAGATCATTACATGGGTTCTCAAGAGAGTTTTTCGTGGTAATGAGGTAAAATTAGTGTTATATCAATATGTTACTATGAGCATAAAAACAAACTAAAAAGGATATGCAACAATGACTTGTATAGAGCCTTTTGAATGTAGTGAAGTAAGGTTCGAACTGAAGGTGTTTCACTTAGTCTAGTGTTGACACATAGGCAGTAGTAGATTGGATGTAATGATACTTAAGCTAGTTAAGTAGTGACTACAAAATAAATGATAATAAGTAATGTTTATCGGTAGATAGATGTATTGATAGATACAGCAGTTATCATTAGTTATTCTATGAACACTTCCAACATTTCCCTATAAACTTGGAGACCATCAATAGACAAAATGAGGAATTGATGAGTAGATAAGATATTAGATAGAATAAAGGTTTTTTCTGTATAGTTTTCCCCTTACCTGTATAACACGTCACTGTAGGACAGTCGCTTTTAAACCGTACACTTCTTAACCTGTAACTACATTTTTGTTAACATCCCTCCCTTCTATAACCAAGAATCAGGACATATTACTGATATTTTGGGTCTTGGTCCATATAAAACTTTCTGCAACTAGCGAGATGTAAGAAGTAAGAGTCTGAAAGCTTATCTCACACTTGAGAATGAAAGACGATAAAAAAAATAGTAATAACAGTCTTTGATTATAATTATCTGGTCAGTATACGGTTGTCAAAAATGATCGACAACGTAAAATGACCACATCATTAATTGAAGAATGAGTGATGTGTGAAAGCTGAACTGGTATGAGGCGTGACTGATCTGATGAATGTAATTAGTCACTTGAGTACAAGTGTCGTTAAGTATCACACTACTGTTCATGTGTTATATTATACGCTCATCATGTGGAGTGATGATCGTGCTTGTTCTGGTTGGGATATCAGACCCATGCACCCTGACATTCACAAG
Organism: Callinectes sapidus; assembly: GCA_020233015.1. Taxonomy (NCBI): domain Eukaryota; kingdom Metazoa; phylum Arthropoda; class Malacostraca; order Decapoda; family Portunidae; genus Callinectes; species Callinectes sapidus. The sequence goes on along the minus strand of CM035185.1, from coordinate 13,712,410 downwards.
TCCCAGCAAAGATAACAGCATCACTGGTTTCCTTGTTCGTGACTCCAAGCAGTACTACATAGGGCCCAAACACACGCAGGCTGTGATAATTTAAGTGTCACATATGTCTGCTCAACAAATCACGCTATAACCACTACTAGTACGATCCTACATTGTTATTTGAAACCAATTAACGACATAAGCTGAGTTAGACCAACAGTAGTAGTAGTAGTAGTAGCAGTAGTAAAGCTTTGATTCTCTCTCTCTCTCTCTCTCTCTCTCTCTCTCTCTCTCTCTCTCTCTCTCTCTCTCTCGGGGGCTGGGTGGCATAGTTGGTTAAGTTGGTCTCGGGCCACCGGTGCTGGCGGCCGGGGTTCGAATCCTTGCCAAACCTAGTTGCCCAGTGGGAGATGTAGGCTCTCCCGTTAACCCTAGTGGTGCCATAATATGACCTAAGCTGTTGCGGCGCCTAATGGAATCATTTCCATTTCTCTCTCTCTCACGATGTGTTTTTAACATTATACTAGAACACGTAAATTTCAAAATTATGGCAACTCTAACACCATGCCTCCAGGTCGGACTGCTCCTCCAGTATCAGTTGCTTGAGAGCATACGGTGACACCACCATCATCAGTGCTACTGGTGCGACATTCAGTACAAATAAACACAATACCAGCTCCACCCTACACTTGTGTAGCCAACAGGTGATCAGCTGATCACACACTACACACTACACGCGCCACGAGCCGACCCTATAGCAAACAAGCCGAGCCCCGAGCCAGTTCGTGTAGTGTGTGGGCATCTCGAGCTGAGCCACGAGCCGCGCAATCAGGCTTGTGGCTCGGCTCGTGCTGATCTGTCACTTCCAGATATTTGGCCTGGCTTGCGGCTCGGCTCGGGTAGTGTGTGGGGGTAAAATAGCACGAGCCGAGCCTGCGGTCAGCTTAGTGCATAATGTTAACGAATGTTTCTTTTTCAGAAAGTGTTTGATGTACGACGCACTATAGAATTTCAAGTGTGATAAAAGTATATTGAAAAAAAGTGAATATGGATAATAAGGATTTTCTTATAGAATTTATTGAACTTTATCGGAGTTATCCTTATCTCTGGAAAGTGAAAAGTCAAGACTATTCAAACAAATTAAAAAAAAAACCAAGCATATGATGTCTTGGCTAAAAATCTCAACGTCGCACTAAGCCGTTCGCGCGGAGAAATGGCATTTCTCCACAATGAATCCTTTCTTTTTATAAATGGGGTCACCATTGATAGCAATTCCAAGTACGTTGATTCCTCCATTCTCAAGTAATTAGCGTAGTCTCGAGGCTCTAGTCTCAATTCCTGAATTAACTGGCCATGAGACAGTTCTCCCCTCTTCAATAGCCAAGACTTGCACCATTTAGACCTTTTTCGAGGTTGTTTAGCACTTAAGCAAATTGCAATCTCTAATAGGTCATCTGAATCTGAATCGGAGAAGTCCATGTTATCTCTAGAGAAAACACTTGCAAACTAATGCTCGGCTCGTGTAATGTGTGGAGAGGCAGAAAGCCCGAGCCGAGCCAAGCAGACTCGCGTGAGCCTGAGCCCTGCTCGCAGCTCGGCTCGTGGCGCGTGTAGTGTGTGGGGGCCTTTAGATACACAGCGGAAGAGTGGAACCAGTTCGTGCATCTGTCGCAGCCTATGACATCTGCACTTGTATTGATGTTAGGGCTGTATTAAGGCGGGTAGGGGATCCTTGTTCTGGGCGACCATACAACTATGTGCTCAATCTGATCTTTTCTAGGACAATAGGAAGCATTTCTTTACCCTATCATATGCATTCTCGTTGTCCAGAAAACCCAAATGTAATCTACCAACCTTCTTTCTCTCAATCATTTCATTCACCACAAAAAGTGATCTGCTCTCCTGCCTACCCGGAAACCATTTTGTTCTTCCCTTAACACTCCAGCTCTTTCATTTCATTTGCACAATCTTTCATTCAGCACTGCACTAAACACCTACTTTTTTCACTTCCCTTGCAGTAGTTTATATTGAGACGTTCTTACGGGATCAAATTTTTAGAATGCTCTAAATACTGAATTATTATCTTGCCATCTGTCTCTTTTCATAATACATAGGAACCATAAATTAGTAGTAAACAGCCTTAATGCTGCGGTACATCTAGCACCTGATTGTGATGGATGTTTCGCTAGTCATAATTTGTCATGAGACGTAACACAGATGTTCTACCTTATGATAATTATCTGCCATAAGTAAGAAGAATATGGCAGGTATCATGATAACGTACAAGCGTGATGGATGTTAATGTCGATATTCTTATTGTCCTCCATGCTGACATTCTATACTTAGCTGATAATCATGTTATATTAGGTTTTTTTACATGAATATCTCCTTGCTTTTGTGTATTATAATGTCCCCCCAACCTACACGTCCAGTGCGCACATTTCAAGCTTCCCATAGACGTGGGGTGCGGACGTGGGATTTTTTTCAACTCCTTCAGGTATGAACAAAAAAAGAAAATAAAGGAAACACGATATGGTGACATACAGAAAAAAAAAAAACTCCAATGATGAGTCCTGGTGATTCACATATGCGGGGAAAAGTTCAGAAAGGGATGGATTTGTTATTAGATATAGAGGGAGGAGTAAGCTCTTAACTTTTTTTTTTTTCAAACTAAGCTTAGTGCAGCTTTAGATGCAATCTTTCTTTTGATTATTTTAGGATTATCTCACACATATTTCTTCCTTTGTTGTTTATGGTATACTGTAAGTGACAGTAATAAGATGACATAATTTCAAAAGTTCTTTTGATAAATGCAAGGATGTGAACTTTCTTGTATTAAGTTGATTACTGAATAAACAAATATATGGATGTAAGTTACTTATTAATATTGTCCAATGCCACATTCTCTAATACTGTCATTACATATAAATACAAGGGAGCCTGGGGGAGCTGTGCCAATAAGGCATAGCTGTTTCATAAAATGATTGGTTGATTGCAATCACCAACAATGATTTCAAGACTTTAAGAACAGTATGGAAGTACAAACTATATAGTTGTATTATGTGCAATAACATTCATTTCCCGCATTGGAAAAGTACGTGATATCTTGTAGGAAGAGCAATAAATATATTAATTTTCGTTGTTTATTGAGATAAATGGACTACAAACGTGATATGATAGGCTGAACCTAACCAACAGAGTAAGGATGTGAACCAAGCCTTGGGAACCAGAACAATAACAGCAACTGCGGGTGAGTATGGGCATGTGGATTGATAGCAGCCCGACCCCAGCACTGAACCAGCAGTCACCTGCCACCACCTGCTGCACCACACCTGCAAATGAGAATGGTGCTTCAGAGGCTTTCTGCTGCGTAGTGGAAGATGCTGGCGTAGAAACTTTGGACTACTTCAGATTTCCTCCACTGAGCAACAATTCAGATGAGGGGAGCTACTGCCACAGGCAGCACTGAGTGGGTCAGGGGGTGGCAGGGGAACAGTCGGGCCACCAGGCTACTGTACTGTGGAAGTCAACGGAAGTGGTATTGAACTGTATGGCCAAAGGGCCTGGATGGGGGATGCGCTGAACTCTGTACAAGAAATGTGCTTTCTAGCAGGTACACTACAAATATAAAAGTGAAATAAAACAACTATGGGTAAACTGTTGCAAGCAGCGGCCTATAACATGTAAATGGTGGCATCCACCCCCAGGCCCAGCACTTCATGATTATGGTAAATCAAAAGTAAGGTAGTCTAGTCATAATTATTGCACTGATCTCATACTAAAAATGAGAGACTTACGAGAGGAAATGTTGAGTGACAGTGGTCTCGCCTGGGCCTGGCGCTTCACCTCCTCTAGTGGCCAGGTGAGGGACACAGTGGCACAGGGGGCAAAGGACCACAACAGAAATGCTCACCTTGTACAGTAATAAATATTTAAAAAAGCTTCTTTTGTATTAAAATTAATAAAAAAAATATTTTGTGACTAGCATCTGCACAAGTATCCATCAGCCCGTGTACCACTGACACCAGATGAGCCCCTCACTCTGGATGAGGGCATCACCACACCCCTCCCTCCTCTCCTGCCCGGGCCAGCCACCTTGGGAGCACATCCTTCAGTGGGGTAGTTATTGCCAAAAGGACGGTTCTATTTCTCCATAGTTAAGTATACTTTGGGAGTGGGGGTAACGAGGTGCCCTCTGGCTGAGTGCATTACTTGACAGCAAATGGCAACTGCTGAGCCATGGGCCCCAGGTCTCTTTGGCACAAGATACAGTTAGGGCACGAGCGAGACCTTGTCAGGACGCACGAGGTTCTCATTCAGTAGGATCATAAAATCAGAATTGTTTATGTGGACATGATCCTCAGTTCTGATGGTGGGACCTAATTTTTGTCTGTGATATGACATTTACAAATTTTTCACTGACAGTATCACAAGAATTCCATTACAATACATTTATCACAATAAGCAGATTTATCCTTAATCATATGGAATCACCTGTGTTATAATATCATATGCTGAAATATACTAATCCATAATATACATATTTAGAAAAAGGCACCAGTCAGGTTGAGAGACACAATGTCCACAGATACTGCCAAGACAACCTCGTACGGACAGATTAGTTGGCTGGGGTCAAGTTACCACAGAATATATACCAGCAACTCTATACTAATTTGAGTCCTGGTATTGAAAGGTTATAGTTAACAATTTAAAAAGATCTACTGTACATAGAATGATATGTGCCTATCATTCTAGTATCATCACCACTGCCTGTCACAATGCAATATAAATTTTATTTCTTACAATGTGTGTGTGCTCTTCAAGGGCACACCCCTTCCAACATTCTTATATCATGCAGGTACCAAAGCCAGCCTCACTGGCCTCCAATCAGGTAACAAAAGGAACACACATGCACAATACTTGGTATTTTCCAGGTACAAACACTGCAGGAATAATTAAGGGCCTTTGGTGAAAAAGGGACATTCAAAAGGTCCATATTTTTAATCACTCAACTGACTAAAACTAGATCTTCGTAAAAACACATCACAAGTGAATAAAACTAATTCTCCATTTGCCACTGGCTTTCATCATACCAGCAGAGCCTTGAACACTCTTCAAGAACATCCCTATAAACTTTGAAGTTTTGATTTTGTCTGCAGGTGATGCCAGTAGTGGGTTTTGCGTTTAGAGACCGCCGTCTAATGACCACTTACTGGTGAACACTACTACAGATGGGATGCCCTCCACCATTCACATTCTATCACAGGCAAGTCAAGCACTATGGGGTCCCCTGTAATCTACCCTGTACAGTGTTGCATATACTGTATATAATATATATATATATATATATATATATATATATATATATATATATATATATATATATATATATATATATATACACACACACACACACACACACACACACACACACACACAAACAAAAGTTTTCCAACGGTAATAGAGACAAATTTGGAATATATAGTTTTAAAAATTTAAGAGTTTAGAACAGGTTTCCTTATGTCATCAATGAAAGATTTATCTGCCATGAAAAATTATAATTTATAATGGAGAGAGAGAGAGAGAGAGAGAGAGAGAGAGAGAGAGAGAGA
>CM035185.1:13655000-13667099 GCA_020233015.1 Callinectes sapidus | reverse complement strand
TCTCTCTCTCTCTCTCTCTCTCTCTCTCTCTCTCTCTCTCTCTCTCTCTCTCTCGCGCGCGCGCGCGCGTGTGTGTGTGTGTGTGTGTGTGTGTGTGTGTGTGTGTGTGTGTGTGTGTGTGTGTGTGTTGTGTGTGTGTGTGTGTGTGTGTGTGTGTGTGTGTGTGTGTGTGTGTGTGCGTACGTGCGCGCTGCTCAAGCGCTAAAAGACGAATCCTAGTCAAATCATGTATGTTGTACATCTTTCCGGGTTAAGGTTCTTCCAGGCACGTAGACATATGCATTTGTGTTGCACAAGGACTATGCATGTGTATCGAGGTGTGAGATCCACTTCACAGTACTTGTATATGGCGCGGTGTCATCGGCGGCAGGGGAAAGAAGGTAAACTTTCACAGTTCTTGCTAGTGAAGTGTGAAATCGTTTTCAAATATAATAAAAGAAATATAAATTTCTGTCTTGAAAACACCTTATTAAAGTGCTACAATGCATCAAAGCCTACATCAACCTTTACTCTGCGATGTGGAAATTTAGTTAAGGATGAATACTTGTATTCAAATACTTTTGGGGGATTTTGTGTTATGAAGTCATTGCCAAGTCAGTGAAATTCGGTTGACTATCTTTTTAATGAAAACTAGAAAATATTATTGGAACAAAATGAAATCTTGTCCTTTTATAATGTAAAGCTAAGAAAAAATTACGTAAGATTACAAAATATTATCAGTGAAAATGATCTATGTGTCACTTTCATTACGGACGAATTCTTGTATTCCGGTATATTAACGCTAAACAAGACCAAGTTCGTAATGTGCTTAGAATGTAAAAGAATTGTACAACTCTTTTGTGGGCAATGAATGCGTCAAACGTTACAACATTTCATAAACTTTGTAACAAGTTAAGGCTTTTGCGATCTTTCCAGCAAGCTGAGATGCTTTCGGAACATTTGTAGCAGAGATTGCGTTTTTATCGAAGGTGACGATGGCCGCGAAAGGCATTTAAAGTAACCTCTTCTGGCTTGGAGCGACAAGAGGCCGAAAGAAGCCGTAGGTTGCATTATAAATAATTAGCAGTCAGTGGGTGAGTTACGGTCGGATGAACTGCGAGATGTGTTGGTGCTTTTGCAAGCAACTCGGCGACGCCCATACAACAAATGCCTTACCGTCTTTTACGTCTCCCTGCCCTCTTCTTTCCTTCCCGCCGCTTCCCTCCCTTTGTCTGTCCTGCTCAACCGTCTACGTACACAACCACTCGTCCCCAAACCCCACGTGAACTTCAACCACAAGAATATCCTTAACGTTTCGAGGTCTTCACGCCGGGACAACCCTACAAGCACCGTCGTACCCAAGATTTATCATTACGTAAGTTTCTCAAGGTTTCAGCTCCACCTGCCTCCTTTCCTCCCTCCTTCCACGCCCTACCCCCCCCCCTCTCTCTCTCTCTCTCTCTCCCGCGCGCCGCCCTGCACCCTCTCCTGTTGCCTTCACCTCCCTACGGACCCTTCCCTTCTCTCCTTCCTCCAACCCCCCTCCCCACACACGTTCTCTTCTAGCACTCCTCCCCCTTAAACACCCCTCCTCTTCTCTCCTACTCCCCTCTCTGCCTCAACTCTAGCACCCCAGGTGATGGTGGCTGGCAGTGTTATTACGGCCCCTAGCGAGGTGGAGGGCGCTATTATGTGCCTTCAATCCACCTGAGCAAAAACGCAGTACATGGACGTCCTGTCTGATTGCACGACTGCAAGCAATGGTGCCCATGGGGAGAGTGAGGTTTATGAGGGCTACCATTAACGTATTTTTTGAAAACTACGTCAAATATGCTGCAAACTTTCAAGTGAGAATCAAAGAGCGGCGAAATGGTAATAACAAAAGGATGAAAGGCAAGGGAAAGAAATTAAGGGAAAGTGAGGTGTTGGCTGTGGGGAGAGAAACGAGTGCTTGCCATACCCTTCACCCGTCACGGCTGGAATGCCGCCTGGAAAACGCCAGCGGGCTAAGCGCCGGAAAGGGTACACTGCTAACGAGCCGAGTACTCCCTGGTCATGGCGAGACACGAGGGACCTCACGCGCCTATGTCAGGTGCCCCGGGACGTGTGGAGAATCATGGAAGATAGGAATACAGATCAAGTTTACTAACCAAACTAATAAAATGCTCTTAGGTTTCTCTCATATTTTCGACGATAACAAAAATTTTCCCAAACGATTCATTTCGGTAAACATTTCCTTCCATTGCATAGTATGTCTAAAGTCTTGGATCACGAAGAACGGTTCCTGACTGTTTCAAGCAAGCAGGCTCCTGACGCTCGGCGAGCGAGAAGCGGCCAGGCAGGTGGGGTGACGCAGCTCCGCCACGCCCGCCCGTAACCCCGCACTCGGTGCTCCTATGGTTCTCTCGCCTCACATTCTTCCTCCTAAGTAACGATTCACTTCATTCTTTACTCCGCTTTGCCTTAAGATCCAGTTTCCTTTACCTTAGCTTGCCTCTAGGGACGGCGGGTGGGACTCTGCGGTACTCAGCTCATGGTGTCCTTGGCTACGTAAAGATGGCATTCCTGTCTTCTGCCGCTGGCTCGGCGGTGGAGCCGCGCATCAACCATTTACCCCTCCACATGATGACACACCATGACAAATCAGCGATGCGATGTATTCCTCCTCTTTTAATATAGAGATGCATAGCAGAGACGGGCTGAGCCCATCGCCTCTGTTGGCACTATGAAGGAGTTGTGAATGATATCGGTGGTAAACCGCGACGAGCATCAAGGCGCGGCACCACCAATGCACACACCTGACGCACACACGGCTTTCGTTGTCTCCTTTTTACCTTTGCTCTACACACATGATCTTTCACGGACAGAAGAAAGCATATATATGTTGATTATAAGAATTCTTCGAATCACACGGCATGTACGTAAGTTTTATAGCAAATATGCGGTAAATATACAAACAGCGGTGAATTTGTATATATAGACGATTATGCTGCTACATACACATCTTGAACTAACAGAAAGGAGGGAAAAAATAAATTTTACATAAACTTGATCTTTATGAATAAATAGCTAACGCAGTATATACTTTGCGAATTAGAAAGAACAATACTTCTCAGAAAAGTTATCAAGCTTCAGTTATGTGTAATAGCTGTTGGCAGGACAACAAGCAACAGGGAGGTATTTTTCTTGGGACGACCTCACCGACAGCCGAGGGATCCCCTTGGCTCACTGTACTTAATGGGCGAGGAGTAATCGGAGACCGGGCTCAGCCATGCCATCACAAGCCAACGGAGGATAACGAGCAAAGTCAGAATATTATTTATTTCTGGCGAGAAGAGCAACTACTAACGTTACGCCTCGCTGCTCCCTCTCCTCTCCTAACCCTCCACATCCCCAAGCAACTACCACCCCTCTCTTCCCTACCCCCAAACACTGTAGCCCCCTCTCTTCCTCCGCAAGCAACTGCCGCCCCTCTTCTCTCATAAGGAACTGGTACCTCTTTCCTCCCTCCCTCCTTCCCCCATGCCTTCACAAGCACTGCACCCTTCCTCTCCCGTCCTCCCAAAAGCAAATATCCGCTCTCCTTCCCTCCCTCCGTCCCTCCGCAAGCAATTGATACCTCTTCTCCCCCTTTCCCCAAGCAAATGGTACCCCTCCCATTCCTCTCCCTCGAAGCACTGTAGCTCATCCTCTCCCCTCCTCCAAAAAGGAAATATCTGCCTTTCCTCCCGCTCTCCCTTCACCAGTAATTGATACATATCCACCCCCCCACCCACTGCCACTGCTACCTCATTTCTATATGCAACTCGTTTCCCTACCATACCACTCTGTGCGTGCAACGGGCCGCCCTCTCCTCCTTTCTTTACAAGCAATTGCAGCCCCTCCCTCCCTGCCCCGACAAACAACTGGTGCTTTCCCCCCAACCACCCAGCAAGCAACTAATATCCCCTATTTCTCTCCCATCCACTGTGAGCAACTGTTGCCGCTCTAACCCCCCACGCCTCCTCCAATCCTCCCCACACACCTGGCTATCCCCCTCCCCGTCCACTTCTTCCTCCCCCTGCATCCCTTGCAGCGGCGGCAGAGACAGACGCCCAAGGCAACACTCTGCAGGTTACAAGTGTCCATTAGCCGCAATATTTCAGCCACCTAGAGTGAAGTGTGCTTGCGACACCCACGAGACGCCGCAACACACCGCCAACACGCGAAAAGTAAAAGATCGCTCAAGAAAGACAAGAGGTAGTGAAGACATATTGACCCTAAATAATTTAATAAGTACAAGGGGACGTCATCAGCGAATGAACGACGCTGTGTTAGTGCAAAAGGAGAAAGAGTATGGCGAGACAGGGATGGAAAGCGGAGGAAAAAAAAGTGATGTAGAGTACAAAAAAGATATGAGGATGAGTAGCAAAGCGGATGCTTCGTGTAGGTGTGCAGCGGGGCGGGAACTTGGGGCGCCATGCACTTATAGCAGAGGGGTGAGGTGGACGAGTCCCCTGCCAGCAAGCAACGCGGCACTGACTTGACGGACAATGACAATACGAGTATAGGAAGAATGAGGGCGATGACAGTCGTTTGCTATACTTGTGTCCATCTGTCCGCCTGTGTCCAGCGAGAGCATGACTCGTTACCATAATGACACGTTAGGTTTTCCTCCTTCTCTCCCAGAACGAGTACAATACGAGGCTCCCGGCCGCTCTGAGTTCCTTTTGTCTGTTCATGCAAGCCTCAGAGAAAAGGTGGGTGGGGTGTACGGCAGGGAGAGAGTGCCGGGGGAGAATGGGGAGGAGAAGATCGGGAGGGAGAAGGGGAAAGGCTTTGAGAAAAATTTGATTAAAGATGCCGGAATTTAATCCACTTTGCACACACGCACACACGCACACATACACACATGAGGTTGTTGATTGTCGAAAATTTACCTCGAAAAACCTAGGCGATAGGAGCCGTGAAAATGGGCGCTTCCGTGCGAATTGCAAGGGATCTCCTGCCATATTCTCCTCCTTTACCTTCCCTCCCCTCTTTTATCACATCCTCTCTCTCCTCACGTTCCTCCAATATCCCTCTCCCATTACCTCCAATTCTCTTAGTTTCCTCCCACGCCCCTCGCTCTCCTCTCGTGTCTTCTTTCATCCAGCATTATCCCATCTCTCTCCTCTCACGTTCCTCCAATATTCCTTTTCCATTACCTCCAATTCTTCACACAATCATCAAGACCTTACTGGCCCTTTGGGGGATCGCCGTCCATCGCTTCGAACCCTTCCAAGCGGCGTAGATCTTGTTCCGGCGCCGGTGGACTAAGGGTGTAGAAAAATGCGATTAAACCACGGGAACAAAAGAAAAAAAAGGACGGACGGAGAGGGGGAAAAATATGTAAATGAATAAAGTAAATCAATGAAAACTGGTACATTAAAATATCATTCGAAAGAAGAAAATTGTAACAAAAAAAAAAAAAAAAAAAAAAAGGAAAAAGAGTACAACCCCACGAGAAGAGAATTAACCCAGGTCAGCTTGCACTGCACTATAGTAAAAGAGTAAACAAAACTCTCCATAAAATACAAGTTGTGGTGCTTGTGAGGAGTCGCACAAGGCGGTGATATCATTTGCCGACATGCACGTCTTACTTAACGAAGGAGACATTAGAAAGGAAGCAAAAGAAAGAAAAGACAGGTAAGGAAGAATGAAAGGGACAAAAAAATATATGAAAATTGTGTCTTGAGTATCAGGTAAAATATTTAAACAGCGGGAGGTTATAGATATAGAGCGAGCGAAACTATAAATAAATGTTGAATAGTTGACGAAAAAGGGGAGAGAGAGAGAGAGAGAGAGAGAGAGAGAGAGAGAGAGAGAGAGAGAGAGAGAGAGAGAGAGAGAGAGAGAGAGAGAGAGAGAGAGCATATACATACATACACAAGATATGTTGGCGTTGGCGGCGCTTTGGCAATATGAGATAACTTTAAACCTTATAGTGATCTCGGGACACCTTGCAGACAGCGGGAATATTGCACAACTTAAACATGAAGGATCAGGTCTGCATTAAAACTAGCTCTACGCCCACCATAAGAAAGTTTTATCGCCGCCTGCAGGAGTCACGACCTGCGTGCAGGAGGAGGAGGAGGAGGAGGAGGAGGAGGAGGAGGAGGAGGAGGAGGAGGAGGAGGAGGAGGAGGAGGAGGAGGAGGGGGAGGAGGAGGAGGAGGAGGAGGAGGAGGAGGAGGAGGAGGAAAGACCACGACAAAGGTATTTATTTATAATAGTGGAAAGCAATGTAAAAAAAACTTCGTGCTGAATCCTTTCCAAACGCTTGTCCATCTTCGCGCGAAGCCAAACAGGTACATATATGAATACAAATATGATTAAGTAGTAAGGCAAGTAATAAATACTCCAGTTCTTTTCACGAAGTTTGCCTAATGTATGATTAAGCGCGTGGCGTTCATTCATCTTCCTCGTAGTACAACATATATAACCTGAAATACAAATGTGCGAATAAAACCCACCGAAACATTTCAGTGTACAAATAGGTGGACGTGTGTACGAATAGCTGCCATTGAGTGAGACACGTAAACACACACACACACACACACACACACACACACACTAAAAAAAAAAAAAAAAAATACCCCAAACATACAAGACAAGGACAAATGCATGGTATACGCGGACACCAGCATCAACATTCATACACTAACACAAGTATACTGATACACAAGCACTCATCCGCTCGTACTCACGTTCACACACAAACATTTCTTACCCATGCACAAACACACCAGTATAAAATTCCGTCAGATATTCGTTTTCTTCATAACAGTCGCGTACCATGAATATAAAACTACCCGGTGAAGGCAGGGCCGACATCCTAGAACAGACGGCATATGCACTTGCAGCCTCCCTTCATCCTGATGCATATGCAGTTTAATTTACACTCTTGCCTCGTATCCAAAAAGGCCGGCAATTCGACAAAATATTCATCCTCTGAGCTGCAACATTTTCCCTCGCCTATTTGAACTTAAAATGCAAATTAAAAATTTTGACTCAGCAATTAGCAGATCTTTGGATTGATTAGTGTGTCGGTGCTTGCCGATGCTTGCAAGTTTCCTGGTGTGTGTAAAATGTATCTAACAAAAGCAGCACGATGCATTTTCCAACCCTAGAACCTCTTTCGCTGTTTTCACAATATAAGGGTCGCATTAACGTGCCTTTGTACCGCACTGAGCTAAACCGAGTGGGACGACCGACCTGTTTGGTTTTATTTGCAAGGGGACAAAAGACCCTATTGTGTAAAGACGCGGGGACGGTTGGGGAAAAAAAAAATAAGAGTACTGAAATACCTTGCAGCTCACCACATTCTTGGGTACGAAGGGAATTGAGAAGTAAAAAAGAAAAGAAAACATATGTCGGAGGGCATTATACAGGGATCGTAAACTGCGGCACACGATGGACTAATAGGCGCGGATATAAAGCCTAAGCTCGGAGGTATCCAATTTGTCTCAGGCCAACCCCCCCCTCCTCTTCCCTCTCCCGCTCCACACTCTCATTACCGACCAACGAGGCAGAACTGGCGTTATTCTGAGGAGAGCAGTCACTCAAACTAGTTCCGTGGTGTCCGATGGGGAAATTAACCGTAACTTTATGGAAAACAGAACCTCCAGAAGCCCCCACCCAACCCCATCCCGCCCCGCCGACACACGCACGGCTGGAACGGCGCTGGAAACAAAGAGGAGCGCCGTCCATACATGCTTCCCTAAAGATACGCTTCCCTGCTGATGGAGAGGAGGGAGGCTGACGAAGGGACGGGAAGGAGGAGGAGGAGGAGGAGGAGGAGGAGGAGGAGGAGGAGGAGGAGGAGGAGGAGGAGGAGGAGGAGGACGACCTGCCTGCTGTAGTGCTCATTTTTAAGAGGTCATCGACGACTCAACAACTAGGCATTTCATGAAGCTCTCTCAAGGGACTATTGGGGAGGAGGAGGAGGAGGAGGAGGAGGAGGAGGAGGAGGAGGAGGAGGAGGAGGAGGAGGAGGAGGAGGAGGAAGGAAGGAAGACGACGATGAGGGGTGGCCTGCCGTGTGCCCTGGGTACGTGGAGAGTATGGTCGGATCAAGGGGTCACGGCAACAGGGTTCATTGGATGCAGGGTGAGGAGGGGACCAGTGGATGTTGGGAAGTCGGGTGAGTCTACCACAGTAGGACATGGCTCCTTGTGATGGATAGGTATCGGTGTGTGTGTGTGTGTGTGTGTGTGTGTGTGTGTGTGTGTGTGTGTGTGTGTGTGTGTGTGTGTGTGTGTGTGTGTGTGTGTGTGTGTGTGCTCTTTCTCTCTCCCTCTTGTCATGTGTAAGGGGCGATGGAGGTGCGGGACTGTGTGGTGTTCCTCGAATGCGTAATATACTTTAGTCCTCTTGGTTGGACGCAGCATCACTTCCCCTTCACAACAAAGCTGGTTAACATGTGCTCCTACCTGACCACTGGCAGAACCTGCAGATGGGGAACCGGCCGCCACCGTCGAGCAACACCATACAGGCCACCTCAACGAAACAGGCTTCTTTCTCCTCACTCCCAGAAAAACAAGATTATGTTTAAGCACAATGACCACGATCACCCACGGCCATTGCTCTCTCCACTCGTTTTGATGTTATCACTGACATAAGCTGACTCTACCCCTCCCCTGGCGCCCTTGCCCTTCCTCTACCCACCCCGGCCAAGGCGAGAAGCAGGGAGGGCGGGAGGGAGTGTAGGGCCAGCTGGATGCACCCGAAGAATGGGCCTCTCAGCTCATACAAGGCATCCTTTCACCGCAAGACTCGGGCTCTGCTTGCATCTTTATTGTTTCAATCTAGACCAATTATCGCTTCAGATCTACTGAATGAGCGTTTTCAAAACTGTTTAGTACTCTAAAATTAATATATAGGATACTATGTCGCCCATAGTTGGTGCCTGCACATGGATTATATGTGTGTGTGTGTGTGTGTGTGTGTGTGTGTGTGTGTGTGTGTGTGTGTGTATGTGCGCGCGCGCACACACACACACACACACACACACACACACGATAAAAGCGATGGGATGGCAATAATATTGTGTATGATGAGATGGCCGTCCATGGGATTGGTGGGCGGGCCGGGCCTTAGCTCGGCGGGCGGTGTGTACCTTGGGCAGCGGCGGGGCGTCAACAGCCCGCCACTGATCGCATCTCAACTGACCCCCGGCCTCGTCACGGCCCCGCTCCCCCACGCGCGGCCACTCCCTATACGGTCTTGACAGTGACTAGAGACGCTTGGGTGTAAATATTTGCACCAACACCTCTTCCATCTATATATAATTGATATGGGCGTGATAGTGTGCCTGTGTTAAATTTACGGATTCAGTACGTGATCAGGTGTCAATATCATAAGTATCTTCACAATCGCTTTATTTCTGATTTATTTCTTTAATTATTTACCTATTTACCTTCTACGTGAGTGACATGAACAGTGATCACAAACAGCCATTTAGCGTTCTACAGGTAAGCTAACGTATTCTTTCTTGAGAACACTTGCCAGCCAGTGCTATATGGATAGCTGATACATAGCATGCATCAGTGTATCACAGTGTGCGTCAGTGTAACAACAAAATATTGGAAATTTATTGCAAAAATCGCAAGAACACTAAGCCAAAAAAAGTCAATGATAAAATGTTTAAGACAAAAATGTGTGACAAACGAAAATGAGTCTCGTGAGGTAAGTACAGCGTTCACTTGGTGTTCTTGTCCAGTCTGGCCGGCGGCAAGCAGCAAGCAGTGCTGCGAAGCGAGGGCCACCACCGATAAGGCCAGACTGGCCCTCGTCGCTACCTACCGACGCGCCTCCGCTTCCGTTCCCTCGCCGACTATTTTACTCATGTCGATTGCATTATTAGTATTACTATTATCATTACTGTTGTTGTTATTATCATCATCATTAATATTTCACGGCGTTGGATAGTACTCTTTCTACTATAACAAGTTTTGCATGGCATTAACTTCTTCTACAAGTTTAAGCCGTCGCTACATTGTAACTACCAGCGCCACTATATTCGCCGTTATTCACCTATGGCCATAACACAGTTTTTAGTACAAGGCTCTGCCTATTATTAAAACAGAATCGCAAACTGTAAGCACCAGGTTTATTTACTGACTTATTTTTACAGATAAGATTATTCAGTTTAGAGCTGCAAGAACGGTTTACTTGCTAGAATTTCGTGAGCTCACGACTCCCGGCAGACCGCGCGTGCAGAAGCGTATGCAGCGTTTGGTCCTGGGTGGCGTCTCCCTCCTTTCCTCCCCTCCATCCCAACACGACCCTGACGGCCCCCGGCTGGCCATTACCTGACCGCCACCTTAAACACCGAGACCTCTCTTCCTTCGGCTTCCTTTACCGATGCATTTGTAAGGAAGATTCTGACCTAGATGGACGCGCATTCTTAGCATAGCAATCTTTTCGTCTCAATTATTATATTCATTGAGCTCTTTGTCACTTCCCGTGCGGAACAGTCAGCAATTTTTCTTCTTTATTATTCTGGGTGGTGTTTGCAGGGCCTCCACTGCCTCCCACTGGAACGGTACTGCAGGCGTTCTGGATGACACATCACCGCTAAATTCCTCCAAGCGTCGAACAGTAAGCGGCGTCTATTAAGATGTGAAATTAAGCCTGAAACATTTTTTTTCAGATATCATTTACATTATAATTATCACTCGATTTTATTACGATGAAGAGAAACTACGAATCCCGTTTCAAGAGATAACACCTACCAAAAAAGAGAAAACATCCAACAAAATTTTTTCTTTCATAAAACGGGTGTTGCAAGTTATATAATATACTCCGCTGCCCTCTCGTCCCCTCCCCAATACCTCTCGCCTCGCCCAGCCAGCCTGCAAGCCTACCTCCTGATGTACCGCACACCAGGTACCGCCTGTGTCAAGTTCGGTAACACGACTTAAAACAAACACTCGTTCCTTCCAGTCATAAACGTAAGTTGCTGTCACCTGAGTGCAGCAAAGCCACTGCTATCATTACCGACATATTTATCATGCAGACAATCAGCGTCTATGTTTGCCGGTGTGTGAGGTGGTGATGAAGACATTATACACAGCTTGTCATCTTGGTACGGGGGAGGGGTAAGGGGAGGGAGGGTGCATGTGGGAGGAGTACCTCTAAGGAGGAGGAAGGATGAGGGGAGCGAGTGACAAGGAGTAAGAGAGAGAGAGAGAGAGAGAGAGAGAGAGAGAGAGAGAGAGAGAGAGAGAGAGAGAGAGAGAGAGAGAGAGAGAGAGAGAGAGAGAGAGAGAGAAACTGCCACCAAAAAGTTCTACACGAAAACACCAATGAAATATCACGTCTCCATTAGCGTTGTGGCATCAATTTGAGTATTGTAAGGTTCCGAAAACACCGTGAGGAACAGTAGTTTTAAATAACGCTGACAGCAACATAATCTTATCCTAACGTATAAAAAAAAAAAAAAAACATTACTAAACGACACTGTCATCAACTTAACGTAACATTGGGTTACTGAAAGTGCCTGTCCTGGTTTGCACCGACGGAGCGGCCAGCGCGTGGAGGCGGTGGTGGCTCGGTGAGTGTGGACCCCCTGCACGCTTTCGCCCAAGTGCAGTCGGACTTGGAGGTTTATAAATAGTCAAGAAGAAAAAGGATAAGAATAAGAAGAGAAAGAAGAGAAAGAAAACAGAGGAGTAGCACACACACAAAAAATGACGGGCTAGTTAAGCGGTCTCATGATACATAATTGCTGTGGTCACACCGCGTTCTGTTTTGTATGCCGAGTTACGGTAGGATAAAACACTAATTGTATTACTAATTTTACACAGAGACAGTAATATTTCTTTCTATATACCTTGATGATATTAATTTAGCAGCCAACAAGATATATCATTGTAATCAGCGGATCTGTTCATAAAAAAGAAAGAAAAGAAAAAAAAAAAACCAATAATAATTAAAATGAGTACACTGGTGTGTGTGTGTGTGTGTGTGTGTGTGTGTGTGTGTGTGTGTGTGTGTGTGTGTGTGTGTGTGTGTGTGTGTTGCTGTGTGTGTGTGTGTGTGTGTGTGTGTGTGTGTGTGTGGCTGTGTGTGTGTGTGGGACTCTGTGTGTGTGTG
>CM035185.1:13653448-13654585 GCA_020233015.1 Callinectes sapidus | reverse complement strand
TATATATTAAATACACACATGTACAGTGTGTGTGTGTGTGTGTGTGTGTGTGTGTGTGTGTGTGTGTGTGTGTGTGTGTACAAATAGGACTATCTACAATGATGTGTTTCTTCACACGAACCGTATTGTCGCTGAACGACGACGAAGACGTTATAACGATTCATCAGTGAACTGTAAGACCACGTACCAGTTTGAGAAGCAGCAACAGAAGCAACAGCAGTAGTAACACAGTAAACCTTCCCAGCTATAGTGTTCAGAGCAGTGTCGCGGCCAACAAGCCAGCGCGGTGTTGCCGTTTGTTGTCCTGCTCACTACTGCCTCACTCGTCAGTGCGTGCGGCGGAGCGCTGACACCAGATGCAGGGAGGCGCCCGTTTAAGTGATATCAATAGACACAACCAAGCTCCGCTGCTGCTCAACAAACACAACAGAAGTCGAAGAAGGTATATTCGCTCACTTCCTTGGCTCCTCCCGCCGCTACAGTTACCTGTGCCGTGTCTTCGGCATGGATGTACTGCACGCACGTGAGCCACTACTCCCCTTTCTGGAGACGTGCTAGTGAGGGGAAGACGAAGACTCTTGTAATGATTTCCTTCGTCTCCTCTAGCACAACCCCTCCCATCATGGATCCGGATATCGATGCCAAAAGCAGAGTGACAGTTTGCAAGACGCTGCCCCCCCGCGGCGGCGGACACCTGCACGGCTTCTCCTGCCGCGGAGCACGTTACATCCCGCCGGCAGGTAATTCCAACCTTTGTCAGAAAAGAAGAAAAAAATAAAAAAGAAAATTGAGAAAATGCAAGCACTAAATCACCTGATCATACACCAGAGCCTCTAGTGACCATCTGCTACTGGGACATTTCCTCGTGGAGTGCACGTCACCGCTTCATTTCCTCGACACTAATACTATCATCGTCACCACCACCAACATGGTACAGATGGTGGTGTGTCGTCACATTTGGGTACAGCCCGCGGCAATTTGTTGTTCCGCATTCACAACTTGGACATAAGCCAATAAGGGAACTACTGCCGCTAGGGGTGCTAAGTTTGTGCCTCTCACTATCCCCGTGGTCAAGCAGCGCGGCTCTGCTCCCCTTTCGCCTCTTGTTGCGTTGGTGCCACGAAAAAAGGAAAAAAC
>CM035185.1:13638448-13650948 GCA_020233015.1 Callinectes sapidus | reverse complement strand
ACTGTGAAGGGCTGCGACACTACCTCCAAATGTTGCTTTGTACACTTCAGGTAAGGACCATGACTGTGTATGCAATGTTGTCGTATACACCAAGTTTTCACAAGCTCATCTAAAAAATCAGATGATCATAACATGTCGCCTATAACTGGAAATCATATATACATGTACATTATATATATATATATATGTGTGTGTGTGTGTGTGTGTGTGTGTGTGTGTGTGTGTGTGTGTGTTTTACAACGGTCTTAAGGATCCTATGCTGGATCTGTAATCGTCACCTGTAACCCTCTCGGTGAGAGCTTAGAGCTCATACAGTCCGATCTATGGGGAAGGACAAGATCCTCTACGCCCCATACACCCAACCCCTCGCTCAAGGAGGACAGTAAGTGCTCGCTCATCAGTGACAACCTTTAGCACCCTGAATGGCACATGAACCTCGGTTTGCCAAGTGGCAGGCAAGGGCATTATCACTGAACCAACGACCTGTGTGTGTGTGTGTGTGTGTGTGTGTGTATGTGCGTGCGGGCGCGTTTATTTTTTATTTTATTTATTTTTTATTTATTTTTTGTCTTTTTAGTGTGTGCGCACGCGTGCCTGTGTGTGGGCTTTGACTCGCTCGTCGCTTTAAACTTTACAAGGGACTGAAAGGAGCACCTCAAGGTGGAGTATCTATGCGCTAACCTTCACTGTTTAAGCAACACTTTCTCAATAGCAAATATAACGTACTCATAAACAAATACCAAATAATTATTGTCACTGTTTACTGGAACAGCCACTGCCGAGTGATTACAAAAACCTGGCAATATAACATCATAAAAATAAAAACTTTTAAATAAATTTATCTATGTGGAAATTTAAATTTACGTTATTATTGACTGCGTGCCTTCACGGTCAAGCGATTGATATAAAATCTCAAGTACTACTGTGTGTATTATTCAAATTTGTATTGATAAGCAAAGCGATGATGATGACGATGATGATGATGATGATGATGATGATGATGATGATGATGATGATGATGATAATAATAATAATAATGATAATAATAATAATAACAATAATAGTAATAATAATAATAATAATAATAATAATAATAATAATAATAATAATAATAATAATAATAATTACAATAATAAATGTAAAGATGCATAAGTGGATAATCAAAACACTATAGACAAAAAGATGTATATCAAAAAGGAAGATGAATGTCAGTTTGAGTGGTGGGTGCACCGTAAATTTCAGACATGGAAAAGAATCGTGAAGTCACTTAGTGTTTGCTGTTGTATTGACGCCGCAGACTGTTTATCTATATAAATTATAATTGATTGATCGATCTGTAATCGATCTTTTAGTGCCTTTCTCGTAAATGCAATTATACTGCTTTCACAAGCTGACTGGAGAATGACTATTTCTACTATATCTTCATACAAAATGATATATATTCTTAAAGAAAATAAATGCAATTATATTCATCGGAAAGTAAAGCAACCAACAAACCATGAAACTTGTAATCGCACACATGTTCAAACACATTTACATTCATTATGTACTACAGTATAACAGTCCAATAAACATTGATTTTTGGGGGGGGACCAAAGAAGGAAAAAAATTCAAACTCCAGATATGAGAAAATAATCTCTTAAACTTCACCTAGTGGTCCAGCATCGTTGCCTACACAAATTAACATTATTCTACATGTTTGCGCCGTTTGCCTTGTACTTGGTCCCCATATCACAAGTTTTCCTCCTTGCACCAACAAGCCTCTAGTGTTAGTGCTCTATAATACTCTTCAAGTGTACCTATGATGTCTTTGCTTCTTGCATTAGACGTGAGTAATGTCATGATATATAATGCACGGTACGGTAACCTGTCCGTTCAGGAACATGATGTCTGTAACACTTACTCGAAAACAGTGATAATGAGTTGTATCAAAACAAAGCAACAATGAAAGTTACATGTCTAAAATACAACAAAGAGATTGTATTCCTTCTTACAGCAGCAACGTGTTTTCCTTATGAGATGAAATTTACTATATCTACATAACGTTGTTATGTCTTGCTGTTTATACAAAAGCTAAGTTGTGTAACTTCGGTGAAATAGCTCGTGAAAAGGTAATAACTGGAATATTCCTGAATGTACATAGGCAAACTTTGCTCAGAAACATGACACTGTCACTCTTGGAGATCATAACATAACAGTGCTTGTGTCTACTCCACATCAAAATAGCAAAACAAGAACTAAGAAGTTTCTACAAAGCCATATTTGATGCCATGCTTACCCATAAAAGAATTATGATGTGAGAAATAAGTTTTGACACTAGGAACAATAAGTCTCATGAGCCAACTATTGGCATTAATTGTTGACTAGTTATGCTTGAAAATGGAACGGTAAAGAAACTTATGTATTCTCACGTTACCTTGGTCTTCTAGCACTGTGGACTCAAGACCTTGGGAAGGTGAACTTGTTGAAGCTAATGTTCATAAGTACACTATTGATAAAAATCACTCTTAGTTACAAAGTTAATATCCTCTGAAATGAAATAGTTAAAGAGTTAACTTTTCTACAAAGAGTACTGCCACTAAACACATCACACTCACTTTCACAATTGCCACCTCTTTCTCATCATGGCCTGGTATCACTTCAAGTATGCTATGTTTTCACTAACTCAAAAAGCATTATCTGCTTGAGCCTTGTCAATATTCTATTAATTCTAAGGAAATGAAGAGTATAAGAGAATATTTGTACCAAATAAAAAAATACAAGTACCTGTAATGCCAATGGGTAATGGATCACTAGCAGCAGAAAGCATCAAGCACTCTTCTGTAGGGCCGACGTCCCTCCACCAACACCAAAACTTGAAGAAACTGGATAATTCTTGACAGGGTAATGGTTAAACCACACAATGTCAGGTGGAGTTCACAGGTAAGTTGTTCGATCAAGTGATCATACTATCATGAGCTTTCTGTAACATAATCATGGTGCATGAGAGTATTCTCAACACAAAGTTTTCGCTCACTAAACTATTGAAAAAACTGACACAAATGTACACCACTTTTGCACAATATCCTTCGGAACAAACTCAGTAACTAGAGGAATGTGAGACACTGCGTTAGAGACCCACTAGAGCACAAGTTGTCACTGAGGTTGTCGCGGGAGCGAGAGCGTTGCAGCAAGCATCCCCCTGGACTAGTGGGCAGCGGGGGACTGGCTGACGGCGGTGGGGAGCGCGGCCTCACTGTAGTGCTGGCACAGATACCACTCACACTCTGCTTGGCTGGCAGCCTGCCTGTGTGCTGCCTCCTCCTCACTCTCACACTTCTTGTCACCTCCACTCAGCAATCAATACAAGCACAGCACTGTCTGCTTGCAGGAGGCATAGAGGGCCTCCCAGGAGAGCCACGAGTGCTCGGTGCAGGTGGTGGGAGAGTTGTGGATATTGTGAGCGCGAGTACGTACTGTGAGTGCGAGACACCTGGTAGCGGACGCATGCAGTAGCACCACCACCAGCAGCGAGCTCGGCGCGGCACTACTCACCTTGGCCGCTGCAACACTGCAGCACCAGTGCCGCGTCCACCGCCTCACAGTATCTCTGCACGCAAAATACTACGCTCAACCCGCGCCAACACCGCGTTACCTGCCTTCGCCATCACCGCGCAAGCACGCCGACCATCGCTTCTGCTCCGCCTGATGAATGCAACTTCAACCGCCGCCACCCTAACACGATTGGGCTCGTCTAGTCTACCGTAGTAAGAACAAGCTCCTCAAGTTTACTGACCCCACTATCGGATGTTTTGATGACAATACTACGATACGTACATGATGTCTACAGTACTTACGGACATGTTGGTACAGTTTAAGCGTTAGGTTAACATTGCATTGTCAGATATTCTTGAAAAGCACGACCTCCTTCATCTAGCTGCATCTCTTTGAGGCCTCTCAGATTTTCCCATAAGAGGATGAATAAAGACAAATGCCGATCGTTCAATACCCTAAAAAGATGACTGGAAACCCTTTTCGTAGCACCCGAACGCTATAATCTGAACTTTTATGTTCACTGCAAAATGTAAATATAGAATGAGACCGTTCCTCTATAATGTACCCTAGAGTACACACACGTATCTTTTTCGGGCTTTAGTGAGAGAGAGAACATGTTTCTCACACCTGTCACAGATGTTTAGTTTACCATGACCATACATTCCAGCCTTCGCTCATAACGTGTAGCTGACATTGCTTAAATCTTAAGAAATAACCGAAGCTACCGGGAGTCTGACGCCACCGAACATCTAAGAGGCCTATTACAACTCCAAGAAATATTTATTACAAAATTTCCTAAACACAAACACGATACATAAGTAAATGATTCCCTATATAACATGTAATACTTCATTACACTTCATGGCGAGGATCAGTTGAAAAAATACTGACGCTAAAATTCATGATGAAGATGTGATGGAATGTAAAGCCTGGCAGCCCCCACCATACAGGCCTGGACCAGCGGCGGAGGGTGGCAGGGCGCATAAAAATACCACATATTATTAGAACATTCTCCAGCTCATTAAGAAACATTTTCAGTGATGTAATACTTTTAGCATACAATATACTACATCTCATGATAAAGTAATGTGCAAAACAATACTCCAAAAATATCAAACATGAATGTGAAAGTTATTCCGCCAAGAGTTAGACTGCAACTCTTTATATGTCAACATCCGCGTATGGGCTACACGTGGTGACCAGGCGGGGAATTATGGCTTGCTATGGGATCCCGCCACCGTACTCCAGGCAGCGGGGTTTTAACTGCGAGAAATTATTGCCCTCCAGAGAGAAAATATCAACTAGCCCCGAGAGGAAAAGTGTTGTTATATTGATAAAGGATGAACCACGGCCCCCAGCTGATTGATGATGCGATGAGATACTGACGATCACTAACATGGTCTTTGGTATCAAAATATTTCAATTATGTTATGTAGCATAAATACTACATTATGAAAAGCGTTCATAAAAAGAGGGGATATTTGAAAAAAGTAATGACTTTTTTCTACCAACGTGTTTTGCTTTTCATTGCTATTGTCAAAGCCTTCCACACACACACACGTAGTGTAGTGGTTAGCACGTTCGGCTCACAACTGAGAGGGTTCGAATCCCGGGCGCGGCGAGGCAAATGGGCAAGCCTCTTAATGTGTATCTTGCCCCTGTTCACCTAGCAGCAAGTAGGTACGGGATGTTGTGCCCTCGCTGTCCCGGTGTGTAGTGGGTGATGTGGTTTTAGCCCTACCCGAAGATCGGTCTATGAGCTCTGGCTGGGTGACCAGCAGGAGACCGCGACAGTGAATTACACACACACACACACACACACACACACACACACACAGGTAGCTCTTGCACCCTGCCTTAGCGAACCACGTTGTGCATGGAGGGGAAGATTCTTTGGCGGTGACAATGCCTAGAAGCTACAATGACCAGGCTCAGCTTCACACCCTCTGGTCATGTGTATTCATGAAAAAAGAGGGGAAAAAGGCGAGAAGAGTGACTTGGAGAATCTATACCAGCGCTGACCGCATGGGCCACTATCAAATCCACGAAAAACCCTTCAGGTGCAAATATGCAACGCTGCAATTCAGTGTTAAGACCCGCCAAGCCATTATATGTTGACGGGCGCTGAGCTTCAGCACTGACCCTCACTACTCATGTAAGTAAACACTCATATAACACTGACAACGAAGACAGTGTTGAAATATTATGTCTGTTACTACTTTCATTTTCTGTGAGCGCGCGCGCGCAGGCACACACACACACACACACACACACACACACAGCGTAGTGTAGTGGTTAGCACGCTCGGCTCACAACCGAGAAGGCCCGGGCGCGGAGAGGCAAATGGGCGAGCCTATTAATGTGCATCTATCCCCTGTTCACTTAGCAGCAAGTAGGTACGGGATGTAATTTCAGGGGTTGTGGCCTCGCTGCCCTACCCGAACATCGGTCTATGAGCTCTAAGCTCGGTCCGTAGGGACAAGGCTGGCTGGGTGACCAGCAGGCGACCGCAGCAGTGAATTACACACACACACACACTCCCACAAACACAAATTTTGATACAATTTAAATCTAGTGTCTTTAGATAATGCTTTACTATACTGCAAATATTCAAACATTACGGGATGCACTACTACAAGTACTATTACCACCACCACCACTACCACTACCACCACAAAATAACAATAACAACAAAAACACCAGTAATATCAACAAAGATGATGGTGATAATAATAATAATAATAATAATAATAATAATAATAATAATAATAATAATAATAATAATAATAATAATAATAATAACAATAGTAATAATAATGACTATGATTATACACTGATGATAACAAACTACAAATAATTCTGCTTTGTATTATACGTATATATGACTAAAATTTCTATGAAGCTGAGGAACATCTTTCCGCTTGCTTGCCAGATAGCCACATCATCAAAAGATTCGTGTCACAGGTCAATGCCCGTCCTGCCACGTGTAGAGAATACCAAAAACTGAACCGCTGGCAACAATGCATGATAAAAGTCTACGGCAGGTAAAATTTTGCCGGACAAGTGTTTGGCTCCACGACTGTTATCATTATTGCTGTGCATAAAGGAGATCGATATATTCCTGGTATCAATAAAAAGAAGTCCTAACATCAGATACACTACCTTATTTATTTTCAACCCCCTTCAGTACTGGAAAGCGTTTTTATATTAATTCTGCTTACTATTCATCGATTTTACACAGCTTCAGAAACTCAATGGGGATTGAAATAGTAAAGACTCCGGTCATTAATCTGCTAACATCCATAGAGCCGTCCTTATGTCAATAAAATCTTCTAATCACACCCAAAACTGAAGATAAAAGTGTGTCCCGGTACTGAAGGGATTAAGAGTAAAAAATAACAAGTGCTCATATCATCTAAACATTGAAGTCACACACTCTGCCATTGTAAATAGTGGGAACGACACAACATATCAGCAAAAAATCACTGAAACAAGAGCAAAGAATTTCTTCAGGTATGGTATGCTGCAATGTCCCGGCGCGCTCCGAGATCCTCTTGTCCGCGTGAATATGCATGGCCATGGAGTAACGAAAGCGCCCTTCAGCAAAATCACCAGAGAAAATAAAAATAACACTAAAAAAAGAAAAAAAAAACAGCAAAGAGAGAGAGAGAGAGAGAGAGAGAGAGAGAGAGAGAGAGAGAGAGAGAGAGAGAGAGAGAGAGACGGAGGGGGGAAGGGGGGGGAGGGGGGGCAGGATTCCTTACCTGACGGCTACCAACTGTAACAATGTTCAATAAGAAGCTTGGCGGGAATATGGAGCGAGTGTGAACCCATCCTGGACAACGTTATCAGGTGAACGTCCTACATGACGTTACTCCTCGTTATCTTTATATTGGTGTGTGTGTGTGTGTGTGTGTGTGTGTGTGTGTGTGTGTGTGTGTGTGTGTGTGTGTGTGTGTGTGTGTGTGTGTGTGTGTGTGTGTGTGTGTGTGTGTGTGTGTGTGTGTGTGTGTGTATGTGTGTGTGTGTGTGTGTGTGTGTGTGTGTGTGTGTGTGTGTGTGGTGTGGTTTGGTGTGCGTGAAAACAATGAGATGTGGACGAGGTGGAGGTTTTCTTTTGCTTGCTTCTCTGAGTTTGAGCCTGACTTTCTGTTAGTGAAGGGGGCAGGCACCTTCTTGCTCTTTCTCACGCAGTCTCACTGTCGGTGATACTTTCATGAAGTTGAAGGAAAGCAAAAATAGCGACAAACTCTTACGATTAAGAGTCAGGAGCTTAACTTTATACCACACGCTATATTCAAATGTGCCTTAATATTTCTTAATATTTTAGTAAAGAAAATGATCAAGTTTTATTAAGTTAAGGTAGCTGAATTATTTTCTTATTATCAGAAAATCACAAGAATGACACATCTTTCTCATTCCACTATGTCTTATTTAACGACTCACCTTCTCTTTCTTCCTCTCCACTCCCAAACTCGTCTCATTCTCCCTCTCGCCCGGTTCCCCCTGCTAGGGAGGCGCTGGCGCACGGTTGCCAGCTGATGTCGGGCAAGTAGTGCCGTTGGCTATGGGTGAGGAGGAGGCGGTTGGATGGCCCCGTGTCAAGCAGCTGCAACAAGCACCGATCACAAACCTAAAGGAGTAGGAGCAGCTGCCGTCTTCGTGTCTTCGATTTTGACCCCCCCCCCCCACCACACATTCTCACAGCAAAAAGAAAAAAAATCTAAGTTTCAAAATAAAACATATTATTAATAACATATTTGTTATTTCTTTCTCAAACCTGTGCAGAGGAGACTTGAAAACAGGAAACAGTATGTAATATTTTTTTCAACAGAAAAGGTGGTGTAGTTTTCTCGTTTTGTGTTAGCTCCGCAGTGTTGTTCACAACAATAACATTACGTCTGGAGATTCAGAGACAACACTGTCGCCAATTACCGTCCTCTGCTTTCAATAACTCAGTAATCCTTGCTTTGCCCTTCTTTTCCTTCATAACTTCCCACAGACGTATGGGGGGAAATTGAAGTAGACAGTTTTAATTATGTCTCACGCACAAAACAGCCAGCAGCCATGAAATTACTATAGGAAGGGAGCAGGGAGCAGTTGGGGAGAAACCAACGGATATACATTACGTAACGCGTTATCCCTTCTGTGGTTGGGGTTGATATGGTATGTTTCCTTAAAAAGCGTAAGAACATATACCGAGACTAGAAGCGAAAAGCAGAGATGATTTTTGCAATCACGAAACATCATATTAATCAGGACTAGAATTTCATCTCACTCACCACTAGTGACGTACAAACCAGCAGATGTTCAGGAGCACGAGAAGCACGACAGCCTGCTTGTGTTTGTAGCATTGAGTATACAAAAACAGGCCTCATGAGCCACTATGCGTGAGCGGTAAAATGAGACCTTCATTGCTTGACTGTCTTCATGAGATACGTACAGCATGTACAGTGTACACTGCACCACTCAGAGACGCAGCCGCTCCTCAAGACATACACTTATGACTACCACGATTTAGTATATCTGCATCTGTATTTATGAATACGTTTATATGCAGTTTGTTCTACCTATATTCATTCACATACCTAATTTCTCGATTGCTGACCAAAATCAACAGAGAATATTTCAAAGAAATTAAAATAATAATAATAATAATAATAATAATAATAATAATAATAATAATAATAATAATAATAATAATAATAATAATAATAATAATAATAATAAAAATAACAACAACAACAACAACAACAACAACAACAACAACAACAACAACCATAATAATAATAATGATAATAATAATAATAATAATAATAATAATAATAATAATAATAATAATAATAATAATAATAATAATAATAATAAATAAATAAATAAATAACAACAATAATAATAAAAAAAGGGCAATTCACATGAGTGGAGCAAGAGAAAGACTGTTAACCTGCCGGCCACGAGGTACACCAAGAGGGTTGTGGTGTGGTGCGTGCGTGCGGGATTTCTTACCGCAGCCACACTGACACACCAGCGCTCGGTGGCCTGTGCTGGGCTGACGTGCCTGATGTATAACCCAATGACCAGCACAAATCACAACCTATAAACAATATCCACACGGAGTTGGCCGCCGTCATGAAACCACTGACACGTAGCTCCGGCTGGCCACGCGGAACCTATGTGGTCTGGAAGCTGTCGTGGTCTGACTCGATCTTGTCTTCTCATGTATGTACAGTTTTCCTTGTGCATCTGTACTTCCTGATGGACTCCACCACAAAAATGATTTTTCTTACAGATTTTCCTATTTTTTTCAGTTCACACACATACACAGACTTTTACATGCGCCCCGAAATTGCCATGTCGTTCAAGCACAGCCGCGCCACGCCCGTCCACCCTGGTCGCGCAGTCACGTCGGAAGCTCCACGAACTGCAATACAGTACGTCAAATCTGGTGAGGTGTGCAGAGAGCCTTGTCACCTGTTCGCCATTCCTCCTCCTCCTCCAAGTCATGTGCTCCAATAGTATAATACACGCTCGCTTCCTCGCCCTCCTTCCTCACGTTCTCTAATAAACGAAGAAGAAAATAAGAAAAAAAAATTAAAGGGTAAAACTTCACTGCCATATTGCTAACTTTCCCTCATATTTCACCACCATTAACACGAGCTTACGGAACCTGATTTTCTATTTCAGACACGCTGGAGGGACAAAACTAAATAAAGACCCAACAAATTTCCCCCAAAACTTCCAAAAGGGGCGAAGACCTCAGACTGAAACGAAGAATAAGAATCGCTCAGAAATTCCTGCCGAGCAACCCGGACCAGCTGCCACAAGAAGAATCGCAAATAACACTGCATCTTCCCCCCACAAGTATCTTAACCTTGCTGGGAGATTTTTCCTCCGCAGTCACACTATAACGGCAGCGGGAATAGCTTCCGGGGAGTTTGGTCACCAAGGCTTATCGGCAAGAAGGAACGTGAGGCGGTGGTTGTGTGGAGGAGGAGGAGGAGGAGGAGGAGGAGGAGGAGGAGGGAGTATGAGTAGGATGGAGTGGGTGGAGTGTGCTTTCAGGGGAAAGATCGAGGTGTGAGGGCAAGAGCGGCAAAAGGTGACGGTGGTGAGAACTGCGGTTGAGTTTGATAACGAGGGTGTAAATGGGCGATGGTGTGTGGCATAGGGATGTGACCAAATGTGTGCGTGAGAGAGAGAGAGAGAGAGAGAGAGAGAGAGAGAGAGAGAGAGAGAGAGAGAGAGAGAGAGAGAGAGAGAGAGAGAGAGAGAGAGAGAGAGAGAGAGAAATTTCATGACTGACACGCCACTGGTGGAGGATGGAGGCGGGGGACCGTGACAAAGGTAGGTGGCAATAGTAAATAATGCTGGGATGACTGGGAGGTGGGGAGGGTGACTTTTTTGGTGGTGGTGGTGGTGGTGTGGTGGGGGTGGTGGTGGAGTGGGTGTTTATGCTTGCGCGCGTGCACACCTGCAATACAAACAATCCAGGTTGTTATACCTTTAGCAAAGCTTTAATGTGACAAAATTATGACGCGTGTATGTGTATAGAGAGAAGCCTGTATACAAGGCTGCATAAATATTACAAATTAATGGGAAATGTAGTATGTGTTGTCAAAACTAAATATTTCGTTTGATAATAACTGATTTTTCCTGACTGGCATCTGATGGGCAATTCCATTTTCAAACTGGCATTTTGACACGACCTCACGCCAATCAGTGAGGCTTTTGAGGGACTGGCTATTTTAAAGGTGATTCGCAAACGTTTACAAACACCATTACATGCCAATGAAAACACCAGATGAAAATGTTACAGCGCCGTCGCTCCTTCATTATTTGCAACAAAATAATTAGCCCTGCGAAGCTCTCTCTCTCTCTCTCTCTCTCTCTCTCTCTCTCTCTCTCTCTCTCTGTACTTCACACACCAAGTAATTCTTCCATACAAAAATAAAAGACAGGTTGAGGTGGGTACAAATTGCCCCGCCCATAACGGACCCACAACAGGTAAAGACGGCGGTCCAGGTATTCGACTGAGGCGAAATTTATAGGTGTCACGGCCCTCTCTCCTCTGGGTCGGCCAGACCCAACTTGTTGTCAGAAGAGTTAACAGGCCTGTGGCACTTGGCACCCAACAATTACAGTGGCAGTGGAGCGGAGCAGAGCGCGGCGCCCCGATAGTGGCCCTGTTCGACAATGCAGCGACACGACGCGCGATAGTGGCGGCGGCAAGCAGGGCACCGCTTTATTGCCACCGCGCTGCACTGCTCTACAAATATGGTGACAACACTGGTGGTAGTGGTGGTGGTGGTGGTGGTGGTAGCAGCGAGGGAGTTGATGGCTTCGATGACAACACACAGTAATAGTCATCACCACCACCATTGTCATCAACAGCAAATCACCAGTCATAAGCTACGTAGTAAATAAGTGAGTGAATTATTTGAAGATATTGATAAAATTATTTAAGAGAGTAAGCATACCAAACTGTATGTGCTGGTCGCCTCATGATTCTCTACCCTCTCAGCAGCAAACACGCCTGTCCCTCCACTTCTTCCCTCCCTTTTGAAAGAGTCACAGGTAGCCCTTAGCGACAAAGCAAATAAAAGAAAGATGAAAACGGACGAGAAATTAGACATGTATTAAGGATAAAAAAAAGAAAAAAAGAAAAAAAAAGAAAAAAAAAGAAAAAAATGCATGAGGTATTAACTTCCTGTTTCATTATAACTCCATTACAAATGTGGTTCAGGTGTGAGATGCTGAGGGACGTACGCCAGCCTGCAGACACGTGCTGAGTCTGCGGTGTGTCTTCAGCTCATCGTTTCTCTTTTAGTGCCTTCACTGCCAATCTAGACAGCACACATTTTGCAACGTCATCTTCTGACGACCTTGTGCCTCCTACACACACACACACACACACACACACACACACACACACACGAGAGAGAGAGAGAGAGAGAGAGAGAGAGAGA
>CM035185.1:13539501-13542770 GCA_020233015.1 Callinectes sapidus | reverse complement strand
TGTGTGTGTGTGTGTGTGTGTGTGTGTGTGTGTGTGTGTGTGTGTGTGTGTGTGTGTGTGTGTGTGTGTGTGTGTGTGTGTGTCTTAAACAAAATAGCATAGTAGTGGCTTTTAATAACCCAACAGTGCTTTCGCCTTGCTTGACGAGTCTGGGGAAGAACTTTGATATGGAGACTTACTTAGGAACTCGAGCCTTGGTACTGAAACTTCAGCCCGCGGTGGAGTAATGTACCCGGGTTCGTTTTGAGTGCGAGAAACCGCCATAAAAAGCCTTGAAAAAATATTGGGGCAGCCTCAAGAGTTTCCTTCAGGTACACTGTGTGGCGGTTTAAGACTCCGTAAGTTATGTTAGGTTAGGGGCCACGGTGACTCCACACAAAATCGATCTCTCTTATAAAGATAAAGTAAGCTGGTGGTGCACCTAAACAGCGGGAGCGATAAGGCAGTGGGGCGACATCGAGGTTGAGGGGATGGGGAAGATAAAGAGAGGAGGGAGGCTCTGCTTTGGGGACGTTATGCAACTGAATGAGGAGAGAGTTGTAGCTCCAGCTGACGCGCGTCAACTTAGGCTAATTTTGCTTCCATAGTGAGAGAGAGAGAGAGAGAGAGAGAGAGAGAGAGAGAGAGAGAGAGAGAGAGAGAGAGAGAGAGAGAGAGAGAGAGAGAGAGAGAGAGGGGGGGGGGGCGAGGGAGGGGGAGGTTTCACATCAATACTATTACTATTATTAATACTAATGTTCATATTATGCATCAGCAGTCTTCGATTGCTCATAATATACATCACACACACACTCACACACACACACACACACACACACACACACACACACACACACACACACACACACACAAACACCGAGAGGAGCGCTCCATCCTTTCCCTTTCCTGGTGCAGAAGGCGTGCGAGTTATGTGGGTGGTGAGTCTTGCCTGAGCGCCCTGACATGGAGCCGGTAAAGAGTAGTGAGGGTGGTGCTGCGGGTTATCTCGGCGATGGGGGAGGGGAGGGCACTAGCACCGTGAGTGTGAGAGGCAGTCACAATTCGCCCTCACCAAGCGTAATGGCCGTGACCTGCTATCACGTGTCTGCCGATTATAACCTTTCGTGAATTTCGGGACTTTTATTTTATTACGCTGGTAGCCGTTTCAGTTGGTTCAGTAGTTACAGGCGCGACACCACCTTCACGCCTCGCCTGTCAATCCTCATCAGAAACTTTACATTTCCCCACCAATTCTGCCATGGAGCCATCCTGTCACCCAGGAAGCAAGCGAGGCCAGTCAGCTGTATTCTACGGCTTATCCATTAACAGGGAGGCAGGAGGGCCGTCCACCAGTAACCTAATGCCTTTAATGGATGACTGACGTGACGCAGGCAGGTCGGGACGCTGCCATACGTCACCACGGCAAACAACAAATGCTGCGCTAAGCTGTACCTCGCCTCTATGCTTGAGGTGTGCAGAAATGTGGCTTGCTTGACCTAGCTTAAATGCGATTTACTCCCACTCTCTAGAGCAGCTTATTCGTGTGGGGCGAGGTCGAGACAGAAGCCAACATGGGTTAGGTTAGGTAGGTAAAGGAATGAACACTAACCCAACCCAGATAGTTTGAGACACTTTGCAGTTATTATCGTCGACAGTGGTTATATTTGCGCCAACGTGTTATTTACTGCTGTCAGGGAGCAAATAATGGTAACAATAAAGTGAGTTATTGTAATATAAGATGTGAGGTGGCAAGCTGTGTTGGCTAAGCCTCTGGTCATCCTTCGAAGCACATCACGCCCGAGGCACAAGTCATCTCAAGTGTATTTTTCGCCAGGATTTAGTGAATCCCTTACACGTTGCACTATTTTCTAATCCATCAGGATTCCCTTCCAAGAAATGGAAAAAATGAATACATTAATTTCATAGATATATGTAAAACTTCCATTAATTAAAAACGGAAGTTCACATTTTCTTTTACCTTGAGCTTAACTTTCTTGAAAACCCTAAAAATGTCAAGACTTTTTCCCTCATCACTTTTAGATATATATTTTTTCCATCCAACCAGAGGTCAACCCTCCGCCCCCCCACCAAATTCTTGTCGCCTTGGACATGTGGCCGAGCTGTTTCTAAAGGGACGGTGACTGTAGGCAGCAGTGACTCTTTTACAAACTTCATTTCTCTTCCTTTTCTTTAAGCGAGGTGGTAATTGGACCCACGCCGGCCTGAGTGAAGGTGCCGTGGCTGACCTTGAAGCCCGACCTTTCGGACCGAAAACGCACCTCATTCCGGAGAAAGTAAAGGTTAGACTGGCTTTAAAGACCTAATCATGTCATCAACTGAATCACTGTACGCCTCTACGTCGCTCGCTGGAGTACGCGGACACACGCATGTCTTCACCCGGAAGACCCAGGCACGCTAAGCATGTAAGCGTGGATATTGATGGCAACGAGAAAAAAAAAGAAAAAGAAAAAAAAGGAAGAAAAATAAGGGTTCAACCACGCTTAAACACGGAAATACCAGTAAGGAATAGAGGTGAAAGAAAGAAGGTCACAAAAAGCTTACCAATTATTGAGAGAGAGAGAGAGAGAGAGAGAGAGAGAGAGAGAGAGAGAGAGAGAGAGAGAGAGAGAGAGAGAGAGAGAGAGAGAGAGAGAGAGAGAGTTTTCATGGGACAGGAGAGCAAAGATAGAATGATTCTCAATATCAGAAGTGGCTCCTTGCTTCACCTTCCTCCCTCCTCCTGGGGCTCCAGCTCCCCCCAATCGGTTCTCCGTAGAACAATGGCTGCTGCGACCTCAGATGGCGCGCGGTGAGGCAGACGGACAGGGAGGCAGCAAGTGGAAAGGTCGCCCAGGGCTTAACTGACGCCAGAATCGAATATTAGAGTGACGTAAGGCTACCAGTCAGTCTTCACCGCTACTTCTAGACATCGCACACACAGAAAGATTGTCTACTGCCGTCACTGGCGACAGTAGACAATGATGAGGCGAACGTTAAGAACTTACGAGATAAAAATAGAGAAACACCTGAAACCAAACTACGGTGAAAAAATTACTTTATGTAAATTACACATAGGGAAAATATTTATATCTATATAGCGAAGGTTGGGAATCAAGTGAAGCCAATGTGCAGGAAAGTTACGGAATAAATACCAAAAACAGAGGAACAGAGGTAACATTCGTTACGTGGTCTTTCTTGATGGCCACTTCTCTTCATCCCTACCGCTTGCCTGGGCCAAATGGTTGTTTTCAAATTTGTCTTCAGGATTCTCTGATGAGTGCGAGACTCGA
>CM035185.1:13529501-13537001 GCA_020233015.1 Callinectes sapidus | reverse complement strand
CTTTTCTTGGCAAAACCGTCCTCTCCTTTCCTCTCCTCTCCTCTCTCTTCTCTCACCTCCCCTTTTCACTCACTCTTTCTTGCTTTATTTTTTTTCCCTCTGCAATTCAGTTCTCCCTTCTTACCTCGACGGGCCGCCCTCTTCCCCTCTCTACTTCATCTTTCATCGGTGTGTGTGCGGTTTGGGTGAGCTCCTTTTCGACAGCCACCTCTCTCTCTCTCTCTCTCTCTCTCTCTCTCTCTCTCTCTCTCTCTCTCTCTCTCTCTCTCTCTCTCTCTCTCTCTCTCTCTCTCTCTCTCTCTTGCCTCTTGCCTTATCTCGCCACTTCCTTCACTCGTATTTTCCTTCAATTTCCTCCTTTCTCATTTTACCCCTTCATGCCCTTCTCTTCTCTTTCATTTTGCTGCCTTTTCTTTCCTTTCCTTGACCTTTCCATTCTCTCTCTCTCTCTCTCTCTCTCTCTCTCTCTCTCTCTCTCTCTCTCTCTCTCTCTCTCTCTCTCTCTCTCTCTCTCTCTCTCTCTCTCTCCAGTCATCTTATCCCACACATTCCCGGGTGTTTCCTCCATTCTGATTGCTTCCATCTTCCCCCTTCCTGTTTCTATCTTCCTCTTCCTTTGGCTGTCTATTCCTCTACTCCTCTTGCTTCCCCTCCCTTCCTCTATTCCTCCACCCCTCGCCTCCCCTCCCCTCAGGTCGCCACAAGCTCTGCTACGGATTCTCAAGTTCATACAAGTCTAGGTGTTGGATGTCATGCAGGTTATTACGAGAAGGGCAGCAGGAAGACGAGGGGCTGCACGTCTTGAGGGAGCGGAGAGAGGGACTGGCCTGTCTTAAGGGGACTAGGTGGGGGAGTCGCTATGAGGAATGGGAAGAGAGAGAGGGATTGTCTTGCTGGAGGAGGATTAGGAAGAGGAAGGAGTTGGGAGAGGGAGTAATTGTGACCAGGGTGAGCGAGAGGGAGGGATTAACTGTGCTGATTGGGGCAGTGCGGAGAAATGGTTATGTTGATGGGAGGGAAAGTGGACGCCTTGACACGGCCTAGGTAGCCTCTTCCACCCAGATGTGTGGCCTTAATGATGTATGAGGAGTGTTGGTGAATGTTGCATTAAACACCCGATAGTCCTTACGTCCTAACAGTGAGTAGAATACTTTCACTGTTTTGAGGTAATACTGAACTGCCTTTGTTATCTTCGGCAAGGAAAGAGTATCGCGGAAGCTATCTTGATAACAGAACGAAGGTATCTTTTCCCTCATTTCAAAGGGAGAGAACTGACTATCTCTTCAGTTACATTGCAGGAACAATGGCTGTCATCTGTGGTAGCGGCAGGAAATATGAGTCTCCTATCGGCTATCTTGATCGGAGCACGGCCGATACTGTCACCTGCCTGTGGGGGGACTGACTCACTGCTCTTTGCCGAGAAGGCCTCTCGTTACCGAAATCATTGAAGGGACTATTCGCTGCTGCCTTATCAAATCAACGTGCGACTAAATTCCATCCGATGCGGCACACGAGGAGGTGGGGCGGGAGGCTGCATCAGCCGGCCTGCTGTTATTGCTGTCGCTGTTTCCTGATTATATGTTTCCGTGACGGACACCACGAAGACTTTATACATATGTTTTTGTCCATGACCTAAGCAGAGAGTTCACATCAAAGTCTGATAGTACTGTCGTGCAGTGCTGCCCTGCTCACTGGTCGCTGCTCGTTGCTGCTGCTACTGCTGCTGCCGCCGCCGCCGTCGCCCCCGCCACTGGCTGCCCGATGCGTTTATATATCAGAAACAAATGATGGTCGTCAAATCCTTCAGGCCACGGCCAAACACGGGGCCCTTTTAAGCGCTACGGCCGTTGGAATAAAATATTCAGTAGCGAATAATTCCATGTCCGCTGTGAAATAGCACAGTCCTAGCCCCATTTACAGTAAAGGTAAACAATGCAAAAGGATTATTGATAGAAATACAAATAAAAAACAAGGGGGGATACAAATGGATACTGTCTATTTCGCAATGAAAGAAACAACGAAACCTGAGAGTTGCGGCACAACGCAAGCGTGATTCTTGAGTGTGTCCAGCCTGACACGAGGACCACCGACGACGACACAGACACTATAATGACGTCTCCAGGGGTGAAGGGGAGGTGGAAGTGGATATGATCTTTACAGGTCACACTCTACCATCAACATATGCCCAAGAAGCGTGCAAGTCCCACCCCGTCCCTCCCTTCCTTACCCCTTCCATGCAGCCCTCACCCCTCTCCCTGCTTCAAACCCCGCACCGCGCCTCTTCCCTTCACGTTCCGCTCCCTCCGCCAGGCCAAGGAAGGTCATTAACCGAAAGGGTACGAAAGGTGACTGAAAGCAGAGTTATTGATCCTCCCAGTCTACTTTGTGTTGGGTGACGTCGGTGGCTATATAGGTCAGGGAGAGGGGGGAAGGGCGTGGGGGGCGGGGATGAGGGAAGGCAGAAAGGTTGAATTGGGGAGGGTCTGGTGGGAGGGAGGAAGTAAGAGGAGAGAAGAGGATTGAGTGGAGGGAAAAGTGTGTGTGTGTGTGTGTGTGTGTGTGTGTGTGTGTGTGTGTGTGTGTGTGTGTGTGTGTGTGTGTGTGTGCGCGCAATAAATGAAATATGAACTGCGGCATAAAACCTATCTATCAATCTATCTATTGACACACACACACACACACACACACACACACACACACACACACACACACACACACACACACACACACACACTCTTGCTTCTCGTATCGTGGGTGGAGCCTCAAGTTGTCTCTCTCTCAGCGAACCACACATAGTACAGTAATACCCCACCCTTTCCTCACAGGTGACGGTTTGTTTCACACAGCACCTTAAATCATCATCATCATCAGCATCATCATTATTATACTATGAATGTATACAGTTGAAAAATGTTTTTCTAAAACTGTGCTTGAACAAACACGGAGCCCACCTCTGAACGTTCGTGTCACATTCCTCTTAGTGTCCAACTGGTCGCTGTCAATTCCATCATCTAAGTTACTGGGATGAGTCAATGAGCCCATACTGTTAGGTGTGCACTTGGAAGGACGCACTCGCGCGCGCACGCGAACACGCACACACACACACACACACACACACACACACACACATACACACACACACACACACACACACACACACACACACACACACACACACACACACATACATCTGGAGTACAGTCACCTACTATATGAAGTTGGGTACGAATGCTGGTGAATTATAGGTATATCAGAAGGTGCTTAGATTTTCACACCTGTAGAGACACAGCTGTGCAGTACACCTGGCTGGCAGTCCTGTAGAGAGCCCTATAGACGTACTCCCCATGAAAGGCATGGATCTCGCTTCCACAAGCAGGTGAACCTCACGCAGGTTCGGGGACTCTCTTCCATTTAAGGCAATATTTAATTGGTTCATGACATATTGAGTTCGGGTGAGCTCAAAGATGAGAAAAGGCGACGTGAGGAAGTTAATTAGGATCGTGAGGTGTCAAGTGGATGCGAGTCGTGCTTTTTCTCGACCCCTGCTGTTGTTCATGATGCAGTGAACGGTCGGGAGGGATGACAACCCTCTTGGCAGCCCGTTATCATGGGGAGCGTGAGGACTTTGTATTCTGTCCACAATGGCTTGGCAAAATCTTTATTTTTCTACACAAATTTGAGACTAATGAACGATATGATAATCTAAGGAAAGCGGTCTTTGCTTTTAAGTCAAGAGAACCCTTTTTTTGTTTATGAGTAATATAGTTTTATCCATCCGTAAAAGAAATAAGTAACCTTCTCACTAAAGAGCTTCATGGCATAAAGTTAAAAGCTTGAGTAACACACCTGCAGCCTACTGAGGATAGTGGGAAAGAGAACACAGCAACACCTCGCAGGGACGCCTGTGGAGGGTGTGGGGTGCGCAGCAATCGCCTGAATAACTCTCAATATGCGACGACCTGACAGAAACCTCGATAACTCGGCGCTGGGACCAGAATGATTTACGTTTCTCAAACTGTGCAATCCTGGGAGTAGTGGAGCACAATTGGCGGCGGCTGAGCGCCTCTCGTTGAGGTGGAGGTGCAGCATCTGTGTTTAGCTAATATTTAATCCTAGTTTTGGTGATCACAAGGACAGGGAAATGGCCGATAAGGGAACAAAGGTAAAGAAATGGAACATACAAGAAAGAGCAATTACGATAAATAGATTAATATAAGTGACAACTTAAGTCAACTACAAATATAGGGGAGATCAGTCTTGGTCGCCTTCGGACGGGTTACTGGGATCGACAGTTACGCACGTACAACAAAGAGGATATTTTACTGTGTAGCGGAGAGGATAGAAGGGAGAGAGGGGGAGGAAGGGTGAAAGCAGTCCCTTGGTAGCTCACGTAGGCAGCATATTGAAGACACAGACCCTCCCCCTCGAGGGGTGGGCGGGGCGAGAGAAACGATCATCGCCGTCTGCTTCCCTTGTTGCTCTGACTCGAGGAACTTTTCAGTATCGTGTGTTATTATATCCATCCATCGCTGTTCAAGAAAATATAAACGGCTAATAATCTATTCATATAATTATATTCTAGCAAGACGCGCTTCGATCACGTTTGGCAGTGTGTTATTGTGTGTGTGAGTCAGTAAGGGAGGCGGGTTTGCGTGTGCTTGCGTCCCTCCTGATTCGCCCTTTATGTGGCTTTCCGTGTGTCAAGGCGAGCACGGGTGTTACGCTGTTACCAGACTGCACATTAATGTATGATGAAGCAATCTGGAGGCCAGATTACTGAGGCCTCTGGTGATGTACCACCCAAAGGAAGCCTCGGTCGGGCCTTAAGAGTCCTTTCTCCCAAGGGGACGAGGAGCGGCACGTCCTCCACCCCAACCAGCGTATTACAGGTGAAAGAAAGAAAGACAATTCAAGGTAAAAAAAATAGTAGATGCATTTTTAACCACAAAGTGAACATTTGTGGCTCAGTGTGTGAAAAGGTGCCTCCGTGCATATGAATAATACAACTCTAAAGTGGGTGTGTCAGGCACGTGGAGGCTTTGCAGGACACGCTGATCACACTACACCTTCACAAATCCTGCCGTGCTTCTGGTGGAGAGACAGAGAATTAAAATACATCTTCCATGGCTCCATGATTCTGTTCTTCTTGACGCGCAAATACACGCACACACGCACGAAAGCACGCGCGCGTGCACACACACACACACTCACACACACACACACACACGCACACAAACACACACACACACGTTTGCATATGATGGCACATTGTTTTAGGTTAGCGCATAAGTATATGCATAGGCGTGATTTGTATCTCGTACAAAAGTTCTGTGCAAAAAAAAAAAAAAAGAAAAAAAAAAGAAAACACACACACACACACACAAAACAAAAAAACAAATAAAAAAACAAATAAACAAACAAACAAAAACAATGTCGGTAGTGGAGATCCTGGTGTCCCATTTTACATGTGGTGCATGAACGTCACCCCTCTTTTTAGCAGCCTTCCATCAACCCGCTAACCAAACCTCTGGGGCTACTATTCCAGAAGGAGCCCAAGAAATGTGCCTAAATCTCTCACGTCACCTGCATTAACTTATGTATGTATCCATGTACGCTACTGAAAAAAATAGAGAGAAACACACAAGAAAAGTCTGTTACTCGCATGAAATAAAATATCCACACAAAAATCCCATAACAGAAAAATCCGTTAGTCCTCTCCGTGGAGACCAAAAGCCCCATGCTTAAAGGTCAACTGACTCGCTGATGTGTGTGTGTGTGTGTGTGTGTGTGTGTGTGTGTGTGTGTGTGTGTGTGTGTGTGTGTGTGTGTGTGTGTGTGTGTGTGTGTGTGTGCGTTTAAGGTGAATTACATTGTAGGATGAATTACAAGCATGGGCGTGAAGAAGAGGCACCCGAGTGGTTTTCCCGAGGCCGAGGTCACTAAAGATACGACTCCAGCAAAAATCTGGCACTGGACTATAAAAGAACATTGGCCATATAGAGTACACTTCAGCGGACGCCAATGGGAGGCGTGTCTGGGTAATGGGCCACAGGGAGGGAGGCGCGGCAGACTATGTAGGAGCAAGAAGAGGAGGAGATTGAGATAAAAAATAAGACACAGAGAAGATGATGATGGTAATGATGATAATAAGAGAAACAATAACAACAACAACAAGAATGGCGATGACAATGATAAAAATAAATAATAATAATAATAATAATAATAATAATAATAATAATAATAATAATAATAATAATAATAATAACAATAATTATAATAATAATAATAATAATAATAATAATAATAATAATAATAATAATAATAATAATAATAATAATAATAATAATGATGATGATAATAATAATAATAATAATAATAATAACAATAATAATATTAATGAACTTGATCATCTCTAATATTAATTTGTATCAGTATTATTCACATGTCACAATCACTATCAACTTGACAATATGAACAACACTAAGAAAATGGTGTCAGTGTCCCTCAAAATGAAAGAGTTGAACGATACAGTAAAACATTAATTTGATGTGTAGGATCCTGATTGAAGAATCACACTACACGTGTTTGTGGTGGTGTGAGCGATCAGAAAGTCACACACACACACACACACACACACACACACACACACACACACACACACACACACACGTTTTCGATAATTTTTTTTATTGTGAGGGTGGACAAGGTGTGAGAGGTGAATGTTCCCGAGGAACAATCTTGGCGTAAGGAGCGACATCACCCGTAATGACACACGTGGCACGACGATTAGCATGAAAAACTGAACAAAACTCTCTCATATTTGGCGACAGCTTTAGGAAAATCAAAGCGATAAGATATATCATTAAAATGTGAATATTGGTGAAACCAAGTGATTTCAACTTCTCACCCATTACGATGCGATCAGGAGAGTATGGAAAGGAAAAAATCTAAATAAAAATGGGTAAGATGATGATGAAGAATGAAGGAATAAATGATTGAACGTTATTGAGAGAGAGGCGTGTGGTGTCAAGGTACAGAGTACGAGTATAGCGGGCATGGCATGCACGGGGGCGGGGAGGTAAAAGTGCATATATTTCATAGGAAAGGAAAGCAGAGACGCTAGAGGTATCATTTCTACATGTGTAGTTTACTTAGTCAACAATCTGGAATATGAAACGACGGACGTATGAAAACATCAAGAAATAACTCAATAGGAGGCAGGTGTGTAATAGTAGATGCGCACGTGTTTCTCAAGCAAGTTGTGGGGTATAATATTATCCACAAAGAAGCGAGGTTGTGGTGCGTGTGGGAAGAGGAAGTTAATCTGGAAGGTACGAAATCAAATCAGTTTTAATAGAAACGCTATGATTCGTTTCTTAGATCAGTTATATTCATCTCTTGGTGTTCAGTAATTCTACTTGCTAAACTACTAACATTTTGCGAAGCAGAAACATAAATACGATGGTGAGAATGGTTAATGAGGTATATATATATATATAT
>CM035185.1:13522540-13528692 GCA_020233015.1 Callinectes sapidus | reverse complement strand
TCCGATGGTTTTCAAGACCAATTAAGTATTTTGCTGTTCCAGGTAATGTGTGTTGGTAACTGACACAACAAAGAGTATTGTTGCAGGAAGAAGCGTTTGGACGATGACAGTAATAAGTTTTCCGTTTTCTTAAAAATCAATGTATTTCATCACCACTATTACTTATTAGAGCGGTATAAATCTGAACTCTGATGGATCTGCTACAAACAGAAGGCAACTTTTGCCGAAACAAAACTGAGACAACTGAAATGAACAAAGAGAACGTACATTAACTAAAGAGAAGATAAAGAATATTCCGACATAGATCAATAGAAAATTTATGTCTGCTGTGGCTTGAATACTACGGGATATGGCAAAAGGGACAAGTCATAGTTAATGGGAAAGTAATGGATGAAGAGAGGACATAAACGAGGGAAGAGTGATGGTGACAGCAAAACGTGGCAAAGCAGACACAAACCATATGGGGAGTAAAAGCCTGTAAATAAGCTCGTGTGGGGACAGATCAAGCTACGTACCTGCCAGCATGTCCGTGTGTTCAAAAACGGCTTCATCTTTTTTGTGGTGGAGCTGATTCACAAAGACTGGTGGTGGTGGCGATGATGGAGTCCCTCAAAGCTGCCCCTAACTTACTACCACCCCGTCCCGCTCAGGCTTCCCTAAAGTGAGCCTCGGGCGAGTGGCAAGACTCAGCTCGTGCTCAAGTTTAATATGGCTTCACAACAACCCAATGGAATGGCCACCAAAGCTCAGTGTATACCTTGCGGTGTGTTGATAAGAGTATTTCCAGTTCCCTTCCCTCACAGAGCTCCTCCTCCTCCTCCTCCTCCTCCTCCCACCCCTCCTCCTCCTTCTTTGCCTTTGCTGCCACCAAGGAGTCAGAGGTCTTCTTGTTCCTTCTCTGACTCCTTCCTCAGAAGACACGTAAGGTTCAGTGAATAAGTTAGTTGGGAAGGTTTAAAAATACAGAAGGGAGTGAATTAAAGATAACAAAGACAGGCAACACAAGATTAAAGAAAAACACAAGACTTGAAGTTCTCTTGAGGCTACAGATGTGAAGCGTGGGCAAAGGAGGGAGAGAAAAAATAGGAACGGCAGGGGAAAAGACCCTCCGAGATAACACGAGAAAAGAAATCGATAAGAAAAAAAGAAGCAAAAAACACTGGCATTGATAAAAATGAAGACAAATGAAGTTAAAGGAAAAACGAGGATTAATAACACCAAAAAAATAACTGGAAATAAAAAAAAAAGAAAAGCGACACGACAAACGAAGACTAGCAGGAGCGGAAACGATGGAGCGAAAAGATCACTTAGAAAACTGCGATGCCAAAAAAAAAAAGAAAAAGAAAGAAAAGAAAATAAAAAGGCGAGGGAAAACAAGATATGGATGAAAAACTACTGGAGGAAAAATGGGCTCAGACTAAGAAAGAAGACAATAGGCAATTATGAGTGAGCAAACCGATGACAGGAAGTGACAAAAGTGTGTGTGTGTGTGTGTGTGTGTGTGTGAGAGAGAGAGAGAGAGAGAGAGAGAGAGAGAGAGAGAGAGAGAGAGAGAGAGAGAGAGAGAGAGAGAGAGAGAGAGAGAGGAAAAAGGAGAGAAGGAGAGAGTGGTGTGGGTAAAAATGGAGGTGATAGCAAGTTTGGGGGAAAGTCCATGGAAGTGTTAAGAGGATGATAAGAAAAGTTTCCTAAGCCAAGATTAAGAAGTTAAAGAGTGGGAGATGAAGGAAAGATAAAACTGGAGAGGAGAAGCATTACGATAAGATAGAGGGGGACACTGAAGACGTGCTGAGCTCAGAATGAGTGAGCAAGCAAGCAAGCAAGCGAGTGAATAAGCTGAGGAAGAGAAGAAATGAACGGGCTCCGAGGTGTGGGCGTGGCATTGTTCAGGCTTAAGGAAAGGGACGCCTGCAACTGTTTCCCTGAGGAGCAATTCCAAGTCTCAGACGTTGGCTTGTGTACCGGGCACAGGAAAAAACGGCAGGAAGGAGTTAAAAACACTGACGACTTTTTGGACTAATGTAGCACACGGGACAATGTTGAATGCTCTCGGTCAGTGCACCTAATGTGCTGGAAAAGAGAGAGAGAGAGAGAGAGAGAGAGAGAGAGAGAGAGAGAGAGAGAGAGAGAGAGAGAGAGAGAGAGAGAGAGAGAGAGAGAGAGAGAGAATTCTTGAAGTAACTTCCCTTCGAATCCTATCTGACCCGCGTGCGCAACCAACACACTCACGTAGGCACGCGTCCGCGCACACATGCAAGAACGCACACGCACGCACGCACGCACGCACGCACGCACGCACGCACACACACACACACACACACACACACACACACACACACACACACACACACACCGATATAATATTTAGTTGCAGACAGATATAGTTTATCCTATTTTTAACCTTTCGTGGGTAAGATTTACTAAGGCACAGAAAGGTTGCATGGCGACCTTATTTCCCGTGTCCAAGGTGGCAGTGCGGTGAAGGCTCTGGACACGCCAGCCAAGAGACTGAAAGCCACCAAACCTTGACTTCTCTACTAGAAGAGCAGTTTACTGATGCCTGATGTTGAGTAAAATTGAACATGTCTGTCATGGCGAACTCTTTCCTTATTTCATTATTCACCACTATTCATGATCGTTATTTTCTGCGCCTTAATGATCATCCCTTTTGTGACAAAATACTTGAAAATGAGTACAAATGTTTACTACTGTATAATGAAGCCTACTCATCTAATGGCAGGATTGTTAAGGTCACAGTGATCTGCCGTGCAGCAGGCTGCTGTGCACTGTACTTGAGACAGTGAATTATACATATACGCACACTAAAAAAAAGTTAATACAT
Organism: Callinectes sapidus; assembly: GCA_020233015.1. Taxonomy (NCBI): domain Eukaryota; kingdom Metazoa; phylum Arthropoda; class Malacostraca; order Decapoda; family Portunidae; genus Callinectes; species Callinectes sapidus. The sequence continues at coordinate 13,525,850 of CM035185.1, read as the reverse complement.
TTCCGCAAGCGCAGAAAAAAAACCTTATTCTAATAAAAAATATCATACCTTGTGTAGACATACAGTGACGGATCTAGATGCCGTAGAGGAGACAAAGGTGGGGGGGGGGGGTGGCAGGGAAAATGGCAGGTGCGAGAGACAGAGAGCGCCGGAAAGTTAATGTTTTAAGATGTGTGCCTTCAAAATAATAAATTACCTTAAAGAAACAGTGCATCTTCCCAATAGGATTTATGCTAGTAAGTAGCGTTCATAACAAGAGAAAATATTTAATAAATGAGGTACGCTTGGTACGTGACTGCCAGGGTTAAATTTACATTCACAGTAAGTATAGTCACATAATAACAAAATTGTCCTTCTCCAGCTATAATGATCACATCAAATGTAACCCTCTAAATGTGGCAGTACGTGGACGGGAACCACTCCTGCATAGAGGGGAGGGGAAGTATTTATTGGTCGAAGTCCCTCCGCTATACTCAACTTTATAGATGTTTTAGCTAAAAAAAAAAAAAAAAAAAAAAAAATGCAAGATTTCAAATTGGTATTTTCAGTGAAGCACAGTCCAAGGAACGTCAGTGCAAGTAGACTGAAGTGTAGAGGATAGGGATGTGGAAGGGTTGAGCAGATGATTTAACAGAACAAATTTCAAAATCTATTTCTTATGGAACTACGAGTACATTAAAGTAAATGCAGAAATAAAAAAAGAGAGAGAACCCCCCCCCCCCCTGATGATAATAACTGCAATACACAAAAGAAGATATTTAGCAGGCAGGTCTGTATACATAAAGTAAGCTCAGCGTCAAAAGTGGCGTGTCCATACAGAATGTAAGGATAGACAAAGAGGAAGGAGGAGAAACTGCAACATCTTGATTCCATCATATTTTGTACTAATAAATGCTGTAGACAAACACTAATTTCTCGTTGTCTCGCTCTGCACTGAAGTAAAATCACCGTATGTGCCCTTTAACAGCGCGTCGTGGCCCTATGCACGTAACAGGACGGCCGGCTCCAGCAGGTATTACGAGTATACCGCAACAGCAGGCAAAGGAGCAGGAGCAGAAGCAGGAGTGGGAGTAGGGGGAGAGGCAGTGGGAGAGAGTCAGGGCGGGGGGAGCATCGCTGCTGTGCTTGCGGCTCCCCATACGTCAGCAGGACGAGCTACACCCCCCATTGCCCCCCCACACTCCCACTCTATCCCACCAACGGTGCACGGAATGATCTGAACCTTGAAATATTTATTAGGTTGAGTATAAAGCCTTTGCTCTCACTGCTTTCCTCGGCCAGCAGCGTATGTCTGTTGCACCACCAGCCTGCATCATAATGAATGCTTTAGGTGAACTTAGCTTATGTGCATATATATATATATATATATATATATATATATATATATATATATATATATATATATATATATATATATATCTATATATATATATCTATATATATATATCTATATATATTATATCACACGAGCTGAGAGGAGAGCGCGAGAGACGCGAGAGAGAGCGGGAGAGGAGGGAGAGAGAGAGAGTTGAGGAGAGAGAGAGAGAGAGAGAGAGAGAGAGAGAGAGAGAGAGAGAGAGAGAGAGTAGATATAGGCAAAAAAGACCGATAAAAATAATATTTGAGATACATTTTTTTCTTGAGAACTGGATGTGCATTCATTGTATAACTTAGTTTTTGCTTTTTTTTCCATTTTATCACTAACATTCCTTTATCCAGCAGTTCATGCCCTTCTTCCTCTTCCTGCTCTTCCACCACTTACAAATTCATGTACACACACTGGACAAACATTTGGTGCGTATCACTTTCTGGGAAAGGACTTTAGTGTTCACTTAAATTTAAGATGAGATTGATAACAAAAAGGAAAATTCGCCGTGTCAGTAACTCGCCTCGCTGTGTACTTTGAACACATTATAAATTACATAATACATTCTTTATGTATGAAAAACTAAAAACAGCGACTGGAATTTGGCGAGAGGACTGGAGTTCAGCTAGCCAGCAAGTCAGCTGTTTTCTTAGTAGGCCAGTCAGTAGGATCGCTTTACAAGGAACAAGCTAGTCTGTGCCTCAGGCGGTTAATATAAGTAGTAAGTTTCCTAGCAACATCTCCTTAACAACCACACTGATAATCATCCTCCTCGTAGTTCACATGACAAATAACCTGTTCAAGCCAGCACGTTAATGGCTGAGCCGGTTCACGCGACAGACGGCTAGTGAACAGGGTAGATTTCGGTCGACTAAACATTACGCAAACGAAAGACATTGTGAGAGAAAAGTACACTGTCTAGACAGCATCAAGCAAGTATAAACCGATATAAACCAGTGTACTCGATTTGTATGTGTCCCAGAGGTGCTACGTAGACGCACGCTCGCACGCACCCACCCACCCCTACTAACCAACCCACACAACTATGCATACATAGCTTCTCTATATTAAGACTCAGGAAGAGGTAGGACGAAAGGAGGAAGTTCATTTACATGTCACCAGCACGATGCAAACTCTCACGTCCTGGCACAACAGATGTGTAGTATATACGTCAGTTTTGGCTTCCTGTTTAGACAAAATGGTTAATTAAGGGCACCATTTATACCCCATGATGGCCAGCGAGACGTATCTAGCACAACAAGATCGCCTGCTGGATGATAATATTGATTAGATAGTGACAGGATGGAAAAATAAATATATGGATTTCCGGATTCATGATAATCCTGACTATCTCTCATGTGACCTACACTGGATGCCTGTACCCTGGGGAGTCGAATCCTTCTTCACGCTGGGCTGCAAGTATTGGCAGCCCTGAACACTGCCTGCGAGGGATGATAGTTTTTGACTCACACGACAAAACAAAAATTAGGGACACCAGTCTGTTAAAAAACCCTCTTTTTCCTGACTCTTCTCTTGCCTCTTTAGGGATTAAAGATATCCACACTGATGGACGGCCTGTGGGTGAAAGACATGTGATGGTAGATCGGCAAACAACACAGCTTGCACCCAGTAACTAGCCTCTCCTGACGAATACTATACACTGGTCCGTGTGAGTTCACCTTGACTATGATTCCTCGGGGAACAAAACGCTTACCATGACTAAGACTATAACTATGACTATGTTGCTCAAAGTATGCGTAGAAAGGCGGGTTTTAGATGGAGTTAAGGTTTGCCTGGAGGGGGGTGAGGGAGAGGAAGGGAGGTTAGGTGAAGGGCGGAGGAGCCATGACCTCCAGGCTGTGGGACTAGGGAGAGGCGGGCGCGGCGGACCTGGGAAAGGTGAGAGGAAAGGTGGCGATGAAGAGGAGGGGAGGAGAGACATGA
>CM035185.1:13515040-13517540 GCA_020233015.1 Callinectes sapidus | reverse complement strand
TGTGTGTGTGTGTGTGTGTGTGTGTTCTGTTATCATTCTATTCTTTGCCCTGTGTTATCTTGGTCATCCGTCTCTTGCTTTCTATCGTGTTTATCTTTTTTTATTTTTTATGTTTTGTACTATGTTAAACTCCGCTATTATCATCATTGTATTATCTTTTCTACACCAACATTATTACACACACACACACACACACACACACACACACACACACAGACAGACACACTCAGACATGCACACGTATCTATTATACCTTCCCGGTCAATATACAATAAATATGGCCCCACATATTAATCATGCAAACTCGCAGTATAAAACAAACACACTTTTCTCGCTAGACACACTCGGTACTGGCATTACACGTCCATTAAGTGATGACCTCTAACGCCCCCAACCCCCACCATCCCCGCCCCGCCCCGCCCCTTGCCCCACGACGAGACAGGGGAGAACAGGTAACATCTTCTTACCTATAAAAAAATGCCCCAAGACAGGTAGGAGCGAAGGTGAACTGGTGCGAGCAGTTGAGCGAGGACTGGCATGCGTCTCCCTGAAAAACAAAACGAAGGGTTTCATTAAGTGGCGGATTGTGGCGTTCACGATTATTTATGGGCGAGGCGTGTCTAGATGGGGAGGCGCGAGAAGTCCTCAATGCTCTACGTGTCCCATTCATTTTTTAATGTAAGAGTGAGAAACTGACCAAGGGCACCCCCTCCCCCCAGAAAAAAGATGAAAAATAATAAAATTAATAAATAAATAAAAAGAAAACAGAGAGAGAGAAAAAATCCCACTAATTTGCTAGTCTCCTTAAAGTACAAAAGAGCTTGCCGAAAGACAGGGACAAATGTCTTGAAACTTCCCTCTTAAATAGTCAATAACCACACCCACACCCACACCCACTCATCTGATGCGGCTCTCTTCATCCCCCCTCCATCCAATTAAGATGACCTTCTTGTCCTTCCCCATGGGCAACTATAGTTCAGTTCCCAATCCTCCACCGCCAATTCCACGAAACCCACCGTCCTCCTCTTCTCCTTTCTCCCACTCAGCCTTCTCCCCGCCACGCCCGCGGCCTCCTGCTGCTTCTCCTCTCCTGGGTGTGGTCACATACTGGAAATCAGGTCAGCGGGGACGATTATATAACTACTTGCCTTCTTACCGAATAAAGCCACACTGTTTTTTTCCTTCGTTCCCAAAGGAGTAGCGCGGCATGGGAGGTGGGCGGGCGAGCTTACGGTGTGATAAGACCAAAGATTAGTAGCGTTAGGGTGCGTCTTCAGTAGAGTATTTTTCTACCAACGAACCACTCTAACAGAATCTGGCGGGCTGGACAAAACAGAAAGAGCCGGCGTAAACTGGTGATTATCTTCAAATGTCCAGGGTTTGTTCGCCTCTTTCCTATAAGTCCTTGGGTGACGTTTTGTAAGTTCCTTTCCGTTCAGAAATACGTTTACACCATGCTTATCTCTGAGTATAGATAGTGATGTTAGTTGATGGTCGAGTGATCAGAAAAAGACGCGTCCTAAGAATAGAATGGCAGCGGCGACGGCATGAACTCATAGCGAGTGTTTTAGTACATTCTCGTCGTGTGGCTCACGTCGCTTCTGCTTTATGTTTTCTTATAATTTTTCTTTAGGATGAGTGGCGTGAGAAGAAGCGACCTTTCTTGTTCAAGTGTTCCGCGCTCTCATCATTACCATCGTCATTAACACTACATCTGCCCACACCATTATACACTACAATAACCGTTCGGTACCGAGGATGCTAATAACCCTTCCACCCACCTACCCCCCCACCAACCTCTCCCCCCCCCCCACCAACACACACCCATCCACACAATATAACGCGCGAATATCTCGTTCTTCTTCCTCAATTAATAACGTCCACCTGTTACCTTTCTCTTTTCTTTCCCAGCAGAGTAATAATCCTATCCGAGTTGACAAAATTATGAACCGCATCAACCTGCAAAACATCACCACCGGAACCACTAAACTGATCAACAAGGAAAAAAAATTAAACGCAAATTGCAACTTTTACAACATACAAAAAATACATGAGTCAACATTCTAAACGTTTCAGGATAATCTCTCAGCTCCCCTCCGAGTCCTGACAAGCTAGTACAGCCACACCTCTCCAGCTCCTCGCCGCTCCCCTCCACGCCACCTCATAATCAGTCCCGCTTCCTTCCCTTCCCCCTCCAGCCTCGCTCAACCCTCGTGTCACCTTCACCCAACTCACAGGAAATTCGACTTGAAACCTTGCCTGTTTTTCCCCTGCTTGAGCATAATTGCCACGAGCATACCTTCACACAACCCTCCACGGTTGCTCCTGGGTGGTGGCAGCTTTGTGTGTGTGTGTGTGTGTGTGTGTGTGTGTGTGTGTGTGTGTGTGTGTGTGTGTGTGTGTGTGTGTGTGTGTGTGTGTGTGTGTGTGTGTGTGTGTGTGTGTGTGTGTGTGTGTGTGTGTGTGTGTGTGTGTGTGTGTGTGTGTGTGTGTGTGTGTG
>CM035185.1:13243961-13249676 GCA_020233015.1 Callinectes sapidus | reverse complement strand
GGGAGGAGACGTGCGAATACCCATCCCTGTGTCACCAAATAGAAATATAGAGTTTAGAGTCGGTGGTTAGCCTTATCCCCCATGGGAAGAATGTCAGAACAACTGTTGATGGAGAACTCTCACAGTGAAACCACTTCTTCACCATAACAATTAGAATACTCCTACTAAAATTGATTTAGAAAACCAAAGAGAGGGGGTAACGTAACAATCCTTAACAAAAGCAAAGCATGTCATCAAAATTTGAATGAAGTGTGAGCAACTGAAGAAGGAAAAACATTGTAGTAGTGATGGACGTTCTACCTGTATCTACCTGCACAATACATCACTCACCACCCATCCCGAAGGCCTCAATAGGGATAAGCCTTTAGATAGAAGCAAAGAACCATGGTAAGTAATGGGAAAAGAGAAGCATCAACCTTGAACCATTGTGAGAGGACAGGTCTGTACGGGTTCCCGCTCTGTCCACGCAGTCCTTCTCTCTCTCTCTCTCCTCACCGCTGGATTTATTCACTGTAGAGCTTCTCTCTTTTGTGTCAGCAGTCATTAATTAAGCTAATGATCTACATTTTCCCGAGAGGTGAATTGTCGTCACATGAGTCTCTCCTTTAGGGAGGAGACGTGCGAATACCCATCCCTGTGTCACCAAATAGAAATATAGAGTTTAGAGTCGGTGGTTAGCCTTATCCCCCATGGGAAGAATGTCAGACCAACTGTTGATGGAGAACTCTCACAGTGAAACCACTTCTTCACCATAACAATTAGAATACTCCTACTAAAATTGATTTAGAAAACCTAAAAGTCAAAGCTCTTTTATTTTTTATCTTTACTCACGTTGACCAAAGATTTTTCTTAGGTATTTAGTTTTTCTATGATTTTAATATATATTGGTGTTTTTGTTCTAATTTCTTATATACAATTTAAACCCATGTATGCGTTAAGTTATAGGGATGCTTCATTTTTAAGTGAATGTATATATATTTGTAAAAATAATAATGATAATGATATTAATAATTATGATATTAATATGGAAATAATAGTAATGAACAGTATATTGACATTATATTCACCTGTAAGGGTAAAAGTGTGTCTGTGTGTGTGTGTGTGTGTGTGTGTGTGTGTGTGTGTGTGTGTGTGTGTGTGTGTGTGTGTTACTTGACAACTTGAGTCTGTCACCCGGAAGGACTAGTCATGTGTCCGTCGTCGCTTTGTACCAAACTTACGCTAAACAGAACGTGCACTTTCTTAAATATTCCGGATAAGTGTGCATTCAAAGAAGATAAACACAGGGGCTAAATCCCATCATAAATTACCCACATAAATGCAAGGGAAAATATTCGGGCGCCTCTTATCCAGCAACATACAGCTGCCTACGATCCTCCTCGTTTATTTGGCTTACAGCTGATTAACGAGCCGCGTTATCTCATCCCAGACACATACGAGCACCCTAGAATCTCGTAACACCGTCTCGCCCCACTTGAGAAAAGACGAGGGGCAGAAGGCGACTAGGCGCTCCCAAGAGTCGAGTGTAGAGGGCCTGGTGGTGGCGAGGCATTAAGGGCACGATACAGCCTTTCTATTGCCTCATAACTCATGCACGTCCTCACGCTCCAGCATACAGGACTTCTGGTTAATGAAAGGAGAAGGGATGACGGCCGCTATCATTTGTTACTCTTCCTGTTGATATCGTGTAAGCGTTTTCCCAATGATATATATTTAATTTTTTCCTCCCTCTAAGTTTTTAGCCTCGTTATTTTTATTCCGTTAAATTCTAGTGGCGTTTGTTATGTTGTTTTTGTTTTGATTGTTAAGTAAGTTTCGTATGTTCACCTTGAAACTTCCTTCTTCGTAGATGAAGCCATCTCATCAATCAACGTCCTTAGAGCATTATGTATTTCTGAGGTTTTGATTGATTTGTATTAGCAATCTCAAATTCCGATTATTTTTTTTCAATATCCAAACAAGTATACTTTCATGTATTTTATTGTGTTGTCCCCAGTAAGTCACCACGTGAGGATGACGTGTAGCTGTGGTCAAGCAGAATCTCTAGAAGCACCCGTCTGCCTGTTTCGAACCGGCTCTTTCCCATCCCATTTGCAGGATAGACAGGTGTGGAGGTGAAACCCACAAATCCCACGTCCCCTTTATGCATATCGAATGGCTGAGAATATTCTCTGTGTCGCACATTACAGTGCGTCTCTTTGTGGCTTTCTGTCAAAAACTGTCAGGGTGGGAAAGGGAAAAGGCACCGTGAACTGTGCTTCATGTAGAAATACTTTGACATGGCACTATCATGGTTTATTGCTGGACCCCATACCGCTATCTTGGCTTGCCGACATAAGCGTCTTGCTACCTATTCCCATAATTGTTGTGTGTGTAATGGGCGTGATTGTTAGTAACGTATAGAAAATCTTGAAGGGAGTACACCATCGTAGAGGTAAATAACACATGTATAGACCACCAGGCAACAAGCACCATGAAATGAAGGAATCAAAAGTAACATAATAAATATGTTTTATCTTGGATATGGAGGGACTAGAAGGATTCATAGTAAGGACCTTGTGTGTAGCCTCGATAGCCGTTCTTTCAGATCTGGCTTACTTTCTTTTAGTGTGCATTTCCGCTGCGCCACCCACGGCCACGGAGACAGACGTGTAGCTCAACTATTAAGATTTTACCAGGTCGTAATTTTCCTTCCTGCTACAACCGCGGCCTGCCAGCCTGGATGAGTTATGCTAATGAGGGAGAGTCGTGAAGGACTCTGGCAGGATAATTAACTTTAATTTTCTGCATCCATAATTATTTTTATCTGTTTTTCTTTGTTTCCTTTATGTTCTTTGCACGTGAGTCGAGGAAATATCACAACAGCAGACAGGTAAACACTCCTGCAATCTCCTGTTAAGGGTAGCTGTTCGCACGGTCTTTAGTCGACTTCCTTCAACACTTGTCTTCTTCAGAGATTAATCCAAGACGCATTAACTGCTTCTTTGTCGTTTAAACTCTCTTATAGTTTTGAGTTGGCATTTGATATCAGTCAATCTGCTGTTATCTGTAGATTGATTCCATATTATTGGTTTTATGAGTTAAGTATTTTGTTTTCTTGAAACGGAATTGACTTTGCATAAAAATAATCACGTTGTTTCGATAAGAATAGTACAGCTAGCAATTAACAGAATATATTCACACACACACACACACACACACACACACACACACACACACACACACTCTCTCTCTCTCTCTCTCTCTCTCTCTCTCTCTCTCTCTCTCTCTCTCTCTCTCTCTCTCTCTCTCTCTCTCTCTCTCTCTCTCTCTCCAAAAGAGACCACTTTTCAAATTATACAGGGTCGAAAGAAAAGGACGTCACGGAATTATTCTTGAAAAAAGGTAGAGAAAAAAGACTGAACACACGGAGGAATGTCTAGTGTCACTGTGGCCTGCTGGGGAAGGGGAAAGGGTTTATTGTCCTTACCACCTCGGAAAAACTAATCGAAAGGCAGGTGGAGATTTGACGTCAGGAAAATGCTTACATTGAAATCTACTAGTTTATTCCTCATGAATGTGTTCAATAAACACACCATTATTGCATGCCTTCGTGACGCTGAGGTAATGGCGGTATCGTAACGCTGGTGGAACTGATGATGGATTAGATGATTGGCCGTGAGATGCATAGTGACACGAGGAAAATCATATCCAATCACATTATTTTAATTTCTCTTGATGCTTATTTTTGTCATGAGCAGTAACAAGAGTGACTCGCTGAGACGCCGTTACTTAATACAAAGAACTCGGTAGTATGAATGATCGCTAGGATGGTGTTTAGCCAGCAAGTGTCGAAAATGTGAAGAGATGGCGGGGGAGGAGGGAGGGGGATAGCAGGTGTGAGGTAAAATAGGTATTACCACACACTCGTAATTACAGGTGTCGACAAGGTCACGAATCAAATCTATTGCTTCTGAGATTATTTTTTTCCCTCCTAAAAAATATTTTTTCCAAAGATTATATCACGTTTACAATATAAACATTAGGAGTACTGGATTATAAAAGCGAAATTTTGGAACATTCAAAATTGGTTTATGTAGAAATTACCATATAACTTTTTGGACTCGTTGTAAGTCATAAATATGTAAATAATTTACAGGTGAATACATGAACATCGCATTTGTAATAAAAATTTTGTGATGGCTATAAGAAATCTTGAAATGTTCTACATAATGTACACATGTGACTAAAATTTAAATGTTAATCGGTTTTTACACATCTGGCAAAATGGTATAGTATAATCACGAACTCCTTTCTCTTAAAAAGAAAAAAAACTTATTTTTGTTAAGAAAATATCCTATCTGATGCACTTAGTTAGTCTTTTGTCATTATGAGAATAGTTTTTCTTTCATTGGTGATGTAAAACACACACACACACACACACACACACACACACACACACACACACACACACACACACACACACACATTCTCCACATATATGAATGTATTTTATCTAATTTCAAATTTAATTGCGTATGTTATTCAAAACGGTCGCTTGCTGATCACCCAGCCAGCCTTTTCCCTACGGAGCGAGCTCAGAGCTCATAGACCGATCTTCGGGTAGGGCTGAAACCATATCACACACTACACACCGGGACAACGAGGCCACAACCCCTCGAGTTACATCCTGTACCTACTTGCTGCTAGGTGAACAGGGGCTAGATACACATTAAGAGGTTGCCCATTTGCCTCGCCACGCCCGGGACTTGAACCTGGGCCCTCTCGGTTGTGAACCAAGCGTGTACCCGCTCGCCCGCTTTAAACCCACGTGTATGTTATTCTTGACAGATGAAACTACTGGAAAAAAATAAAGTTACACAAAATTACAAAATTACTGTAACTGGCATTAAATCACAATTATAGTAAGATTTGTATTTTAGGACATCAATTGACACTTGTAAGCATTGCTTTAGCCACGCCTCTGTTTAACGCATTTCTTTATCTATTTCTAGCGAAAAATGTGTTTATTTACTAAAAACAAAGGTTTTTCTTTCTTTCCGACATGAAACCTTTTTTGATTGTGTATGGCATAATCATGCAAGTTCTTTTGGAAACTTTTTCATATTTTTTTCTTACCTTTTGAGTGTTGACTTAAAACATCAGTTTAAGCTTGTATTTCAGTCTGTCAGCATCTGGGAAGGAGTTCGAGTTCATTAATTTGTTACCCAGCTGTGTGGGGCGGTACCAGTTTGTGTTTTCTCCACCCACCACAGCTGAAGGTGAGCTACGATGACATTTTTGAATTTAGATAAATAAGTCCATTTGGTTGATGCTTAACAAAAGTGTAGCTCCACTTAATGCATGTCTTACAGTAATATCATTCTAACTTGTAGAAGCGAAGCAGGAAAAACTGAAGCAACATTTTTTTCCCGCATCTTCTAAGTAGAGAGAAAAAACCTTGGGTGTGCGCCCGATGACCGGGTCGTTAGCCGGTAAAATACTCGTTAATGAATATTGGTAACAGGTGAGCGGAAAGGACTAATTTGCATATAATTATAACTTCCCAGGCTCACATTTCTAATGAAAAATATACAGACCACGCGGATCTAAGGCTGCTTGTTGATCCGTCCATATCTTGCACAACATGATATGTATGCGGATGAGCTTGATTGGATGCTTGAGCTATTTACGTAATGCCAACCCTGACAATCTCTCTCTCTCTCTCTCTCTCTC
>CM035185.1:13236461-13241461 GCA_020233015.1 Callinectes sapidus | reverse complement strand
ACAGGCTATTTCTTAATTAGTCGATAGAACACCAGTAGAGCCATTTTAGTAATTGTGAAGCAACTTAAAAGCTAAGCTACAGGTTTCAACATAAATATTTCCTCACAGAATAAACAAATGTTGGAATATACGAATGCAAAGCTAAAGACAGGATTTTAAAGAATGGAGAGAACCGCTTAACCTGTTGTCTTTTAATGCAAGAAGCACGTTAACACACACACACACACACACACACACACACACACACACACACACACACACACACACACACACACACACACACACACACTAAGGTATTTGTAAAAGGAATTTTCTTACACGCCAAGTGAGAGAGAGAGAGAGAGAGAGAGAGAGAGAGAGAGAGAGAGAGAGAGAGAGAGAGAGAGAGAGAGAGTTGAAAGTTGCTCAGCATGCTTCATCGTCATAAATTGTATCTTTAGTTTGTATGAGTTTTTTGGTTGTCTTTTCCTGCGGTGATTTATTTATTCATGACGTCAATATTTGGAAGGCGTAATGATCAGGAGTGACTCATCATATGATGTATTCGTTAAACAATAGGTGCTTATTGTTGTGTCCCGTGCATGTTGTGGTATACTGTAAGTGTTTCATGTGTTAGTCACAAAAATTATTGATGTTGCAACTCTGGTGGCATGTAGCAAGTATTATTTATTGTACGCAGTGGCTATTTTTTTATAACTATCTTTATGAACAACAGAATATGTTACAGAATTGACTTTGTGGTTGGAAAACATTTGAAATAACAGTAACGAAAAGGATGGGAGGAACACTAAAAGTAAGAACATCAATAACAACAGCGTGATATTTTAAAAGAAAACATCTAGAACAGCAACTCCACTTAAAAGTACTACAGGTTCAAAACAACATCTACAGCAACACTAATAATGATGATGGTAATAATAATAATAATAATAATAATAATAATAATAATAATAATAATAATAATAATAGTAATAACAGTGATGATAATTACAACAATCGATGCGCCTAGATGAATAAAAGGAGAGCCAAATACATAGATACATTTGTTAACTCAGAATTGGAATATGTGTGCGTTTGTGTGTTTGTAATCCAATGACTCCCAAATTATCTTACATGATGTTGGGATCTTTTATCCATCAAACCTGCTCGTCCCGTGTTCAATCGCACCACCATATCGTCTTTATGAAAAAAATATAGATTCCTGATTAGTTTATTAAGACATTTTAGGGAAAGCAATTTGTTTGCTTGGGTTAAAACAAACTAAAAAAATAAAGGAGATACGTGAAATTTTGAGACATTTGGAATAATCATTTCGTAATGTACTTCTATTTAATTATTAGTTTGTTTATACCTGATGGTTTCACACACCTGTATCGTCCCCACGCCATCATCTTTTGGAACAACTGATGTAACCATTTGAAGAAACGCATGGTGTCGCCAAAATGATAGACGAAAGGAACTCTGATATATGAAGCACTATGACAGAAGCAAGTAGGGGAGAATATTATTGATGTTTACGTTTGAAAGAATAAAATAATGATTAGCTGAATGAATTAAGTGTTCTATTAATTTCTTGCACCATGTTCTAGGGAATACAGGTATCCACAGGCCATCTCGTGGGCAGTGGATGTGACGGTAGTAGGCCAGCCGCCGACTATTCATAAAGTGGCTAATGTTTAATTTCCTTGTTTGTTTCATGTGGGTTATTGTTATGACTTTAATGTTTTGCGTTTGAGAGAATTTTTTGCTTTCTTTTCATTTTTAATCTATATGTCACTTTGTATGCATTATCATATCATTATTATTGTTATTGTTTTATTATTGTTATTAGTATTAGTATTATTAGTATTTTTTTTGTGGGGGGGGAATCAATTGATCATGTATACGAGACCAAAGTCTGGCGTAAAATGAGAGCAAGGACACTAACAGCAAGCAAGTACAAGAGAGAGGACAGCATGGGAGGGCGTGGCTGGGCGGCGGCAAGGGGCTGGGGCTCGGGGAGCGGCCTGACAGACACTTGCACCTCCTCCCGAAAAATGCCAGTGATAAAAATCATCAAAGCTCAGGCCGACCCAACTATCGGCACTCAGCCTTCATTACTAAAACTGGAACATTTGCATGACTCATTAATGTTTCAGGTAACTTTTTTGAAGCCAAACGGAAAAAATACGATTTCAAAATTTTCATGCCGTAATAACTAGAGCAATTAACGTTTTTGTGTGTACGAACAGAGGGGAATATATATATATATATATATATATATATATATATATATATATATATATATATATATATATATATATATATATATACACACACACACACACACACACACACACACACACACACACTTCTGAGTGTGTGTTAAGATAAAGTGCTGTAAAGCAGTCTTCGGGTTACTAATGGCAGATTGTGTTTGGTATTCTGTGAAAGGAAAGTTTTACCTATGTTGCTAATTTCATCCCTAGTATGTATGGTTTTGATTTGGCTTTGTCACAATCACTGGATTGCAAATGTGATGCACGTGGTTGTGGAAGAGTGGTGACATACACAGTGTGTGGTGGTAACCCAATTAGCCTTATATCTTGAATCTTGAGCAAAGTGGAAAAAAAAAAAAAAAACTAAGGTGACACACTGGCGCCCATGTATTGATTTTCCGAAAAAATCGTCAAGGACACTGACGAAGGTGGAGAAATCTACGAGGCAGATGTGCTGTGTTGATGGTTTTTTTATTGTTTCGTTTACCTACTTTTTAAATTTCTGTTCGCACTAATTTATGCAGACTGGGAGCTGAATAGAAGGCAAAGGAAAATTAGGAAATAAAAAGTTGTCTCTCAGATTAAATTACTTGAATGCTTAAAAAAAAGGTATTAACAGGTTACCTGGTAACATGCTTGAATGCTTGTTTCCTTTATATAGTTACATAGTGGCAATAACTCATATTGAAATTACTATGATATGTTATGCAGTGATATAGATCATTTCATCACGAACACATCGCCATCCATAAGTTTGTGTTTCTTGAGGAATTATAAATTATGATATAATGAACAGAGGTTATCTGTCAAATGATTGTTTTTCACACTGTGTTCATATTGTGTATGTAGATTATTAAGATCAACGAATTGCATGTATGCAAGATCGTGCCTGTAATAATTCATGAAATAGGAAGGGTTTTTTGTGCAGGTTTGGGGCGGGGAAAGGTCGTGAGTGCAGGTGTTGCCAGTCAATCATCATCAAGTTCCTCGTGCTGCAAACCTGTTGTCTGTCTCCCGGTGTCATCAGAAGGTGCACACCTTTCCTGGGAGGCTGTTGTGTATGGAATGGAGGGTAATGTGATGGAGGTGGTCGTGGCCATTGCTCTTTCTCTCCCTTCCCTGGTTCTGTCTTTCTCATGGCCCCTTCACTTCTCCCTGCCTCACGCTGCTGGGGGCGTTGCAGGAGGGCGTAAACTCTAGGGTGGGTGTCGGTAGGGAGGGGACTAGGGTACACCTGATAATAACAAGAGACGAACGATGGACGACATCCGATTGTGCTTCCTGGCCGACGCGCAAACCTGTCTGCCTTCCCTCCCCACCCTGTCTTCCTCTCCCTCTTCCTTCCCCTCCTTCCCTGCCTTGCTCTTCCCTTGCCGCTCTCATGTACCAGTCACGCCAAACGTCACCTTCCACACATTACTGGTTCACTGTTGTATCATTAGCTCCTTGACCCCGTGGCTGTTGCGGCCTTCCTTACCACTAAAACGCTCGGAAATATCGACTCTAGTGTCACCCGGCCCAAAATCATTCAATCCTCTCACGCTGAAGTTGTATAAGACTCCAAATGCTCCAGGCTAAATAATTTGGAGACCTGTTAATTAAAGGAGCCACGAATAAAATCAGACAAAAAAAAATATTTCGACTTCAAGCAGATGTATACAAGCCACATTTCCTGACTTCATCCCTGTGTTCGTCTTATAAGTTCCGCTTGGCTGCTGTAGTACATCCCAAGTATAAAGGCAGCTGACTAAGCGACAGCAGTATTAGCCTCTGGTTCCAGTACACCATTGCGGCCAGTATTAGCAGTGTGAAGGAGTCAGTCCCGTCATCTGCTCACCTTGCCCACGCAGCAGGAAATGAAGCACAATAAGAAAGGTGGATGGACTGGTTTAGTATCGGCAGGTGTAGATAGGCTAGAGAAGCAGTAATTTGATTTATTCCACGTGAAGGGCAGCGGTGAATGACCTGAAGGCGCTAGGGTAGCATCGAGTCCGGACTTCCCTCCTTCCCAAGACAACAATCTCATGTTTCTTTCATGGAAATGGATGATGCTTGGTTATCTATAATTTATAGGACGTTCAACTGCTTTTCACTCAGAGGTAAAAACTTGCACGGCTAAGAGCAAGGAAATTACTTAGTGTGTACTCTCAGGAGTGTTCCTCATAATACATTTTTTTTCTTTCATTTTCTTACTGTGAGCCTCATTCAGGGCAGCAGGAATTGCAACCTTCACGCCTTTACTTATCTTGCAGAATTCAAAAGGACCATAATAGTGAGGTAGAGAATAGAATACGCTCTCAAATTAAGATGAAAAAAAACATTCACTCATCTGTTATTTGCCCTATTTATAACACACCATCCCTGCTTGAGTGCTCTATTTCCTCATCGTCCATCACACAATTGCCGACACACTAGCCGTTACTTGAGCGCTGAGGGGTGACTTAGTGAAGTAATCCTCACCACTGTTTACAAAATGTGCGGGCAATTTACTAGCTCGGCCGCTAGCACCTTGCCTCGCCTTACACAACATCCTCCCCTCACCCGCACGCGACCTCGTAACACTTCCGTTCAGTCACCCAGGAACTCGGAACGCTGAGGCTTCACGATGGCATCCATATTTCCGTGGTGGCGTGTCTCCTCCCGCGTCATCTCGCACCGGGCATGTTATTATTCCACGGTCCTCACCTGAACTGTTCTCAGGTATTGGAAACAACGTGCAAAAGGACAAATACGTAGTTTGTG
>CM035185.1:13178897-13202971 GCA_020233015.1 Callinectes sapidus | reverse complement strand
GAGAGAGAGAGAGAGAGAGAGAGAGAGAGAGAGAGAGAGAGAGACTCCTACTGCTCCTCTAATCCTCCTTCCTTTTTTCCTTCTCTTCTTCCTCCATTCCTCAATTTTCCCTTCTCTTCCTTCCTTTTCTCCTCCCGTTCCTCATTTCCTCCACCTCCTATTATCATTCTCCACCTTCAAGCGGAGAGAAAAATGAGACAAATGAAACCAAAAATGAAAAAACCCTAAAATCATGCACAAAAAAAAAAAAAAAAAAATTAGAGCATAATAAAAAACAAGAACACGGTAAGAAAAATTGAAGTGAGGGAAAACATGAGCCGAATGACGAGCGGCGCCGAAGTAGAGAAGACCACGCCACCATAGCGACCACTGTCAACAAACCACCATGTTCAAGAATACCTTTCAGAGCGGCTTTCTCTCCATCCTGTACAGCATAGGAAGCAAACCTCTACAAATATGGGACAAAAAGGTGAGTTGTGACACCTTATTTGCCATGTATTGAGAACGAGAAGACTGGATATGGTTCGTTCATATAGTCATGACCAGTCAGGTATTTACTCCTTGCCAGCCAGTCCCTTGCTTATCAGACCCTTCAGGTAGGCAGACTCCAGGTGATTCATTAACTCAGTATTCGCCAGAGTCATCGTGCCATTAAATTTCTGGCTTCAAAATTGGTATCCAACTTACTTTGATTTTGCTTGACCTAATGTGATCTAACCTAACCAAATTTCAAAAGTGCTCATTGGACTTGCCATTATGTGGAGGGTGTGCTTTGAATGGCAGGTGTCACCCACAGGACATGGTGGGTGTCATGTGTTGCCTAATGGGACAAAAGGAAAATAAAGGGTTTGCACAGTATTTCCATGGCATTTCCACATTTATTTTCATGTCAGGAAACCATATAGCTCAGTAGAAATTAGTTAGTTCCAGACCTAGTCATGATTAACATATAAGAAATGTCTCTATCCTGGAATCAGTGGGATGTGGTATAACAAAATTTAAGTGATGAAACATTGTATTTACTAACTTTTCATAGGCAAGGAAGTGATTGCTTCCTGTTTTTGGTAACTATGCATTCATTAGTAATTTTTTGCAGGTTCGAAATGGTCACATCAAAAGGATCACAGATAATGATATTCAGTCACTGGTATTGGAGATTGTTGGCGTAAATGTGAGGTTTGTATCCTGCGCTCTGTTCTTTATTCATCAATTGAGAATTCAGAAACCATGAAGTAGCACAGTTTTATTAGTGATGATTGTTTTGCTCGGAATACATATTTTTTTGTGAATGTATTTTTGATTTGTTATTATCTTTCCAGCACTACATACATCACATGCCCCGCTGATCCTAAGAAGACCCTCGGAATAAAACTGCCGTACCTTGTAATGATTGTCAAAAATCTCAACAAATATTTCACATTTGAAGTTCAGGTAATGGTTCAGTTCATTGCAGAAATATTCTCCTCTCATTGTTACGTTTGTCCTGTAATGGAATGGCTAGCAATGAACAGCAGCCATCCTCCTGTGTCATTGTGAATCAGATGTGGTTCTTGGTGGTACATTGCCTTCCAGGATGGAGTTTGAGTAAACTTTTTTTTTACATTCCTTGTACTGGAGTACACAATATCATGCATTCATACTTGCCCTCATGTTCTTAACAAACACACTATTTTGGTGGCTGGTGAAAGTGAAGTTGGGAGCATCACTAAAATTGTACATGCACATGTAAACCACAAGATACTCATACTTGAACTTGAATTCATCTGTAAAAACATTATTTTTACTTGGACTCATGATATTATGATGTAATTTTAATTGGAATTGAATACAAAATCATGTACTCAAATGCAGACCTGCTATGTACACTCTTTCTTTCTTTCTTTTTCAATTTTGTATTCTCATATATACCTTGTTTAGTAATCTTGACAATGTATGATATACAAATTTGTTTTTTCTGTATGAATTCTCACTCTTGTATGTTGATTATAGGATGTCCATTACATTCATCATATATTCTTAGTTTAGAAATTAATATTACAGACTAATGATGATATTCCAGGTTCTGGATGATAAAAATGTGAGACGACGTTTCCGTGCCAGCAACTACCAGTCCACAACAAGAGTGAAGCCTTTCATCTGTACCATGCCCATGCGCCTGGATGAAGGATGGAACCAAATTGTGTTCAATCTTGCTGACTTTGTGAGAAGAGCTTATGGAACCAATTATGTTGAGACCTTGAGAGTTCAGATCCATGCCAACTGTCGCATTAGAAGAGTTTATTTTGCTGATCGTCTCTATTCAGAAGAAGAATTACCTGCAGAGTTCAAACTGTACCTGCCTGTTCAAACAAAGGCCAAGTCTGCCATTTAGGATGAATATATTGATTACATTCAAGTCCATAACCAGGAGTTTTGCACCCTTTCTAAGTCATTTATTTTTATCACAGCTCTCGGAAAACATTAGGTAAATGTGTGTGAGTATACATTCATGTGTGTGTGTGTGTGTGTGTTCTGTATGTCATCAGTGGGATGATGGTGCATATATTTTTATTGAAAATACTGTGCCATGTATAATGTAATTAAACACTATTAGAACTGAAGTACAGGCCTTAGAAATATACGTATTAGGGAAATACATAATGCACCTAATTGGAACCACTGAAGATGGCCTACTTTTGTAGCAATTTTCCAAGTTCCACTGCTCTTTAGTAAGTAAAAGAATAAATCTCCTGTGGCTGGATGTAAGTTCAATATGTCTTCTATAGTCAGCTATAGTAATCATTGGCATAACTCAGTAAAACTATGATTCTTGGAAGCCAAAGTATGAACTATGAATTTTGTGTTAATTATTCACACAATACATACTTAAGCACCACCATGCCTGGGTAGCTCAGCTTAGGATTGCTTGGCTGCATATATTTCTGGTGCTGACAAGTGGGTTCTCTCTGTATCAGGGAGGGAGGAAGCACCTCTACAACACCCTGGCTATTTCACACAGTCTTTTAGTGACTTGATTCAATGATTCAATTAACAGCTAATGCACTTTACTTAAGACAACTACAGGGAGTCCTTGATATATGTGACTTTAGATTGCACCAATTCAAAATAGCACGGTGTTAAAAAATAGGGTTTTTCCTCATACAGATTCCTTAAAACAACACAATTTCCAACACCAACAACTCCCATCCTTTAATGTAGTGTATGTACAACTTACTCCAATACTGGAGATGATTATCCTTACATTGCATGAAATGTACCATGTGTGGTTCCTTCTGAATGCATCTCTTGTGCAAATCAGGGACTTCCTGTACTGGAAATTACTAGAAATATCCTATTTCTTACTACCCTGTACTTACGTTCATAATTTTATATGCACTGTTAACAGTTTTGGCTTCCAATAAAATTGGAGGCAATTCTGTAGTTTTCCATGCTTCATTATTTACATATTGAAAATGTAATGATTTCCGTTGAGGTATTCATTTTATTGATGACATGGTGGTGTAGTAGAATTGAATTTTTCCTCTGACTACTAAAAGTTCACATCTTTGCTTTGTAGATACAATCTGGGTTGTCTCCTATAGTGGTTTAGCAAAGAATGGTTACAAGATGTGGGGTGAAGACCTTAGGACCTTACAACTCGCAAGGAAGGAAGGTCAGATATTGAAAATATTTTGTTAAAATTATGAAAGGGGTTGTTTTCAGGAGCAGCATATGTAAAGAGGGAGTATGTAGTGTATTGAAGAAATAAGATTGTAAGGACAGGTTGTAACTGGAAGTGGAATTGTTATCTTTTATTCCTCCAGAACCTCATTAGATCTAACTATAATAGCCATTCATACATTTATTGGACTTTGGTCATCACAGTTCCTCATATGACTCAAAAGGAAGATGTGGGAGGGTGAGAGAAGTGAGAATGGATGAATGAAGTAAAGGAGGAACACTTGAGATATATTGCTGTACCAAAAGCATGAAGAAAGAAGAATATGTCTGTGTATGAAAGTGAAGTTGGTGTCAGGTAGTTGGAAGATGGAAGGATGAGGTAAAGAATGACTGTATACAGCATAAGTGTTAGTAGCCAAATGTAGCGGCAGTAAGGAAATGTTTGGATAAGGGAGGTAGAGGTTCTTGGGGCATGTGGGTGGGAAAAGCATTGGAAAGATTGATAGATGGATGGAATATAATCTACCTCCTGGTCATTCTCTTCTTTATCTTTGATTATCTAATTATTGGCTTCACACAGTTTGTAATTATCTTTTATTATGTATTGAGAAAAGAATATCAGTCACTTGAAATCTTGAAAGACATTATGTGTGCTTGGAATTTCATATTCACTATGAAGATGCACAACTAATTCTTCTAGAGTTGAATGAGTTGGTTACACCTCATTTCACAATTAAAGAAAAGAATAATGCATGTTACTTGTCAGTTTCATGGCAACACAAAGGAAATACACACCCAGTTGAATAAATACACCTTTATTAAAAAGTAATGTTATTAAACCTATTTATTTGGATCTACAAATATGAACACATTACTTCACAAAATTACATCACAAAATAGACAAGTATCACACTGACTTTGTATCACATCTTAAACATACAGGATCCACACCTCACTTTCAATCAAAGTTGATATTATACTGTGAGTGTTTTCTTTAAAAAAAACTCTTCCTCACATGATGCCATCAATACAGATTTAACAAACTCTTCAGACAAAATTATTTTTCTGGGAAATTCCTGGGCAAGGATCTCTCCACCAAATCAGTGTATGTAAGTAGCTCTTTGAAGGGAAAAGTTTTATGAAGGAAATGTCCTGTAAAACATAAAACTAAACATCAGCTTAGGAGCCATCACAAACAGAACATTAAGATACTACTCACCTTTAAGTAAACCATGAAGATGTGCATATAATACACAAAGTCAAAAAAAGAAATGCACTTATTACGTCAACATCCATTAAGAAACTCCCCTGAAAGAAAATATTAACTTCTGGCACAAAACTGTTTCTTCCTTCTCGATTTAAACTATATAATTATACAAAACCAAAAATGGTGGTATTTAAAGTTACAGGATAAAAGTTATCCTTCCTCAATCTTATTTTTGGTATAGCAATGTAGTATTTCACACAAACTGTTGTTGCACTGTATGAATTAAGATCATGGTAGAACAAAAAATAATGGACCGCTAATACCTATATTGTTTTTTGTGTGAAATTTTTGAAAATGGGAACAATTCTGATTACTGATTGGTTTGAGCTCCTGATACCACTAACTTCAGAAGTTTGGTTTATCTCTGAATTATGCAAATAATTTCAGGAATAATCAATACAAGACAACACTGACATGCCTTATGCAAGAAAGGAAGGAAAGTGTTACTAATAGCACAAGAACACAAATGTCTGGTGAGCATCCTGAGGAACACAAAAAATTCTCCAGCAAACAATATAGATACATATGCCAATATTATACAAAGAACATGTTCATTGTAAATCTGCCATTTCTTCCACAAAATCCAGCAGAAAATCCTTAATCAGTTTGCCATTTCTGTTAGCAAGTAGTTCTCCATGAAATCTGTTGAAAGGATGCACTATGATGAAGAAATGGTGGTTTTACAAAGGCAATGTTCCATGTATTCCCAGCTTGTGCCTTGATGTGTGGCACAGTATCAAGGCTTGTGATGTGTGCTCTATGATTTAAAAGTTGTTGATCATGGCCTCCCTTACCTCATAAAAAGTTTTCAATGAAGAGTTCCAGCCACAAAACAGAAGATAGGAGATGAGAAGGCCACAGTATAAGCTCTTGCAACACAACAAGCCTTAGCTTTCTGTTGGGTATGCACATGTACTATATCGGTATGCTGCATGGTGGCTTGAACACACTGACAACCCCTGGTATCTATGTCATGGCCAAGGTACTTGATGCTGTACCTGATATGTTATCCCTGGAGCAGACCATTCATAGCATACTTAACATGCACATGAATGTTGCACTTTTAACCCTCAAAGGATGGGCATAGTTTTCTGTACGTATAGCTGTGGCACGGGCACATCAAAATTTTTCTTCAAAACCATAAAGTTAATATCTTGCTAAAATATAGTTGATACCATGTCAACATCCATTTATCCGCTGGAAGTTTCAAGATGGCGTGTGGAAGCCCCAGTGTGGGTTGCGTAAAAATAGCCCAATCAGAGGAAATTGGGCTACTTCCACTGCCACCATCACTTCACAGCTAGTCGTACATTGCCGCTAGTATCTAGATTTCTTTGTTTTTCACAAAAGTGGATTTAATAGGTCTCTTATCAATACAGTAATAAGAAGAGCCGGGAAATGCTGTATCAGCAGACTGCGTTTCCTATTGCCAGCACTGCTTCGTTTGGTTCCAATATGGCTGATCTTGAGAATTTTATATTCCTGGTGGACAGCTGATTTAATGGCAACTCACAGTGAACACTTACCACCATTACAAATTTAAATTGTAGGCGGGAGAAACTTTGCATCAATAGATGCTTCCCATCTCACTGTGACTGCATGAATTGAGCATCTACATATACTGGCTATCCTTTAAGGGTTAAGGATGAATTGTTAAATCTCCTTAGCTTCTAAGTATTAAGTTTGTATTCAGCTTCTGTAAAGTATAATACTATTTTTGCTTATCATATCCTCTACAAAATGACTATGTAACATTTTAAAGTCTAACTTTTAATATCAAAGATATATAGCCAAAGTGGGAGAATACTGTAAACCTACCACAAAAACTTTCAGACAAAAATATCTATATATTATGTAAAAAACGAGTACTTACCATATTTGTTACCTTCAAGGCTAAAGTTGTATCACAGTTACATCACAAGTCATACATTTCTCCTACACAGAGTCAAGAGGGATGTAAGATGGCAATCTCTTTGGAAGTGGAGGCCTTTGTACTCTATCAGCATCGCTGTCTGTATCTTGGGTGTCACTGCAGTCCTGTGCTGACACTTCACCAATTGTTACATGAGTATCAGACTTAACAACTTTTTTCTTAGTGTTGTCTGCATGATGGGAGTCCTCTGGCTTACGTTTGCAATCTCCCACATTAATGCTGGTATCTGAATCTTCTGTATTTCCACTAAAATCTTCATAGCTGCATGCAGCATAAGATTTCTTAATCTTGTCAATTTTTTTCAGAACTCTAGATCTAGTTTTTTCAAAGACTGATTTACTATTATGATCACCATATTCTGCTTCATCTTTTTGTATCTCAACCCCTGGACCTTGAGCTTCAGGTTGTGTCTTGGTGATACGTTGAAATCCTTCCTCCTGCAGCACTCTTTGTCCTGCACTATCATCCACCTCACTATTATCAGGAGTGTCCTCGGAGTTCTTACCCTCGTTATCTTCAGGTGCCATAACATGGAAGTACCTCTGGTGGGAAGAACTAGGTTTCACTTCCCGTTTTTTCTTTTCTACTTTCTTTTTGGTTACTGGTGCTCCTAACACCTCATAGCTTTCACTTCTCTTCCTCTTCCTGTGTATGGATATGTTGTACTTTCTGTTGGAGTCTTTTGAGAACGACACCTTCCTGATCCGCCTTCTCCCTTTGTGGTGAGACAAGGGACATGCTGCTCCTCTTGGACATTTACCAGCCTTGAATTCCTCACAAATCAAAATGTGCTGCTTGTCACACTGGAAAATTATGGTCATTCATTAATAGTAAATTGCCTCGTACCTCAAATTCAATTATTCTCACCAGCTTTTCTCTATACTAAACAAAATATGATTCAAAGGAACTTTCTCCTTGGAATTGTAAAGTACATCATTTTATAACCACTGAATTTAAGCTCATTATTGATCATTTGGAATCTGGATTATTTCAGATCTATTTATTTAAGAAACTGTGATCCTCTAACAAGAAAATTATTTGTATAATCCTACAGAGGAAAGGATCTCCACTCCTCTTACTCTGTCTTTAAGTTATTCTTTTATGATGCGCTGGGAATACAAAGAATACAAGGGCAGCATACTTCAAAGTTAGCTGTAATGTGTTGTGGCAAGGCTATGTCCTACTAACAGTGATGGCTTTGTGCTTAAAAGCTGAACAAAAATAATACAAACCTCTTTCCCTGCTTTACAATGTCCCCTGACAAAGTCAAGACACACAGGGGCTGACGGGTTGACCTTGACATGGCGGTAGGGACAGTCCTCTCGGACACAGGCGGCTTGCAGGAAGTGGGAGCACACCGGCATCTTGTCTGGGTCCACCGTGTGTGAGAATGGACAGTTGCTGACAGGGCAGCGGCCTCTCAGGAATCTGGGAAAAAAAAGTGTTGAAGAAAGTCTGTCCACTTGGTTACTTGCATATATGTCAGGAAAAGATGTTCTTAGCTGTTAAAAGTTTCATTACTTATACCTGGAATGTATTAAAATCTTGCTGTGCTGCAAGTCACTTACCTTGTACAGATGGCAACTCTACTTGGGTCATGAATGTAGGGACACTCTCCCCTGTTTTTCTTTGAGCAACGACCAAAGCGATTGAAGAACACACAGTATTCATTCCTCTTCTGGAATGATGCCTTTTTCCTCTTGTGCAAGAGTGTCACCATACTGCGGTGCCTGGCTGAGCTGTGAGAACATAGTAGTGTTATGATTATGAGGAGGATGTAATAATACCATCAGTTCATCACCCTTCATCCTGTGCAGCATTTACCCTGGATGGCAAACCCTGAAGACACTTTTCCCCAACAACACTTGGGGAAATCAACATTGGGATGAGGCCCTGAATCTATTGTTATCCATGAAAACACACCATTAAATTTTAATCATAGTGAACACATAATAAACATAATAATAAGCCAAAATGAAATACTCTTTCTATACAAAAATCGATCTAGTAACCTGATAGAGAAAATGCCACAAAGGATAAACAAGTACCTGAGGACTGCACGAGCCTGGTGAGTCTTGGTCAGCTCATACAGGCCTGTCCTGGTGCGGGAGTAAGTCAGGCCACCTAGATGCACCCGGGGCAGGCTGGTCTTGGGTGGTGTGGAGTCCTTGACACGCTGCAGGGTTCTTCCTCCAGCAGTGAGATGGAACTTCTCCCCTCGCAACAGCACAGTGCAGGTTGAGTCTAGAGAAGTAGTGCAGAATGAAATCATGACATTTTTCAAAGCATTGCATTTCTGATCACTAAATATAGGACTATCAATTCATAAATTAAATGTGCATGTGATAGGTAAGTCACACAAAGCTGGTGATGGTTGGTGGACATCAGACATAAACCAGTGATGGCAGAAGAGCATCAAACATTCTATAACTATCTGTGGACAGTAAAGGCTGACATTAGTTATTACCGTGACATTAGCATCACATCATTAAAACAGCTCAGTGCTTCAATAATAACCTGCATTGCAACTATTCTTAATACAACTTTTAAAGATTCAGTAATTGAAAACACTATCTGTGCAGTGTTTGACAGGATAAGCTTACCATGTTTATTTGTACTTGTCTCATTAACTTTAGGCAACTGCTTCCTCAGTGATGTCTTGGTTGACTTGTACAATATTCCACCAATGTTGATGAATCTGTCTGAGTGCTTGGACCTGCAATTTCAAGTAACACTGTACTTTGTCAAACAACCATTAACTCATTCAGTACAAAAATGCATTTTTATGTCTATTCTACTTACTATTTGGCAATTTCATACAAGTTCAGAAACTTGTGCAGGGATTAAGATAGTGAAGAATCTGCACAGTAATCTTCTCACCTCCATATACTCTTTCTGATGTCAATAAAATTGTCTAATCATGTATACAAATTGTGAAAAAAATGCATCCAGTGCTGAATGGGTTAAGCAATTAACAACCAGCAATACCTCAACAGAGATCATCGTCAAATTTAAGTGGGAATTCAGAAGTAATTTACATACTTTTTTCAGTGTCTAATTTTTAAAATACAAAATAATTCATCACTTCATGAAATATGCATAATGTAAATGTATTAAACTGAAAAATAGAAACAAGAACTTACATTTTCTTGTTATGAAACTTGTACTTATTTTTTGGCACAGCTTTGGAAGAGTAAACAATAAACTTTCTGTATCTTCTTGGCACATGAACAGATTCAAGCTTCAATCGGTTAACTTTGTAGCGATCAAAGGATTTATATTTCTTAATGCCATCATAGGATTCCATTTTCAGTCGGTTTATCTTGTACTTGGAGACAATTCCTTTGGCAACCCTTTGTTTGGTTGAGAACTTGCTGGCATTTACAGCTCTGAAGGTAGTGTTTACATTTCTTGGGAATTTTGAGGTCTCGTGTTTGAGCAAAGGTGAGGAAACGTTTCGAACCAACTTGTGTCGCTTTACAATGGCACGTTTCTTAGAGTGTCCTGACGTTGTCCCTTGTGCTGAGGCTGCCTTGTAAGAACCTGAACTGGACCTTCTTCTCACTATCTTTGTCTTTGAGAGGACATGGAATTTCTTCTTTTCAGTTTCTGGTTTACTAGAGTTTGTCTTGGATTCACTGTTTTTGTTAGTGGATTTAGGAGTTCCTGTGCCGCTGTTAGATCTCCTCCTGATCAGCTTAGTTTTGGTATTAACTGTGTACTTTGGCTTCCCAGGAGTTCCAGCTTTACCTGTCAAACTCGACCTTCTTACGAGTTTTGTGTGAGACAGAACCGAGTACTTCTTCTTGTTGCTGAATCTTGCTGCAGTTTGATGTACTTTGGTGAGTGGAGAGATTTTCTGCTGCCTTAAAATGGCTGTCACTCTTGGAGAAGCATGAGTTGTCTTTGGGGTCTGTGCCAGTTGTCCTTGGCCTCGAGTCACTGCCTGTAGTTGTACCTTGATCTTGCTTGTACTGTTAGAGTTAGTCCGCACTAGCTTTGTTTTGGTTATAATTTTGTAGTTGCCTTTCTGCTTTGGGGTTTTCAAAACAATCCTTGTACCACTGCTTCTGACATCTTTTGTCTCTAGCTTTTTGGAAGAATTCACCACTTCAGTTTTGCTGATCCATTTCTGGTTTGGAGTTGGTGGAACAGGTTTGAATGTGGTGCATGTGCTGGTCTGAGTTTCTGGTGGACTGCTTGTTAGAATGACTTTTCTTTTTGGTGCTTTAATTGAATTGCATGTTTTCAATGTGTCCTCTGCTCCATGGGATAATTCTTCAACAGGTTTTGCTTCTCTCTGAATTTTCACAAACGGCAAAACTTGACTTGGATTCTGTGTGACTTTACCAGGATTTCCTTTTGGCACGAGAGCAGCTGCTGGCATACTCTGAAATTTGTGAACATCCCGATTTGAAATTGTATTGACCCTAACCAAACATCTCATTGACTCAGCATCTCTCTTGTCACGGGAGATAGAGTGGAAACTTGAATGTGAAGCAGGTGGGTTGCTTTTCTGGAGTTGAGTCTTTGCTTGACTGGCAGCACCTCTGCTTACAACTGTGGTGTGAATCAAAGACTTATTGACTGATGAGTATTCAGATAGTAGATTTGACATGGATGAATTTCTTTGATGTGAAGCTCCAATGACAGTATTTGTAGCTTTCCAAGAGTAGGTGGAAGGATGCTTCATAACACCAGTGTTCTTAGTAGCAATGTTCTGAGTCTGGGGTAACTGCTTTTGTCTAGAGAAACTTTCATCATATGGATTATAAAGATTACTCTTCCTATACAAATTACTATGGCTCTTTGGATGATTAATTAGTACTGTGCGGTCATGAGTCTTTGAACTGTAAGAATGTACATTTGTAGCTGTGTTTCCATCCTGTGTATGGAGCAGACTGGCACTCATGTGAGAGACAGGTCCGCCAGTCCCTGAGGTCCGTCCCTGCCGGTGCTGGCCAAGGCCTGTGCTGGGGGTGTACGGCACAGCAGGGGTGACAAACTTCTGTGGCTCAGACTTCTGAAGAAAAGCTGGATTGATGTGAACTTTCTGGTTTCGTGGCAGTGTTCTGCCTCTTGATATGAAGTCTGGGTTGAAGTGAATCTTTGTTTGATCCCCTGAGTGCTCCATTCCTCAAACCTGGAAAATTAAGAAATCAGTTAGTGT
This sequence comes from Callinectes sapidus, assembly GCA_020233015.1. NCBI lineage: Eukaryota > Metazoa > Arthropoda > Malacostraca > Decapoda > Portunidae > Callinectes > Callinectes sapidus. Next base: position 13,190,941 of record CM035185.1, on the reverse strand, counting down.
TCAGCACAGAACTCATTGGTATTTTCAATTGAATGAGTTTGTGAATATTATGACTATGGGATAAGATTTGCAACAAAAACAACAACCAGATTAATTAAAAACAGAATGAAATCTACCAGGGAAAGATAGTTTCGTCCTCGCCAATGAGAGACACAACAAGCACTGATGACAATCACCAACAGAGCAAGTTTTGGCCTCACTCGTACCTCAAAAATGACTAAAATGTTAAAATTCCATAATCTGTGAATTGTCGGCAGGTCTATTTTTAAGGTTGTTTATAGTTTTTTTTTTTAGAGTATTTAAGGTTCTTTCTTAAGGTTTTTCATGTTTTTTGCTCCCTGTGAAAACCACCAGGTTGGACCACTGGGACACTTGTAATGGGACATTAGATTTCGTTAAGTTAGGTTAGGTTAGGGGTGTTTTTTTGGCATTTCTTAAGGTTTTCAAAGGTGGTTTAAGGATTTTTAGAAGATGTTTTTGCATGGCCTGCATGCAAAGGGTAGTTAATGTTAGGTTAGCTTACATTGGGTTATGGGTGATTTTGGGGGATTTTAAGGATGTTTTTCTTTGTTTTTAAGGATATTTTTCATGTTTGTATTGGTTTTTAAGAGTTTTTCATATCATTTAAGGTTTTATTAAGGTGTTTTATATTTTTGATGATGTTTTAAGAGGTTTGCAAAGGCCGTTTTCATGTTTTTGATGTTTTCAAGGTTTTCCATGTTTGTCAGGGTTTTTAAAATTCTTTTTCATAAACTTTTCAGGCATTAAACATGAAAAAACGTTGAAAACATTAAAAAAAGAAAACATAAACAAGCACACACACACACACACACACACACACACACACACACACATACAGCACCCCTCAAAAAACATACAAAAAAATAAGAAAAGACATGAACACAAAAAACTCATTCCAAACACAATTAAACTTAAAAAAATATTAAAAACACACACACACAAAAAGAAACACACACACATACACACAAATACACATCATCCCCTAAAAAAAAAAAAAAAAAAAAAAAAAAAAAAAAAAAAAAGAAAACCTAAACACACACACACACACAGTCCCACACGTCACCCCTCAAAAAAACAAAAAACACACACACACAAGAAGAAAACCTTAACACACACACACGTCATTCCAAAAAAATGAGTTCCAAACACAATTAAACTTCAAAAAACATTAAAAAAACACACACACACACACACACACGGCCAGTCGGCTGACTTCTCCGCCATGAACACCTCTCTCTATTGTGACTCGTGAATGGCTTCCAAGTCACTCCGGCCCCTAGTTAACTGGCTTACTCCAGGCCCCAACCCTGGTCACTTCCTACCTACCACCCCCAGTCAATGCGTCCTTCTACTCTGGTCACGGGCAAACTTGTTTACTAATGAAGATATATTTAACACTTTCAATAACCAATAAAGAATGAATTGTTAAATATCATTGTCATTTGTGCAAACTACAATAATACAATTATTTGCTGTTTTGTACAATAATTTATACCTTTCTTGGAATAGTTCTTGTTGGAAATGATGCTGTGAGAATATATTCAACTTGAGGAGAGAGAGAGAGAGAGAGAGAGAGAGAGAGAGAGAGAGAGAGAGAGAGAGAGAGAGAGAGAGAGAGAGAGAGAGAATGGTGAGTGGATGGAGGAGGGAGGGAGGGAGTGTGGATTTCAAGAATTCAAGATTTCAAGAAAAAAAAAAAAAAAAAAAAAATTGCAAACAATTAAACTTAAAAAAACATTAAAACACACACACACACACACACGGTCAGTCTGCCTCAGTATGGAAAGCTCTAACAGATGGGAAGGGTATGAAAAGCCAACTTGAGACTGGTGTTAAAGTAAAAATTTACCCAAACTATTATATGAGAAAAATTCTGTACATAATCGTAATGTGGGAAAAGACATCGGTAAAAGTCAAGAATTACACCTCCTTCCTAATCCTTGAAATGATCTTGCAAGGTGATAGAGTACATACTGTAGAACATGTCTGTGATGTTTTTAATGTGGGGACGGCTTTTGTAAGGCCATAGTAATTAAATTAAAATTCCGACGCCTCCAGATTCTAAGTCCACAATGATCAGTCCTGTAGGAAGCTATAGAAGTTAGTGCATGTTAGGTTAGGTTAGGTTAGGTTCCGAACCTAACCTTACCTAACCTAACCGGGGGGGCTGCGCCCCCCCCCTGGACCCCCCCGCTAGGTCACTACTCCGAACCTAACCTAACACGCACTAACTTCTATAGCTTCCTACAGGACCGATCATTGTGGACTTAGAATCTGGAGGCGTTGGAATTTTAATTTAATTACTATGGCCTTACAAAAGCCGTCCCCACATTAAAAACATCAGACATGTTCTACAGTATGTACTCTATCACCTTGCAAGGTCATTTCAAGGATTAGAAAGGAGGTGTAATTCTTGACTTATACCAAGACATCTCGTGGCTAAGCTGGTGAGGCCAAAGGCTTCTCAAGGCAAGTAAATGTGTGTGATCAAGGGATGAAATAAGGTATAGTAATGCCTGGTATCCTCTTCTCTACTTCAGCATTTCCTTACCACTCTATCTATCTAGGAGTAAACATCAAAGGAATCCTTCATATTAAAATAGCACCTAAAAACAATATGTTATGGAGACAAAACCTGGATTACTTAAAAGCTCCTACCATGAAGTATTAAGCTGGTTTTCTTTTGAGACTCTGAATGCTACGATCGCACGAGACTTACTGTTCATTAGTGTGCCACTGTAGTTGTCTTTGGCGAGAAAACGAACTTCTTCCGATAACGAGGCTGGCGAGGTGCTACAAAGCTAATACACACAGGAGGAAGGAGCGCAGGAGGCCATAACCCTGAGCAGCTGTGACGCACTTCCGAGGGATCGGGATGATAAATGTTTATTCTCCTTATAATGTCGGTCAAGTCCATAATTTGTAATAAATAAGAAAAAATAAATGTTGAAATGTATCGCAGTGGTATTAGAAAGATAAACCAACTATCATATGATTAAAAGTATTGGGATATTTGTATGCCATGTAGTCCTTCTAACAGGATAGGGACTCGGAGTGAAACGCAATTCACACACACACACACACACACACTTTGATCCAAACCAACCCTACATTGGTTAGAATAAGATGGAAAAAGGGAAAATATAAGGAAATTCATGGAAAAACACATACTATATTCATTATGAGTAGTCAAGATGTAATGCAACAACAATAGTTTCTAAATGCAGTGGCAAACAATCCGTTATGTTATAGATAAAACAAAACAAAACAAGGTTTGAAGGAATGAACGTTTTTGGCGCGCTTTCCTCTCCTCTCCTACGCATGCGCTGTAGCTATGAAAGGAGTGAGTAATAAGAAGGGACATGTTTCAAAACATTCCTCCGCTTCGTGCTTAATCGAACAAAAAGATATAATCATACGACGAACAAAGGGAAAGGAATAGTTGTGCTTATAAGTGCATTGTTTATGAAGTAGTTTTGTTAACAGAGTACCGTGTATATTGAGTGTGAAGTGTGGTGTACCTCCTGGGACGTTTTTAGCGCGACTACTTGTGTTCAGCACCAGCCATTATGAATTGCTGGTGGCGCTGGCTCAGCTTAGACGAGAACGACGCAGCCGTAAATAGTGGCGGATTGTAAACAATAATAATGGCGGCGGTTCGTGTTCCATCAGTAACAAAATAACAATGAAATGTATTTCACTTACACCAGTGTTAATATCGTGTTGTATTTCCCTTTTTCTTTATGACTGCTTGCAGACGACGAGGAACTGAGTCAACTAGGCTTTGCAATTTATCTTGGGGAAGACTTTTCCCACACTCGTTGTAGCGTAGCTTTCAGTTTGGGCAGTGAACTAGTGTCCTCCTTCTTGATCTCATTTTTCAGGAAAGACCACAAGTTCTCGATGGGATTAAGGTCAGGACTGTTGGCAGGCCAATCCTTAATGTAATCCACCTCACAATTAATTGTCCAACCACTCCTTTACTTTTTTGCTTGTGTGGCAGGGAGCCCCATCCTGCATGAAACATTCTGCTTTGCACTTCACATAACACTCCTCTAAATTGTCATATAACAGTTCTAAGTACCGTTCACTGTTCACTGACTCTCCCTTTTCAAAAAAGACTAAATTGCCAACACCATAGTATGTAAATGCTCCCCAAATCATAACTGAATCTGGATGTTTTACGGTTTTTACTGTGTATTTTGGGTCGTACCGGTCAGATCCTTTTGGCCTACGCACTCTTGCAAACTGTGTCCCAGATACTGTGAAAACACTTTCATCACTCCACAGTATAGAACGTATTTTCTCTATGGGCCACTGAAGGTAATTCTTGGCAAAACTGAGCCTGTTTGCAATGTGCCGTGGAGTGAGCAAAGGTTTCCTCGCGGCAGTGCGGGAAGGGAGATCAAGCTCTTTTCTACAGTAACGTGATACTGTCCTGAGAGACACATTACCCAGTAGACCTGGATTATTTTCTTTAAGCTCACGTGCTGTATGTACAGGTCTAACACTCAAGTCACGTTTCAACACAGTTAGAGTCCTTTTATTTACTTTTAGGCCGACCATGTAGCAGCAGCAGCAGCAGCCTTCATCAACAAACACACTCTCTCTCGTCTTAGAAAAAAGGCCTCTTGTGTGTGAGTGAAAAGAAGCCATATCACGACCATTATAAATAAGTAAGTCTTCTAGAATCAAAATAGGGATGAATTCATTGTATATAATATATGTATGATATAATCTGATGTTAATGTAATACCCACATAAGGTGGTGCAATACTTCAGAAATGCTGATCCTTTACAAGGGGTTGCAGATGTTTCTATAATTAGTAGGCATTTTATTTGTTACTGTATTGCACAAGACATGAATTTTATTAAAACAAATAAGTCTTCTGGTATGTGCCGTTAAGTAATTTAGAGAGCTTATCAGTCTGTGAGAGATTTCATTCTTGGCTGTACGTAGTAGTATCAATACTTTACTGTCTCAAAATATAGATATGTCAAGAGAGAGAGAGAGAGAGGAATACCTTGTATTACATCCAGGGCTTCAACCTTTGGTGTAGGCATTTGCTATGTGAAATACATGAAGAAGAAACAATGTCAGGTAGAATTTTAACCGTTAAAGAAAACAGAAAGTGTTGACCACACACAAATCCTGTAATGTGGCGTCGTTGGAGGGGGAAGGGGAGGTGAGGATAGTTAGTTGCCAGACGTTGGTACAAGTTTACTGATGTACGTACGCATGCGAATAATAATTGTGGTAGGTTTGTCGCTTTATGATCATTATGGAATGATTAAAAAAAAAAAAAAAAAAAAAAAAACGTCTTTTCTTACTACGCTTATGTTGGCAGGGTGGAATTCGTCTTACTATCGACTTTCCTCTCTCTCACCGCAGGAATGTTGCATCCTTTTCTATGTTGTATCGCTGTTTTCATGTTTACTGCTCTTTTGATCTTGCCAATACTTAACTCCTTTCCTCCTGCGGCCTTGTTGCACAAGGTTTTCTTCTTCCTCTCACCCTTATTCTGTCCAGCTCTTTAATGCAAGAGTTAACCGGTACTCTCTAAATCATTTATTCCTTCCTCTGATAAACTGGAACTCCCTACCTACGTCTATATTTCTAATTTCCTATGATGACTTCATTTTTAAGAGTGACGTTTTGAACATATAAAAGGACTGGCAAATTAATGGGCTTTTCATTTTATTGTTTTTGTTGCCCTTGGGTAGCTTCCCCCTCTTACATACATACATACATATATATATATATATATATATATATATATATATATATATATATATATATTATTGTACAAACATAATCTAGCATACATAGATATTAAACGCCCACCGAGGCATTATCGCCTCAATACGAATGGTTTACGTTTTCAGTCCACCAGACACTGGCAGCACACCTCTCCATCCCGAGGCCTAAATGAAAAACTGAAGTGTTCGTTCGTGTCTTTTCTGCTGCACAGGGAAGCCCGTATTATCAAGTCCACATACAGCTCGTTACCAACACTCGGACATTATTTTGTACTCTCACTTTCGCTAATTCTTATTATATGCTTGCCTCTATCAAAACCATGATGGATCATAATGATTAATTGATCTTAAAAAAGTGAAATGAACAAGTCTTTACTTTAAATATTACTAAAATATCACCACATTTCTACCTCGGCTAGCTAACTATGCATAGAGAGGGACTTTTTCATAATAGCAATCATGTGTTAATAAGAGGTAATAAATGCTGAAGAACCAGGTAAATATATAATGAAAGATACATTATATATCTTACTCTTGATTAAAATTTCAACAGGAATAAAATGTAGGCCTCTCTTGCCCGCACGAACAACTCACAGAAAACGTACCTCTGTAATGGGTAACAATAGAAAATGTATGACCCACTTAATGTTTAATAATGATTATACTGGAAGGGTTGATGGTGATGATGATGACGATTATGCTGTTGTTAATGATGTTCAGTGATGCTGCTGAAAATAATAATAATGATGATGATGATGATGATGATGATGATAATAATAATAATAATAATAATAATAATAATAATAATAATAATGATAATAATAATAATAATAATAATAATAATAATAATAATAATAATAATAATAATAATAATAATAATAATAATACTCTGCTCCGATATTGTACGATATAGGTGTGTGTGTGTGTGTGTGTGTGTGTGTGTAATTTACCAGAGAGAGAGAGAGAGAGAGAGAGTTGGGGGGGGGGGCACATGATATCTCAGTTGTGTCATAATTACTTTATCACTTACGATATTGCCAATTGTTACACACACACACACACACACACACACACACACACACACACAGGAATGGAGTGTGCGTGCAGCTATTAATGTGAACGCGTGGATGGTAGAGTATTGTTAAAAGCTCACGCAATGGGGTTGTAGGGAGGCTGCTTGTATCGCACCTTCCTTCCCTCACATTGTTCATTTCTTTTATCTTTTCATTAGAGAAAGTGGGAGTAAAAAGAGCACCTGCTTACCCCTTCGGACTCCAATAATTGCTTGTATCGCCCAGCCTCGGCCAGTGTTGCCAAGACCAGCATGTTACCCTCGCGCGCGCTGCTTTCCCCACCATAGGAACGCATTGTGCAGGCGCGTTACTCCTCCCACGGTACCCACACCTACTAAAACACATAAAACACGGGGGATAAGATTCATATACGGTTAGAATAGAGGATATGGGTATGTTTTGCTGAGTTTTGGTTGGTGCAGCGATGTTGTGGCAACGGTGAAGATAAGTGTCGAGACTAGCGAGATGAGAAACTCAGGCAGAGATTGGTTGACTCGGAGCACGCGACGGCTCACCCACTCCGCCTCACCACAGCGTCTTAACCCCCCCCCCCTCTCTTGCCTCCCTCTTGGCCTTCCTCTTCCTTCTTGGCTATATTACGTATAAATGGCACCTATTGCAGCATGAGGTTTGAAATGGAGGCTATGGTACTGAGAGGCTACGGGGAAGAGGTGTATGGTAATCCTCCCATTGCATTTTGGTTCAGCGTGCCCCTAGCGGCGGTTCGTGGTACTCTATGCCCTTGTCTGACGCGAGGGAGAATGTCCTGCTTCCTGCGAAAATTTATTACCGTCTTGAAGGATTTATGATGATAGTTATTAAGTTGTTCATTTGCAGCTTAATTGGCTATCAAGCCTTTGATAGGCGTGTCTGTCAGAGATTATTTATCATATCATAATTACTACATCTCATAAAGCATGCAATTCTGTCCTTCCACTCAACCATGGAATTACCTAATTACAAACTTGAGGAGCGTCCGGTTTTGCAGGTTATGAGTGGGCGGCTGCCGGCTGGTTATTGCCTTGCTTCGTATTTTTAACCAACTTTCTGCACGCACTAGGAAATTGCCTGAGTACCGTCAGTTTCTTTTGGAAAATCATGAGTAAATGGAGGTTTTTCTTACTCTCGCACCAGACACGATACGACGAAACGTAATAGCTAGCTGGACGCAATACAAGGAAACCAAGTGCACCGCGATGACTTCATATCCTGAAAAAAAGAGAGACAAAGGAAGATGAAGAAGAAATATCGCATGGCTGGCTTTAAATGGCGTCTTAGTGACAAATGAAGATGGAGGGATAATTTTGGCCGCCTCACTGTCTTATCTCTGCAGGTGTCAGGAATAAAAACAGCTCCATTGATGACATCTCCTCATCAGCATACGACGCACATGCAACTCTCAGGTGCGTGATGGCTGGCTCGCGTGTCTTCAGCTTTATTGCATGGGCGAGTAATGAGCCTCCTATAGTGCGAAGGCTGAGTTGTGGTGCAGCTCTGTTATTCGCCTTTGTGAGTCTTGGATGAGCCTCTCATAGCCTGATCTGTTTTTGGTAGAAATGAAGTGGTTTTATTGAGTTCAGGTTTGACTGACCGTTTCACTGCTATTTGTACCATCTTTCCTTAGTAACAGATCACTCTAAGACATCTTTGCTTGTTCCATAGTTACCTAAAATTTTAAAACTTGGTAGAAATTGCTAAATGTATTCTTTTTCATGCATTCCTTTTGTCGCAGATACAAGGTAATAAGGATCTCATGGATTGCTATCGATGTAGTTAAGTGTCTTGCATCGCAGTGAAAAGTTAAGTTAAAAAGAAGCGGATGTGGAGTAGGACATGAGTGAAATAGTGATTGGTTATGTCGTTAATACTGAGTCAATAGGAAGACATAAACGATAGGTAGATTTGTGAATAAGGGTGATACGTAGATATAAATAAGTAGGTTTATTCAGGATAGGAGTTCTGGTTTCCTCTAACTTCCCTTATGTTCTGAATGAGTTACTTTGGTTTAGTGACGCATTGTATAAGTATCTTACAATGCCCAATTGCCTCGTTTTGCATTGTATAAATTTTATTCGGCATTCATCTTCCTTGGTTGTGAACGCCAAGTGAACCACTATTTCTTGTTTTGTGGAAGTGAATGCTTTTGTTCTGAGTTGCGTTACAATTTGCAGCGGGATTCACTCCACCTTTGTCTCTTTCGTAATTTTCGCAACGATGGTTTTCTCTCCTCTGTATTGAGGGATTAGAGATCTGGTTTTGCTCCTGCCTGTTAACCAATCACTCTGGAAGAAGCTTGTGGAAATAACTTTTTGATTGGTCAGGAGGATAACAGGCGGCCAAAGTGTGATTTCAGCAACAACAACAGTAACAGCAGCAGCAGCAGCAGCAGCAGCAGCAGTCGTGATGAAAAGAAATACGAGACATACATGACTTAATAACCAGATAAGTCTTCACTTCACCTAGCAATCTGAAATAGTAACAATAACAGGAAAACAAGATAGAAGTTATTGATGTAAGCTGACGTTCATCCATTAGCAGTGAGATAAATTTGAACCTCACTTACGAGTAATTGAATAACAATAATAACAATAATATAACAAGAAATACTCTAACCATCCATGTATCGCCGATCGAACAAGCATAGAAATCACTTCAATATAGCTAACAATAGTGATAACAACCTAACATAATACAAATAACAGACAAACCCACTCATCCATTAACGACAATTGCTCTGTGGTAATTAAGTTATACCCATTGTACCATTAAAGAAAATGGAAGCTCTGAAGTGAAGCAACGCGCGCGTGTGTGTGTGTGTGTGTGTGTGTGTGTGTGTGTGTGTGTTGTTTCCTTCAATTGAGTTTAGTGCTGCTACAGTCATTTTCTTAAAAGCCTCAGCAGCCACTGGCAGATATCCTGTTTCTACTTTCAATTACTTGCTCAAAAACACGAGTAAGTTTCTTTCTCACCAAACTGCTGACTGACTGACTGACTGACTGATTGAGCTGCAAAACACACACACACACACACACACACACACACACACTCTCTCTCTCTCTCTCTCTCTCTCTCTCTCTCTCTCTCTCTCTCTCTCTCTCTCTCTCTCTCTCTCTCTCTCTCTCTCAACACCGGAAGCTTCATTCCCCCAGCACATCCTCACCTGTTTCTTCTCATGGTCTTCTTCTTCTTCTTCTTCTTCTTCTTCTTCTTCTTCTTCTTCTTCTTCTTCTTCTTCTTCTTCTTCTTCTTCTTCTTCTTCTTCTTCTTCTTCTTCTTTTGTTTATTAGAAGATTAATTTCCTTTAGTTAGAGTTTAGAATACTAAAAAAAACATATGTATAGTCTCTATGTAAAACTAGAACAAAATTAGTCATGCCAAAACTTGTAATCCAGTTTTCCATACCCCACAATGAAATACAGGGAAATCATAAGTAATACCAGACTTAGCCCTTAAAACAAATGGAATATAGTTACCCTCAGTATATACACCAGTCGCTACAGCCACTGATGATAAGAACGATAGTTAAAAAGGCAGAAACACAAGACTCTATCATTCATTGCGGCAGCTTAGTGCGGTCATCCAACCCTCACAGCACACAGTATATTTTTTCCCCCCAACTGTTAATGCATTACCTCTCGAAAAAAAAGAAGAAAAACGAAAAAAAGTATCAACAATAACAAAGAGTTCTCTGTAAAGCTTAAATCATACAGCATTTTTCAGTTGAATGTTACTAAATGATGTGTACTAGCTAGCTTTTATTACATTTATCTACAATTTTTTTTAGGAATGCTTGTGGGAGGCTGAAAAGGGGATTGGGGAAAGGGAGGTAAAGGGAGCTGGGATTAAAAGGAGAAGTAAGGAGGTAGGAAAATACGAAAAGAGTTAAGGAAAAGTTGAATAAAGAAGTGGAAGAGGAAGAAAAGAGGACGGGAGAAAAGGGGGGGGGGGGCAAGGTAAATAGGAGTAAGAGAGGAAGTGGGAAATGAAAGGAGAGAGGAAGAGATAGATAAAAAGAAAAAGGTATAAAAAAGATAGGAAGTTGTGAAAGAAAGGTAGGGAATGCAAAAGGGATGGGAAAAGGAAAGGAGAGAAGACAAGATGGAGGGAATGAAGGGAAAATCGAAGAAGAAAATGGAAAAAAAAAGAAAAGACTTTAGGAGGAGAATGAAGATAAGGAGATACTATAAGTGAGAAAATAATGAAACAGGAAAGAGAAGATGAACCAATGAAACAAGAAAAAGGAAAACTGAAAGGAGGAAAAAACAAGAAGAAACGGGAGAAAGACACCAATAAAGTAAAGAAAAAGAAAATCAGGAAGTAAGAACAAAAATAACACCCCTTTACTTAATCCTGCATGTCTCTCTTTCCTCTTCCATTCTCCCTTTTTCCTCTCTTTCCCCTTTACTCTTCCCCTTTACCTTCCTCCTCCACCAACCACCCAACACCATACTCCTCTCCCTCCTGTGAATGTGTTGTTTTTACAGCGAAAGACCAGGCACGGCTAATATCAAAAGAGACATGATTGGCACATTAAGTCCATTGTAGCGAATGTAAATCTGTTTACTTCCCCGGAATACGACTGGGATGGGAGGCTGGGAGTGAGATGAGGTAAGAGGAGGTGAGGGGGGGGGGAGAGCATTAATATCCTGACTCTATCACGACGCCAGGGAGAGAGGGAGAGGTGGGGGAGAAGACGGGGGAGAGGGAAGGGAGAGGGAGAGGGGTTGTGAGGGACGCTGGGGAGAAGAGAGAGGAGGGAGAAGCGCTGGGGAGGATTGAGAGAGAGAGAGAGAGAGAGAGAGAGAGAGAGAGAGAGAGAGAGAGAGAGAGAGAGGCGTGGTGTGAAGGGAGGGCGCCCGTAGAATGAGGTGATAAGCTATTCAAGGGCAAATTACTCAGGCGGGTGGCGGAGGGACGGGCAAAAAGCGACGTGGAGTGTGACGGAGAGGCGGGAAGCGAAGCGGAAATGATGGAGGTGAAAGAGAAGAGACACGGGAAAAAAAGGCGGGAGGAAGTAATTGTACCGCGTATTCATGGAGGTTGACGGAATAGATGAGCATTGACACCACCACCCCATAATAATAATAGCAATGATAATGATAATAGAGGTTTTAATTAGTCCAAAATATTCGTATGAAATCGCATCTTAACTTTCAACCCCTTTAGTATTGGGTCGTAATTTCTTATTTA